>JAJEJH010000107.1:0-530500 GCA_026122585.1 Anacardium occidentale | reverse complement strand
ATATTGCTTTCAAGATTTGACATAAAGTATATGATCCTAAAAGCTATTAAAAGGGAGGGTAATTTCTGATTTCTTAGCATAGAGCCTTATAAAAGAAAGGGTAAAAGTGAAGGTTCATATTCTTGACAATGAGATAGAGGTTTTGGAAGTAACCAAACGATAAATGTACTTCTATAGAACCATCAATGAAAATGAAATTAGAATTGGAATAGTCTTAATAACTCCTTTAGGAGACAAATGCTTTTGACATAGAGATTGAATTTTCTAGTTATTAATAAAATGGTCAAATATAAAGCTTGTTTGTTCAAATTAGAGAGTTTAGTAGTTATGAGACTGATTATGTCACGATATATGAAAACTTGATCCTAGTTATCAATTAGAAAGGAAAAAAATAGGTAATGAAGAAGCAAAACTATGACCCTACTATGAGCAGCTTCAAAGTATGCTTATCAATTTCAAAAACATACAATTCAAACATGTGGATAAAGAAGAGAATCAATTAGTTGATACTTCATTGGTTTCTACTTGGATCACTCTACAAAGAGTGACTATATAGTTAATAATGGTCACTCAAGAAAGTATCTCATATCATGAGATAAAGAATGTGATGGAAGTCAATAAGAAGTGTTATGACCAACCTTAATTCACAGGTATTAAATGGTACTTGGAAAATGGGAGCTACTTAGAGAGGTAAAATTAAATGAAGTAAAGGACTTTAAAAAGGATGGCAATGTGGTATATTCTGGTCAATGGGTAGTTATACAAGAGATCATATGACGGGATTCACTTGCTCTATGTAAATTCAGAACAAGTAAGACAACTAATAGAAGAAATGCATACTAGGGTATGTGGCCCATATAAGAATAAAAAATCTCTAGTAAAGAAGATAATTTGCTAAATATACTTCTAGTTAACAATGGAGAGAAATTATGTACAATTTGTGAAAAGGTTTTAACCATTACTACAAATTAGTAAAGGTTTTAACCACAACTATACAGATCAAGCAGAGTAGAACACAAGCCTGAGAGATTTGATTATTTTGTGACTCAACATGACAACTACTAGTCATTTTTTAACTAGCCTAAAACTTATGTAAAGGCTATAATAAATCCAAACTGTAAGAAATGACTTGAGGCCATGACATTTGAGATAAACTTTATGCACCATAATCAGCTATGGTCTTTAGTAGGTGCACCTAAAGTGGTAAAACACATAGGGTGCAAATAGGCTTTCAAGAAGAAGACTGACATAGATGGTAACATACATACCTATAAAGTATAACTATTTACTAAAGATTTCAATTAGAAGCATGGTATTGACCATAATGAAACTTTTTCATTGATTGTGATGCTTAAGTCCATCCAGATCATACTTGTGATAATTGCATACTATGATTGCAAGATTTTACAGATCGATGTCAAGATTACCTTATTGAATGGTAACTTTGTGAAAGATGTGTATATGAACACCGTGCTGGTTTTATTCTAAATGGACAAGCAAATAAAGTATGTAAGTTGTATAAGTCTATTTATAAACTAAAGCAAGTTTCAAAGAGTTAAAACATTCGTTTCGATGAAGCTATTCAAGAGTTTAGATTCATAAAAAGCAAGGATGAGTCATATGTGTACAAGAAGTTTAATAAAAATATGGTAGAATTTTTGATATTGTATGTTGATGACATCTTAATTATTAGAAATGATATACCATATTTACATATTGTTAAAACTTGGTTATCCAAGTGCTTCTTCATGAAGGACTTATGAGAAACAACTTGTATTCTCAATATCGAGACAGATCTTATGGGTTACTTGGACTAAGTTAAAACATGTATATTGATAAAATGCTAAAGACATTCTAAAAAAGGTTTGGTACTTATGACTCATGGCATATATCTCTCTTAAGAAATGTATCCTAAGACATTTGGAGATAAAGAAAAGATGAGTCAAGAACCATATGCTTTGATAATTAAGTCAATCATGTATGTCATGTTATGTACACAAATTGATTTTTTATTTGCTTTAAGAATTTATAGTAGATATCAATCTAATTCAGGTGAGAAATGGCTGTCGAAAATATTCCAAGGTAGCTAAAATGGACTAAAAATATTTTTTTGGTTTATAGAGGAAAGGATGAGCTCATTGAACAAAGATAAATTGATACTAGCTTTCAAATAGATCATGATGATTTTAAATCTCAATCAAAGTTTGTATTCTGTTGATTGGTGGTACAGTTAGTTAGAAGAGTTCCAAGTAGAATACTTTTGCTAATTTTACAACAAAGGCTAAGCATATAGCCCTTGTTGAGGCAACAAAAAAGGCATTTTGGATTAAGGAGTTAATTACTAAATTTTGAGTAGTCCTTAGCATTTTTTATCCCATTAGCCTTCATTGTGACAATTATAGGGCTATGACAAGCTAAGGAACTATGGTTTCACTAGAAATCTAAACACATCATCAGATGTTTAATTTAGTGTGAGAGATAGTGCAATATGAAAATGTACATTTAAAAGAATAAACACAATGATAACTTGGCAGATCTACTAACTAAGCCTCTATCATAGTAAAAGCATAAGAGGCATATAGCATCATTTGGCATGCAGTTTATGTGTGATTAGTTATAGTACAATTGGAAGATTGTTAGAGTTGGTGCCTTATAATCAACAATTTGATGCATATTAGTTATATTATTATATTTGTAAACAATATTTTATTATTAATAATATAAAGTATTTCAAATGTATTGTTGTGTTTAACATATATTTTGTCCTTAGAATTGTAGAAATGAGATAATGGATTAAAATGACTAACAATGTTTATCATATGTTTTCATTGGTGGCTATACTAGAACGATTCATGATTTCAACATCACTATGAACCTTGGACATGAGTGATGTTATAGGAATTATTATAGTGTGTATGATTTTATCAAAAGATCATGGTAGTTTGCACACATTGAGGTATATTGCTTGTAACCTAGTTGCACATATGAGTGCATGATTTGTTAGTCATATTCACTAGACAAACCGATGATAAGGATTTTATATAGATAGTGTCATATGTGTCTATTTATCAATTCTCATGACTAGTTAGATACATATAATCCTTTGATTTGATGCCTATAAGACCATTTTGTACTAAGAGTGATGTCATTTGATATCATCAAATATATCTTCATAAAATGAGATTTATAAAGGTAAGTGATTAGTCATATATAATCCTAAGCACGAAATTGGTGTTTTAGTTGAGTTGTATAGAACTAATAAGTTTTTGTTTACAAGTAGATTATTTGGTGTCATAGTTTGAACTTATGCATATATGAGAGGTTTTTAAGATAGACACGAATCTATATCTCAATCTCGTAAGACACACTAACTAAAAGATCGTATTGTGCATTGACCAACAATTGGTCAAGCTCAGAGTTGTTCATTGACATTTTATTATTCCGATGGTCATGATGTTTTACTATAGGCTAATCATGATCTATGTTTTGATTTGACTCAGATTTAGATATTATCGAGATAGTAAGGAGCTTGTATGTCACACACTATAAAGTTAATGTATTCAAAGGCACAAATTTGTTATCCCAGTGATTGTGCTATCTAGCATTATCGCGTGAGACTTATTGTATCCTTTTGAATCAAGTTGAAGAAGTCTAAATTGAGGATTTGTCTTGATGCATAACCATGAGTTTTAGTTGGTCACGAGCATACATCTTAAAGGTTGATTAAATCCTAAAGCATTTGTATTGAATTAGGTTTAGCTGAGTCACACTAATTCAAAATTCAAATAATCTGTTAATGTACAGGTGTAAATGCTACACATAAGACTATACTGTAGTTAGTAGATGGTTACTGAATGTGGAAACATTTCGCAGCTTTCTCGTAATGTGTAAAAAACTGCAAGGCTGCCTAACGCTAATGTACAACTATGAAATTTTTTATTCATGGTGCACATATTAAGTCACGGGTATACATGTTGCACAATCACGCCCGTGACCTTTTGTCTATATAAGCAAATGCATCAGATTCTCTTTATCTTCTTGAGACCCTAACACTTACTCCTATATATGTAGCACACTCACAATCATACTCCAGTAGGCGCTAGCACCCTAAACCTATGCAAAGCCTTCTAGTTTGCTCTATGTGGATCACCCCAAGAGCCAACAACCCAAGAGATGTTGGAAAGACGAATTCCAAGCCACGTAAAGACCATGAAGGAGTCATCACACGAAAGTTTGTTTCAATTAACCCCCATAGGTGTTTTATATGATTATTTTTGCAACTCATTGAAAAACATGATCCTATGTGGGTATCCCAGTGTTGTGTTTTGAGAAATTTGTGTAATGGTTGGACCATGACTTTAAGGCTCGACGTTTCACTGAAAAAATTTTAGGTGACGAAGTGGAGCACCAAGAGACAACAAATGCATCTCCAATTCAATCAGAGACTTCAAAAAGTGACGCTGCTGCTAAAGAGACAACTCCATCACATTCTTCAAGTGATGTTCGATCTGAAGAAGCGTTGGAATCCAGAGCAAAGTTGTGAAGGTTAGGCTACCTCCCAGTTTTTGGTTAGAGTCTCCCAAGTTCCAAGCTTGTGTCCCGTGATCAGGAGGAAGATTATTCTCTCGCTTGCAGACTTTTGCTTGCAGGATGAACTCATTAGCAATTTTGTGAAGATTTCTGATAGATTGCAGCTGGAATGGCTTGTTAGAATTTTTGAAGATTTAAGTGAAAGATATCTATTTATAGACCAGAAGAAAGCTTGAAGTTGAACAATTTTTCAGTGAAAGGATGTAGTAGAGAAAGTTTGATAAGCCCAACATTTCACGATAATGAATTAATGAGGACATATTTATATTATCGTAACATTATTGTTAACTAAGCAATTTTGGTTGCTCCGCTTACATTTTATCAATGATTGCATTGCAATACTTGCTTTTTTGCATATGTATATAGAGGTCAAATTTGACAGTGAGAGGAATTTTTTTACATATAAATAAATAAATAAAATATGATACCACTTAAGAGACCATAGCGAATCTTTTTCCTTAAAAATATCATGGAAGGGCAAAAGCATCTTAATTTTCAAATGAGTTTATTTGTGAAATTTTGTTGTGCAATGATAGAGTACGAATTCCTATTTCACTTAAGTGAAAAGGCAAAAGATAAAAGTACAAAATTCAACTAAATTCATGTAATTAAAAGTGTATTCAAAGTGAGTCAATTTGGTCTTGGTTTGATGTTTGATTTGAATAAATTGAATTTGAATTAAGATAGTCTCAATTTGATTGGAGTGAGTTGTTGACATTTATTTTTTAAGTTTTTTTTTTTCATTTTCACCTTCAATGATTTCTTTCAGTCGAAGTTTTTCGATGGTTTTTTTTGGCAAGGTCATTACCAGTTTGAGTTAGAACTTGTTTCGATGGTTACATATTTTGATGGGTTTTATTGTTGGACTCTTAAAAGTTAAAAATTGATATATTGGGCTAGGGTGACTATAGATAAATTTATAAAGTCAGGGCATCATTTGCTAGTCAAAGACACTACTTCGATTTTACCCTAATAAGACATACATATTTTTATTCAGTTTAATCTAATAATCATCATATATCAATGTTTCATTATGTTATAACCCTTTACACATCATTATTCTTGATATCATCATAGGCAAAATTGAAACACACAAAATACAATAAATATCTTATTCACTTGGATTCTTTGCAAATAAATTGCTTCTCTAACCTTCATCTCCTCACTTGACTGATCTTGATGGTTATTGGTTGTGAAATGATAGAAGGAGTTGGATTTTAGGGTTCTAGTCCATATAAGATAATGAGGGATTGTGCGATACATAGTTCCTTTTATAGAATTTTGATTGAATAACCATTGAAACAAGCGTTCATCTCATTAGAATGGTCATTTGTCACTTAAACCACTTGTTGACATAACAGTATCTAAGTCGTCCACTTGGCACCAAATGAACAAATATGCCACCCTCTAGAACATATGTTCAACCCTTATTTCATGACTTAATTTCTCATATCCCAACTTTATATCAAATCAGACATAAAGAAAATTAATTAAATAAGATATATATGCACACGTGGATATTACAATAGAATGTATCATCTTCCTAGTATTTTTCTAGAAGTTATAATTTATATACTTAGTGTGTAATTTATTCTAATTTTCTATTGTGTGTAGTTAATACTACAAAACAATGATGGTGTGGTCATGTAATGTCATTCACTTAAAAGAGATGCAAAAATGCTAGCCATGTTCTAGATCGTTTTAACCATTAAAATTGTTAGATTTTGTTATATTAGGGTTCTTATTCTAATTCCAATTGTAAAATTAAAGTGCCTACAAATACTCCTAGAGAAGGGTAAATAGGAGTTATAAAAAAAATTGTAAAATTAAACCTTAATTATTCTAGCTTGATTCAAAAAATTAAAAAACAATTCAAAAGATAAGTATAATGCAATAAATTAAATAGAAAGAAGGGAAGAGATTGCTCAAATGATGTATAGTGGTTTATAACTTCTATCTAAAACCTCCTATATCAATTTCTTTAAAGAAACCCCTTAAGTTTCACTAACATTGTCTCGAATGGATACACTAATTTCCTATGAGATTTTGCTCTAGTTATGTTGGATTTTACTTTTTATAATAGTTCTAGCAAGATTTCACCCAAGTTGTTGTGTAAAAAGATTAGAAAGGATATAACCCTAATTAGGTTGATACACAAGTGTTGACACACTTCTTTCAAAGAAGATAAGTTGAAGAACAAAAAAAGACTTAGCTTATTAGTAAAAATATAAACTTAGAGCAAATGAATTTGGATTAGTATTGATCATTCTTTATAGTGCTTCTGTAACCTTCAAGTGGTTCCCCCAAAGTCCTCATTTTATACTAGAATTATGCTTTGGAAGTCATGTTAGCCATTGGGTATAAAATGGAGTTGTTTGAATATGAAAATTACTCGTTAAAAAAATGAATAGGGATTTTGTCAGGTTAAACTGATACTCATCAACTTAAGAGTATGATTTTCAAAAAACATAATACAAAATGGGCATCCTAGTGCCTAGAACGGGTGTTCTTCATCTTTTTCTTATATATATTTTTGAGTCTAACCAACACTGAAATGATCAACAGTCTTAATTGAACAATTTCATGAACAGGCATTCATGATTGTCAAATGGGCACTCCAAACTTGTTGACTTTTTTTCACGTTGACTTCTCTTGAATGAAACAAATATCCAAGGAACAATGTCAAATTTAATTTGAACTGGCATTCCAATATAGTTTATTAAACTTTGTTAAAAATTTTTGAGGATTTGATGGGATGTTAAAATGAGTCGTTCTATTTGAAACAATTTTCCCACTTAACTTAGAATAGGTGTTCTAGTAACTAATGCAATTGTTCTAAGACATTTTCTTGCATGATTCAATATTCGTTCATTTTGATCATGACTCTAATTATGCCTCAACTAATTTTAGTCTATATTTGATCATTTTTCATGACTTTGTCATATCAAAACACACACACGAGGGTTAATAGGAACAATTCTTCTCTTTTTATTAAATACAAAACAACTAGTTTGGCCGATAAAATAATGATTATATTGAATTACTCACTTCAATGGTTTGAATGTGTTCTTTATACGATTAGCCCTAGCATTTTCTTACTTAGAGAGTACATACATTAAGCAAACAGACTCGTGTATGTCATATGTATTATCTATACGTCTGTGTTGCAACAGTAAGTCATTGATCTTCTAAACACTTGTTAAAGATTCGCCACTTGGCCACCAGCATACCCAAGTTCAATTATTAAAGGGTGAACTCCACCGGTTAACATTGTCTGACAAAATTACTAGTTACTACAAAGCCATTTGTATTCTAATAGGTTTTTATTAGGCTATTAATAAGACTCTCACAATAGAATTTTCTTTTATCCTTATAGAAAGCCAAAGGATTTATTCCCACTCGTAGTTTGAGGCAGAGATAAAGTCCCACATTTTGAATTTCAAAAATCTAAAATCTTATATTTAGACCAAATTTTAATCATTTTTTTAATTTTTAAATAAAATAACTAAAATATCTTGATAAAAAATAAAAATTTATAATAAAATTAAAAAAATACTTAAAATATAATTTTAAAAATTAAAAATATATTTAAAAATTAAAGCAGTCATCTCTGCTCATATCGGCGCTAGTGGTTGCTATAACGGAACCAGGTAGTCTTTTCCGACCACCTAGTTCTAGGGGAGGCCAAATCTGACCACCTCCACCAAAAACAATGATTGAAAATAATCGGTGAAACCAAGACCGACCCTCTTCAATTGTTTTCGACTGTTTTTTCAGACGGAGGTATCCAGATCTGACCACCTTCACCAAAATAGAAAGCGGTCAGATCTAGTCTTCCCTTGAACCAGATGGTCGAAAATAGCCATCTAGTTTCATTATTGACAGTAGTGGCTACTTTAATTTTTTAAAATTTTTTAAATTTTTTTTTAAAATTTTTTATGTTTATATAAAAATTATTTTATTATTTTATAAAATGTTAGTCTTAAAATAATAACAATATCTCTAAATTGTTATTATTTATTATTAGATTTAATATTAAATTTAATCTAAATATGAGATTTTAAATTTTTAAAATTTAGAAGATAGGATTTTATCTTCGCCTCAAACCAAGGGAGGGAATAAGCCCTTTGGCCTTCTAGAAACTCTATGTTTGTTTTATTTTATGCATTTTTGGGTTTCTGCTTTAGAGTAAAATGGTATAAGGCTAAATATTAATTAATAAAATTATCTCTTCAAGGCCTGTCATGACATAATTAGTTTGTGAAATAGTAGTCTCTGAATTTCTAGCCACCTACATTAGGCGTGCAAACTAGCTTAATCAAGAATTGGAACTCACTTTGATGGAACGAGTATAAGGCACATGATCGAGTTCAAATTCACTGAACACTGGCGTTATAGACTTGAGCTTAAGATTAAAGTCAGAATTTGAGCCTCTCTTGGTAAATTATAATTAGATGTCATAATTTATATAATTATTAATTATTTTTTATTTAAAAATTTTAGACATATAAATATAAAATTTTAAATTTCTGTAAAATTCTATATGCTGTATTTATGTAATTGAAATCAAAATTTTAAGCTCATTAATTTATATTAAAACTATTATAATAATAAATTCAAACTTAATCTAGTCAATAATTGAATTAAATCATGAATAATTTGTTAAATAAATTTCAACTTTTATATCAAATACATTACAGGTATTGACGTATGACGCAGTATAATACAATAATACACACACAGCACACACACATATATAGGTTATATATATATATATATATATATATATATATAAAACAAATGAATAAGAGTTTGAGTTCACCGTTCAATTCAAGGAATCAATTTTTTGGTGACAGTATCTTGAGAAGTTGCCCGAGAATGATGTTGGATATGAAATGGTCCTAATATTGGCTCTGACTCATGTTTCCAAAAACTAGGCACACTGAGAAAGTGGATTCATGTTATTCTGTTTTCAAGTGATGGGCCAGTATCCCGCATAACAACCAGCCTAGGAAATTGTCCAAAATCAAACCCTTACTCATAGAGATATAATATATATATATATATATAAAAAGTATTACCGTAATCCAAAATGTATATGAAATTTCCTAAAACTCTTTGATCTATAATAATTTATTTTTATTAGTAATATTACTTATAAATACAACAGATTTTGATAATTATTTATTATTAATAATGATATAACAATTAACATAAAAACTAATTTGATTACTACCTCCATCATAGATATTAAAAAACTATTAAGATAATTTTTATTTTATGACAGTTTTATACTTACCAAACTTTTCGACAGAATTAATCTTATTCTACTGTATATCTAGTAATTTCAAATATAATAATTATACTTAAAAATAAAACAAATTAAAGTGTAAATATTAAATAATTATATGTTTGGAAATGAATTATAAATTGTAAATATTTTAAGGGTCTTGATGAAATTTTAAGGGTTTTTTTGTAATTTGAGAAAGTTGGGGCATTTTTAAAATTTTCAAATTTTAGTATGCCCCTAATAGTTTAAAACGTGATAATTACACCCCTGAAAAAACAAATTAAATTAGGAGTACAAATAACATATAATCATATATTTAAGGATAAATTATAAGTTTTGAAAAGTTTAGGGATTTTAAAAATTATCAAGTTTTTTTAACTTAAAAAAAGTTTGGGGGGCATTTGAATTTTTAAAATTTTAGTTTGCCCCAAATAGTTTAAAAAATGAAAATTATACTCTATAAAACAAAACAAATTAAATTATGAGTGTAAATATCGTAAAATCATATGTTTAGAAGTAAATTATAAATTTCAAATATTTTAGGAGTGAGATTAAAATTTTCAGGGATTTTTAAAATTTGAAAAAAGTTTGTAGATGTTTATAAAAATTTTAAAATGTTTGGATGCCCTCCATGGTTTAAAAAATAACAATTACACTCCCAAGAAAAACAAATTAATTAAATTAAAAAAGTAATGTAATACTATCATATGTTTAAAAATAAATTATAATTTATAAAATTTTTTAGGGATTTGTTAAGTTTTAAAAGAAGTTTAGGAGTGTTTGAAAATTGTAAATTTCTAATATGTCCCTAATAGTTTTAAAAATAATAATTATACCCTAAAAACACAATAATTAGATGTGTAAATATTACATTACAAACTATTGAGGTTATTAATTTTAACTAGGTACAACACTAATTTATAACCAATCAAATATAATAATTATTTATACATATTACTTTTATAAAACGCATTATTAAGTTATACCCAATTATCTTTCTGATAATCTATCTTAGTAGTAATATTTTATTTGTGTCAATTAAATATTACATCAACCAAACATATTTTTGTATGTTTCAAAGTCCAAAATCAAATCATATGACCCTAAAAAAGGCCATCCAAGATTTTCAGCATATATATTTAGTCACGATGACTATAATCTAACTATCAAAATCACAATTAATCTCAATTATAGTTTTAATCATAATCCATTTTTAAATAGAGGTTATATTAGGTCTCAATATTAGCCAACCATGGTTTGGAGGACTTTGCACTAACTCAAACTTGTTTGAGTTGGTTAAATGTCATTGGATGGTTATCAACGAGATAAATAATATCATCAATGAGATAAATAATTTTATTTAAAAAAGAATTCAAATCAAACTTGTTGTGGACTGGTAAGATGAAACTTTAACTGAAATTCGAATATAATCAATTTAAACACTAAGTAGAGTCAGACTAAACTAACTTAGTTTGAATCCAACTATTGCAACCAAGTTAGTTTTCAATAGTTCAGAAGATGTTTATGTTATTAATATTTCATTTAACAAGCTACATAATCTCCATAATATATAATAATTTATCGCATGGTTTGCATATTTAGATGTATATTATTAGAACCTCTTCAGTTATGGTTATATATTTTATTATACAAAAGCCAAAAGGCTTATTCCCAATCCAAAAATTGTTGAAATGATAATGTCTCACTTGTTCAATTTTAAAAAGTCAAATTTTCACTTGTCTATTAATTTTATTAACAAATTCTATTAAAAATTTTAAAAATTTATTAATCAGACAAAAATCTCTTAAACTATTCAAATTAAATATTATATTACAATATTTTCAAAATATATTGGTGAAGTGATAAGTTTTAAAACAAGAATAACAATTATCTATATATTTTTAGTAAGTTCAAAAAAATGACGCTTATATATCTAAAATATATTTCTATTATAATATTTAAATAATATAATATAATTACTACCACTATTAAAAAAAATTAAAAAAAGTTAGTTCTTTTAAATTTAATGAATGAAAATTTGTTAGTTTATCAAATATTGGATGATAAATAGTTTTTTGACCTTATGTATATAACGTCACATTAAGTGGTCATTTCCGATCATCTGGTTTCAGGGGAGGCTAGATTTGACTTCCCCGTTCGGTAGAGGTGGCCAAATCTGACCGCCTCAGTTTTGGCGGAGGCGGCCAGATCTAAATAGAAGAGATAGATTTAATTATCTCCTTTTTTCATAGAGGTGAGTAGATGTCCGATAACAACTATTGAGGCCAATACCAACCATTTTCGGGCATTGTTGATGGTAATAGTGGTTTTTTTTAAATATTTTTTAAATTTGATTTTTAAGATTTTTATAATTTATTTTATGGTTTATTTTAATATTTTGAATTAATTTTATTTTTTAAATTTTTTATTAAAAAATTAAAAATACCTTTTTAGTTATTAATATGTAATAATTGATTATTAAACTTAACTATTAACTTTGATCAACAAATAAACATTTAAATTTTTACAAGTTGATAGATATAAATTTGTCTTTTACACAAATTATGGAGGGCATTAGGTCCTTTGAACATCTTTTTTTCATTGAATTTGTTGGGATCACTGAAGCTGAAAGGACCACCACCAAGTCTGCCTGTGCTATCACCATAATGGTATTAACTGGTCTAAATTTCAATGATACTCTTTTGAATTTTATCGAGTACCAAGACATCCTTCCTACCTTTAAAATTGCGTCGGGAAGAGCTTGTTTCTTATAAATGTTATACAATTTTAGTGGACTTCAAGTGATTTTTTAACAACTAGTATAAATTCATTCATATTCCTTTATGATTTCATCTTAGTACGTAGAAAACAACTGTTTAGTTTCTGAGATACTTAAATAAAAAATATTTTGAATAAATTTTTATTAAACATTGAGGATTATCGAGATTTATGATGATTATTCATAAATCACGTACAGAAATTTCGTATTTATTAATAATTAAATCAAATATCATGCGAGTCAGTGAAAATTAAATTTTATTTTATTTTTTTTAATTTTATTATGTAATTAAAATTATTTAATTACATAATATTAAGTTAATTTGTTTATATTTGTTATGAGAGATTGATTCAAACCAAGTATTACAAAAGGTGATTTAAGCACAATTAGATTCTAAAAAATTTAATTTGAGCTCAAGTTAATGATGAAGTTACTAGAACAATCGTTAGAAAGCTTCGGAGAAGAAGAAAAATGGTCAACAAAAATAAAAACAAAAAAATCATTGGAAAAGGTGAAAAATCATCGGAGAAAATGAATCTATCATCAATTAACAGGATTCAAACCAATTCGATTCAAACTCAAATCAAACCAGTTGTTCAAATCAAATTATTAAGTTGCGGCTACTGTAATTCAAGTTTGATTATTCAAATTAAATTCAAATTAACTTAGTTCAACTATAAACTTATTTAATTAAGGATAAACTTACTTTTGTTAAGTAGGTCTAAAATTATTCTTAAAATTAGAAAATTCTTAGTATACTAAAGGGGCTTACTTTGATTTTTTTTTTAAATTATTAATCATATTTTTCAGTATAATGTATAACACATCCCAAATTGATGCAAACAAAAATCCCTCAAATCCTTAATTCACTCTTCACCTCCAAATTTCCAATCTTGCTTGTTAAAGCCTAAGCCTATTTTCCAAGTAGAAGGTGCTGGACTCCCGCAACTTTATTGTTTTATTTCGCACATATCATAAATTGGTAACAGATTTATGCAATATTTAAATGTTTTTATTTAATTTTCTTTTTTTATTAAATGCTATATATATATATATATATACATATCGTGATTCTCCAATTTATGGAAAGTACTTGCAATTGCGTATCATCATTTATCCCTGTCAGAAAGGACATATGAGATTTTAACTAAGTACCTAACTTCAAAATAAAAAATATGATTTTTTATACATAAAATTCTTAATAAAAATATCAACGAACGCTTTCAGAATATATTATTAGAAAATTGTGTTAAAATAAAGATCTTTAAATATACTATTGTAACTTACTTTCATTTTGAAATAATTAATATTTATATATTTAGATTTTGTGTTTACTATTCTAACTTTATTTTTTGATTATTATATAGGGGACGTAGATATTTAATCTAGATGATTTTTAATGGTTTGGATTTTAGAGTTAAATAGTATGAAGTTTGATTGCTTCTCCAGTAAACCTTTAAACATTTTACTTGTATTCGAATTGTGATTAAATCCCAAATTTGTGTGAAATATTTTTGGTCGATTGTGATTGCAATAAATACTTTTAATTATACTGTGAATTGTTAAATTTTTGTAGTTTTTCCTCTCACACACACACACACACACACACACACACACACACATATATATATATATATATATATATATATATATATATATATATATATATGTATTGTATTATTTCCTTCCCTCAAGGTCTGATAGTTTTTATAAAAGTTTTTACTTGAAAATAATGATCAATTCATGGAAGTCCTTCCTAGAAAAAATTTCTAAGTCTATCACTATTGTGTGCTCAAAAGAGTCGAGCTCTCGCTCTACCTTTGCCCCATCGCAAAATGCTTATGAGTGATGAGAAGCTTTCAAGGAGACGTGGATTAGCTTATAAAGTATTTTAGAGTAAAATCAATGTCTACCATTTCATTCATCTTACTGTTGTTTATATACATCCTAAGAACTTTATATGATGCCTAAAATTTGGAAAATATTCTAACAAATTCAAATGTGCAAACATGCTTATAAAACAAAATAACAAGCTGCTAACTTCTAAAGAAAACCATGACACTAACTCCTAGAAATAGGTAACAAACCATTATCTCTTCAAGAAAAGGTCTTGAGGTTGGTAAGACATGTAGCATTCCTCCTTTCTCAAAATCAACCTCATCCTCTGATTACTAAGGACATTTTTTTCGCTATCTTTGCCATTCAAGTCCATTAACTCATTTGGTACAATAATTTTTTTTTGAGCTACTTCTTAGGTAACAAAACATGTATGACTTGGTGGATCTTACATCCTTTAAGTAAGAGGAATTTGTAAGCAATTAGTCAATAATATGGTATAGTCCACAATATTTTGTCAAAAGTTTGTGTCATCGTTCTATTGTTAAGGAAATTCTTAGGTAACAAAACATGGATGACGCGGTGGATCTTGCTTCCTTCAAGTAAGAGTAACTTGTAAGCTATTAGTTAGTAATCTAGTATGGTCCATAATATTTGGTCGAAAGTTTGTGTCGTCATTCTCTTGTTAAGGAAATCTACCTGTATGATTGCAACTTAAAATAAACCTGATTGCCAATCTCAAACTGGCAATTTTTTTTATCCTTGTCATAGGTAACCTTTATCCTTTCTTGAGTCTTGCAAAGATGTTATTGAAGTTATGCAATGAATTGATCCCTCTACCATATTTCCTTACCCACGTTTACATCATTGGCCATCCCAAATTCACAAAATGTTATGATCAACTACAATCATCCATAAACTAAGGGATGGATTTTGTGGAAGAATGCCAACTACTGTTATAGCAAAACTCCTTCCATGGTAACCATTGCATCCACTATTTTGGGTTATCCTTGGTAAAACATTGTAAATACATTGTATGATCAGTCACCTCAGTTTGTCTATTTGTCTATAGATAGTAAGAAGAAGAAAAATGAAACTTAGTATCTTATAGCCTGAATAACTATTTCCAAAATATGCTTATAAATTGAGGATCATGATAGCTCATTATTGACTTTGATATTCCATACAACTTAAGAACATTTTCGTAATAAGCTTAAGCAATGCTATTGGTAGTAGCATGCTTTGACATTATGACGAAGTATGCCACTTTTGATAGAAAATCCACTACTACCATTATAGCAGCCTTTCTCTTTAAGGGATTGATACCTCAGTCCATATGATCTTGGGAATTTTGTAACGGTTAAAGTAATCTAGGTGGTGCTTTTTGTTCTTGTTTGTTTCTTTGACATATATGACAAGCTTTGATAGCTTCCAATACTTGCTTCTTTATTCCTTGCTAATAAAATTATAAGTGAAATACGTTAAAGCATTTTATGTAACCCCTCATGAGTGACATTATATAATTTCAATCATTAATAGGGAAGATGAAAGTAGATAAATACAAACTTTGAAGAAACGTACATTATCTTTACAAGTCTATAAACCTAATATTTCCTATCCCAAAACAACTTGTGTGGTTTTTGCATATCTATATAGGTTCCATTTTCTTCTCGAATGATCTTGACCCAGCCTGCTTTTAAAATCGATATTACCATTATGTGCATGGTTTCCATCTTTCAAGAAAAAGCATCTACTACTAAATTATCTTTGCCCTGCTTGTACTCTATAATGAAGTCATATCTCATCATGTTACTAAGCCATCATTGTTGTGCTATAATGATGATTTATTGATTCTATAAATATGTCATGTCATTATTTTACCTTGCTAAAATCAATGCCAATATTTCTTTACCATATATGGATACAAATTTACCTTTTATAGCTTGGCTTAAAAAGGCTATTAGACTTTTGTCTTACTCAAATACTACTTTGATTCTAGAGCTAGACACATAGCATTTGATCATAAATTATTTTGTAAGGCTAATGTAGGTGCTTTAACAATTGCCTATTTTAACTCTTCAAATGCATGATTGATTTCTTGCGTCTAAGTAAAGTTATTCTTTTGTAACATGTTGGTTAGTGGTGCTGCAATTTTTTCATAATCCTTAATAAAATTTCAGGAGTATCCCAAGAACCCATGTATGACCATTACTGTGGTTGGTTTAGACTATTCTTTTATTGTCTTAATTTGTTGTGATCCATCTCTCATTCTCTTTGATGGATGATGTAGCCCAAGTATTGAATTTTTGTATCCTGAAAGCAACATTTTTCTTCTTTCACATAAAACTAGTGAGTGGCTAGAATGGAAATACAATTTCTAAATGCTTTATGATTTGTAATTTGAACTATATTTAAGAATGTCTAAAAAACTACTAGGATAAACTTTCACATGAATGGATAAAAAAATATCATTCATTAAGACTTAAAATGTAGATGAAGCATTGGAGAGACCAAAAGACATCATTAGAAATTTGTAGTGTCCCTCGTGAGTGTAAAATACGATATTCTAAATATCTCTAGGGCATATGGGTATTTAGTGGTACCATACTCGCAATTCTAATCTTGAGAAAAAATTTACGCCATGTAATTCGTCTAACAATTCATTGACCATGGGCATTTGAAATTTATCCTTATCGGTGGCTAAATTTAGAGTTAGGTAGTTTATACAAAATCTTTAAGACTTATCTTTTTTCTTGACTAACAACACAAGTGAAGAATACGAGCTCATTCCTGGCCTAATTACTCTATCTTTCATTATTTCCTCTACTAATATCTCTATTTCTTAGTTCTGGTAATATGGTTAGCGATAAGTTTTAATACAAATTAGGTTGCTTATTGGTTTGAGAGTGATCTTATGGCTACAGGCCTAATCTGGTGGAAACCCTTTGGGTTTATGGAACAAGCACTTGTCTTTTTCAATTAAATTTTCTATTTGATATTGTTAAGTCTCTTTTTAAGGTTTTTATATTGTTATTCTTGTTTGGTCAAAGGTATTATGTGATATGCATTAGTGTTCCTTGTCCTTCATTTGCATGAAGTTCTTTCTCTATCATTCGACTATTGACTATCTAATTACATGGGGTTTGAGTATTGATAAAGGTCATGATTTTTCCTTACCATTGGAATGTCAACTTAAGTTGGGAAAAATCCTACATAATTAGGCTTAATGTCTCTAGCCACTATACATTGAGGACAACATTGTAATCTCCTAACTTGATGACAAAAAAATCCACCCTAAAGACATATCCTTGGATAGTGATTAGAGTTTCAGGTAACAGTCCCATACATTGTAACTTTTCACTATTAACTACTATAACATTCATCTTCGCTCATTCCTTAGTCTTTAATCCAAATCAGGATGCCTATGAATGGTTAAGGAAATTATAGGTGCTTCTTGTGTCTAGCAACAATATTAAAGGGTGGCCATAAATCTTACTTAGAACTTTTATGGTCTGTGGTGTCATGGTGCCAATAATGGCATTAAGAGATATCTCAGCCACTTTGCGATCTTTCCCAATTCCTTCCATCTCCTCTATTACATCCTTTTATGTATGGTCAATCAAGAATAGTCACTTATTATGGTGCCCCTAAGTGTATAGCTTATTGTAATTATAACATAGGTTGCTACATCTTTTATCTCAGATTTCATCAAGGGTAAGTTTTTTAATTGGAAAAATGGTTGGTTTTTGATTTTGTGGTTGTGTTTGTGAAGGTTTTGAGGAAGAAATTAAAGCTAAACAAAACCTGATGGAAGCTTTTTAATGTCAGATATAAGAGAAATCTTAGGGTTCTTGGTTTTTGGCACAATTGGTGAAAGTGAGTTAAAAATGGGTCATTTGGTTGTTGGGTTAATGGGACTTCTTTGTTGGGTTAATAAGACTTCTTTGTTGAGTTTAGAGCTTAGTCTTATAGAAGCAAGCAAGGCCAGCAACATAAGGAAGAGTTTAGGGGTTAGCCACCCTTAATCTACGTGGATTGTCTACTTGAGGCCATAGACAAAACAACTAATCCGTTGTTGTTTTATAGTTGATCTTGCATGCTATGAGGTGATCAAATTGAACTTGATAATTGTAAACAGTTCTAGTTTAAGTGAGCTTGGTGAGATCTCTATAAAAATCCTCTAATAAGGTTGGTCCATTACAATCATTCAACACTCGTTAGAACTCCACCCAATTAATCCTTACAGGGGTCTATCTAAAAGATTGAAACTAAAGGTGTACTCCTCTCTCTAGATGATAAGCCACTAATGCCACTTACTTATCACTTAGTGTTTTGTGCAACTTGAAGAATTGTTTTGCCTAGTTTATCCATGTGATTATCTTGGTACCATCATACCATATAAATTCCAAGCGGACTACTCATGGTATAATCATTCCTTGTGTTTCAGATACTGGTGAGATATACCAATTTCATATCTTTATGATCTCAGTTTAACCATCTGGGTTTGGAGCTTTATGAACATTTCGTGCACCTATTGTATTTATAACAACTGTTGTTGTATGACATTCTTCTATTGGATGATTTATTGGATTGTGTTTGGTAGTCCCATTATTAGATCCTTACTTTAATACCATTATGTTGCATGTCTGAAGGAGTTGAGCTCTCGCTTTCCTTCTTTCTCGTTGCGGAACGCTTACAAATGGTGAGAAGCTTTGAAGGAGATGTGGATTGGGTAATAAAATATTTTAGAGTGAAATCAAAGTCTGCCATTTTTATTCATTTTACTGCTATTTATATACATTCTAAAAGCTTTACATGATGCCTAATATTTGGGAAACATGCTTGTGAAACAAACAATAGGCCACTAATTCCTAAAGAAAAGCATGTCACTAACTCCTAAAAAAGGTAATAGACCACTACCTCCTAATAAAAAGGTCTTATGATTGGTAAGACGTGTAATAACCATTGTGTTTAGTATCCATCTGTTTATATATAAATTATTAATAGTTTCAAAAAAATTGATATGAATTTCACTTCACCAACACTTCTTCATGATCATGGGAAACATCCAAGAGTAGAGGAAATTCAGAGAAAGAATTCCATGGTCCAAAACAACCACACATGTGAGCCTACTAAGAGTAATTTCCATACATATTATAAAGGCAAGATGAATGAGATCAAATTCAAGCAATGTGACTTTATGAAGCTCATGCATTCTAACATTCATTCATGGCCCTCCAAGGAGTCCAAAATCATAAAGTGGCTACACAACAAGTTCAAAGACAAAAGGAGAAGTCAAGCCAAGCCAACCAAGGGCTTATGATCAAACATGTATTTCTTTCTTTAGTTTTAAATGTAATTAGATTTAGGGAACTTATGTAATTTGTCTCTTTTGTGTTTTCTTTATTTAATTTAGGTGCTGTTTAAGTTAACTAGGGTTAGTTAGACTTTAACCATGGTTTGTATCATGCCTATAAAAGGCAATCCAAACTTATTGTAAAGGACTTTTGATGAATTAATGAAAATTTGAGAGCTTTAGCTTTCCTTCCTTGTGTTCTTAGAACTTGGTGTTCTTGGGAACCAAGTATCAATCCTTTATCCAATTTCCATTGCAAGAAGGAAGTTGGTGGTGGAGATTCAAGTTGGTGATTCTTGTATCAAGTGGGTGGAGCCTTCCTTTAAGCTTGTGTGCAAGAAATCTTTATGCTTGGATCACCCTCAAGTTGGTGGAAGATTTCCTTTATGCTTGAGGTTTGTTTTCTTGCTAATTTTAGTTCATATTTGATGGTCTTGAAGTTTGCTTGAAGTGATGATAGATTGGAGTTGCATGGATGTTAGTCTTGGGTGGAAAATTTGCTTGATAATGCATGGTTCAGGAGCTTGTTTATTGTTGGATTTTTTGACCATCATTTGAATGCTATTTGTTCACCATTGAAGAGAGATTAAGGGCTGCATTACACATCAAAAATATAACAAATAGAGGTCATTTATGATAAATATTATAGAATTTGGTTTTAGGAGTATGCATAATTTCGTTCAAATTATAAAATCGAATTAAACAGCTCAAAAATTATAGTTTGGTTTATAAAATATTTCGGTTTGTGTTGATAAATTTAAGAAAAATGGTTTATGGTTTGGGTTGTGGTTTGAAGGATTTCAAACTATAAATTGTATTTTTTAAAATACATGTATGTAAAATTGTATTTAACAGAATTTTTTAATAAGTAATTAAGTGTAACACGTGTTTTTTATATTTTTATGTGTTTACTATGTATATATTTGTAAACTTATTTTATTAATTATAATTCATGAACACAAAATATTTAGAAGTGAATAAGTTTTAATAAATTTAAATTATAATTTAAGTCAGATTAAAAAGTATTTTTTTTAGTTTAATTTAATTTAATTTTTTATTTGGTTTGAAAATTTTTTAAATTTTCGTTTTTTAAATTTGATTTGAAAAAAATTTATAAATCGACCGTACACTTTTTTAAAATTAAGCCAAACGTCTTTCGCCGTCAATGACATTATGAAATTTTGTATTTTATCAAGGAGAAATTCCTTGACCTTTAGCCTCACCTTATTATTTTCCCAATAACGAATCACTCCAAAGGTGCCCTGCACCAACTTCCCTTCTGCTCTCTCTCTCAGCCCATCTTCATAAATTTAATCTTCATCTTCGAAAAAGCTCTAAGCTATCTATTGATTGAGTTGGTTTCAGGAATGGAAATGGATATATTCCCTTACAATCTTCATTTAAGTGGCTCCACCATGAAGAAAGATTACCAGAAAAACCAAACCTCTCCTCCTCCTCCTCAGCATCAACGCTATGAAGAAGAACACGAATCTCTCAATTTAAGAAACCTCTCCAAAGTAATCCTTCCTCCTTTAGGCGTTTCCAGCTTCAACCAGAACCAGACTCACTCCAGGTGGATCGTTGTGCCCATGGATTCACGATGTCGGTACGTTATCGTTTAAGTTGCTGCATGAAGAAATATGCTAAATATATGAGTTCAAGTTATCTTTTGCTCTGCATTAAAAGTTTTTGCATGATGCGGTTGAAGAAGAGAGGAATTGAGTAGACATTGTTTTGACGCATTTCACCCACGAGTTGACTCGTAGAATACCTATGCACATGTTGGAGAATATATATAGATGTATAATTAGTGTTAAATATGCCAGGTGGTGGGAGTCATATATGGTGGTTTTGGTGGCATATTCAGCATGGGTTTATCCCTTTGAAGTAGCATTTTTGAAGTCTTCACCGAACAAAAAACTCTACATAGCAGACAACATTGTTAATCTATTTTTCGCCATTGATATCGTCTTGACATTTTTCGTTGCTTACATTGATCCAAGAACTCAGCTCCTCGTTCGTCACCCTAAGAAAATTGCGGTCAGGTCAGTGCTTATTTTCTTCAGGTTCATAGTTATATTTTTCATTTTTTTTAAATTGATTATAAATCCTTTTTCCATTTCTGAAAATTAATCGCCATAAACCTCTTCTAATATTTCATAAGATTTATAAGGATTGATCTTTCCATATAATGGATGCCTCCACCTATTTTTCAGAAAAAAAAAAAAAGTAATTTCTGATGTGTTAATCTTGTCTATCCTAAAGATTATCAAGCCCAAAAATTGAGTCAAACCGACTTAGATTTGAATTTGAGTTCAAATTAAATGAGTTAAATTGAATTTGAAATTTTATTTCGATAATTTCATTTGAGTTCGAAAACTTGACAATGATATTTCATTGGAACTCTTTTTTTCTAAGAATTTTCTTTTTATTCGATAATTTTTCTTCTTTTTTAGCTTATTCTTTGATTTTTTTTTTTTTTTTTATGATTGTTTTTCTTTTTTCTGACAATTGGTGGTGTTCTCTATCAACAATATTCATTATTTGAGTTCAAATTTAAGATAATCTTTTTAGGTTAAAAAAATCGCTCTTGAAGTAACTCTTATGTAAACTAATTTCGAGATTTAAGACTCTAGGTAAGAACAAATTAATAAGTATTCATAATAAACCACTAAACTATCTCATTCTATCTTATCTATCAAAGAGGTCTAATTTACACATTTCTAGTAAAACTTACATATTTTTGTTTATTGACAATCATAAAAACCCTTTTCTGACCAAATTTAGAAGTAAATTATTAAATTTAATTAAATTGAAGAGAAAAAAAAATTTTTTAAAGCTTCATACGACTCAAATACTAGAGTTTGGTCTAATCTTGAATGACTTATAATTTTTAACATTAAATATTCTTTCGCTATCAACTTCAACCCAAACAGTCTAGCTCATTCCTACAATATAAAACCAACCTAAGCATGTAGATTTTGACAATTAAATCACATAACATAATCAAAATATCCCGATATGAGAAGATTGAATATAACTTTTCTAACTTATTCAGGCTAACTTGATGACACTTTTCATTCATTTTAAAAATATTCCAGAGCCCTTTACATTGTGAGCAAGGCAGCAATAAATGGACGAATCTTTCAATTTATGGGACCCACTATTTTACTAGTTGGAGTTTGGTGACGAAGAATTGTATTTGCCTTTGGCTAAAGCTTAATGTAGCGGGGCAGTGACGTGGACCAACTTCAGAAAAGCATTAAAGATATGGAATCTGACCTGCCAGTTCCAGGCCGGACCACTTTAAGTGGGCCAAAAAGGTTATGGAGTCAGTTCATACTCATCATAATGTCCGGACCCACTACTTAAATGTCAGTTTGCAGAATATATGGGCTATTGTAATATATTACCCAAACTTTTAGGTTAAAAAAGATAGTATTGTGTGTGATAACAGACGAGTATAACATGCATAGTGTTAATGTAACTTAAACTCTAAACTTTTAAAATTACCACGCACCTAATTAACACCTGGGATAATATTATATATATATATATATACACAAGCCCAATATAAGAAATAAAGTCAAGATTGGCACAAGGCCCAACTTAAGCATTTATTGTAGGTGAATTTGATTTAAATTAATTCAGTTCAAATAAATCGATTCAAATTGAAGTTCTTGGTTAACAACTTGGGTTGGATTGAATCCTACCCTTAATTGTAATCAGTCTTTTTTTTTTTTTTTTTATCTTCAGCAGAAAATAGCTGGGCCATTTTAGGCCGTATATATAAATTATATCGACTTCAAGTTCTTGGTAACAACTTGGGTCGGATTGACCCCTACCCTTAATTGTAGTCAGCTTTTTTTTTGCTTCAGCAGAAAATAGCCGGGCCTTTTTAGGCCGTACATATATTATATTGACTTCAACAGTGATTTTATTCAAATGCATGACATGAAGTAAGCGATATGGTATGTTTTAGGTACCTTTCAACATGGTTCGTAATGGATGTAGCATCAACGATTCCATTCGAGACACTAGGCTACTTGTTCACCGGAAAAGAAAAAGTTGGTCTTTCTTACTCACTCCTAGGAATCCTCCGCTTCTGGCGACTCCGACGGGTTAAGCAACTCTTCACCAGGTTCCTTATCTCTGCTAAACATTTTAGGCACAATTTTACTGATCACCAACTCCCTAAGCTCACATTTCCATTTTGTATTTATAGACTTGAGAAAGACATCAGGTTCAGCTATTTCTGGGTTAGGTGTGCTAGACTTCTGTTTGTAAGTAAATTTTTAACTCAATCCCGTTCTTGAGGGACATGTTAAAATCTTGCATAGAATGAATAATATAAAAGAAAGATTATGTTATTGATAATGAATATTATCTGGTGTAGGTGACATTATTTCTAGTGCATTGTACTGGTTGCCTGTACTATTTGCTCGCTGACAGATATCCGCATAAAGGAAAGACATGGATAGGAGCATGGAACCCTAATTTCAGAGAAACAAGCCTCTGGATTAGATATATTTCAGCTTTATATTGGTCCATCACCACCATGACCACAGTTGGTTATGGTGATCTCCATGCTGTCAACACTGTTGAAATGATCTTCATCATCTTCTACATGCTTTTCAACCTCGGCTTAACAGCTTACTTGATCGGTAACATGACAAATTTAGTAGTTGAAGGAACTCGCCGAACAATGGAATTTGTAAGTATTTCCCAATTCGATAATATATGAATTCATTAGATTGCGAATTTGGATTGGTTCATTCACTTGAATTGATCTGAAAAGTATTCAAAATAATTATTTCTATAGTATGTTTAGTCTCGTTCTTTGTTTCTCTGTTTTGTCTTTTGTGTATTAACGGAGAATTGAAAAAAAATAAACTACATTCCTTTATTGTGGCAGTTTTAGATATTTAAATATATATATATATATGTGTGCTCAACTGCCTATAACATCCTCCAACCATAATCAACGATCATAAATAGTTATTATTACATAGGTTGAATCAACTTATTATGGTTTAGCCTAAACCCAATAAGCAGTTTTACAACAGGATAATAATATTGTAGATTTTGAATTATTATTTTTTTATTAAAATGACTGAATTTTATTTTTTCTTTTCAAGATATTTATCTTTCAAATTTTTATATTAAAAATTTCTATGTTAAAGAGACTACATTTTTAATAATTCTAATTGAAGGTATCAAATTGATTACCTTGTTTTTCAAATAAAACAAAACAAAACAAAACAAATCTGTTAGACACCTTTAATAAAAGATACTAAAAATTTAATCTCTTTAATAGAAAATTTTAAAAGAGTGGTTTTTTCAATATAAAAAAATAATAGTATGACAACTATGATGTTCATATGTTTAAATAGCTACTTGTTCGATTGAGACCTGGATACTAAATTTTCTTATATATATTTTCACAGAGGAATAGTATTGAAGCAGCATCAAATTTTGTTTCGAGAAATCAGTTGCCTCCTAGGCTGAAGAGTCAGATACTGGCTTATATGTGTTTAAGGTTCAAGGCTGAGAACTTGAATCAGCATCAGTTAATTGAACAACTACCAAAATCTATATGCAAAAGCATTTGCCAGCATTTGTTTTTGCCTACCGTGGAAAAGGTCTATCTTTTCAAGGGTGTTTCCAGGGATATACTCCTGCTCCTGGTACGAAATTAATTGCAAATTTGATGTTATTCAATAAACTTGTGACGATTCAGATTCATGCTTTTATTTTGTGGGATTTATCAGGTTGCGAAGATGAAAGCAGAGTACATTCCTCCGGGAGAAAATGTGATAATGCAAAATGAAGCGCCAGAGAATGTGTATATAATTGTATCAGGAGAAGTGGAGATAATTGACTGTGAAAAGGAGAAAGAGATTTTTGTTGGGACTCTTCAGACTGGTAACATGTTTGGGGAAGTTGGGGCACTTTGTTGCAAGCCACAAAATTTTACATATAGAACAAAGACACTTTCTCAACTCTTGAGGCTCAAAACCAATGGGTTGATTGAAGCCATGCAGAGCAAACAAGAAGACAATGTTGCCATTCTTCAAAACTTCCTGCAGCATCAGAAGAAGCTCAAGGATTTGAATATAGGGGAGTTATTGGTGGAGAGAGATGGAGAAGATGGAGATCCAAACATGTCATTCAATCTGCTAACAGTTGCTAGTGCAGGCAACGCTGCTTTTCTTGATGAGCTTCTCAAGGCAAGATTGGATCCTGACATTGCAGACTCCAAAGGAAGAACCCCATTGGTATATATCTTCTTTTCTAACTTATTCAATGAATTTATCAAACACTTTTCTGTCTTTAGATTATTTATATCTTAGACTACAACAATTCGAACTGATCCTAAAAACTTGGTATCTTCATTTCCCTCTTACTCTTAACATCTCCTACTCCTAGTCCATGAGAGATTTTAAACAAATTCTATCACCCTGCATTAGATTCATTTTTGCTGGGGGTGAATTCAATACAAGCCAGTTTGGTTCAATCCATGACTTGACTCAAACAAGTCAATCTTAAGCTGAAACTCTAACTTACCAGCTTGGATTGAGATTAGTTTGTTTATCCAACCAGTGGTATTGTTCACTCTGTCGGCAGCACTTTTTCTTTCCCAATCTAAGGGCAACATCTAACTCACAGAGATCTATATTTTATGTATATGTTTGTTATTTATTATCAGCACATAGCAGCTTGGAAAGGGCATGAAGAGTGTGTACTAGTTCTCCTGAAGCATGCATCCAACACAAACTTGAGAGGTAAAACGTCTACCATTCTTTCTTTTTTTTTTTTTTTTTTTATATGTTTGTGATTTATTATGAACTTAGAGTATGTTTCATTTTTTGTTAAAATTTTATGTTTAAAAATCATATAAAATTTCTTGGTAAATACTCAAAACCTATTGTTGGTTTTAAAATTTATCAGAAACCTCCCTAGAAGTTCTGTTGAGTACTAACCTATATATATCAAAACTTTGTTCAAGTTTTTTGACAAAAAAATTAAGTGATTATACTTAATTAATTAATCTCTTAAACTAGGATTAGATTCAAATCAAACCTAGACGAGAGTCAATTCAAAATCAAGTCTAACTCACTCAATTGATGATAAATTTATCAAAGAAACCACTATAGAAAAAGAAAATGGGTTAATGGAGATGAAAAATAATTGTCGTTATGAAAAAAAAAAAAATGAAAGGCGAGAACAGATGAAAAGTTGTTGAAGAAATAAAACTACCGACGAATTTCTAGTGACACGATTGAGTCAAGCTAAAACTACCCTTTTGAACTCGGCTTGTTTAAGTTAAACATCTTAATTTGAATCAAATCTATCCCTAGCATAGATGAATCTTTTTTTTAATGAAAATTAACTTATTTATCTATTTAGTGATACTATTCACCTTATTGATAATATTATTCACCTTTTTACGACACGTGTTATCCTTCCAATAACTCTCTAATGACGTTATACACTACTTTGAATTGAGCATTAAAATTTCAATCCAAAGTTGAGTTGGCTCCAAACTTGGTTTAGCTTGAATTAGATCCAACTCTTATTAATTAATTGTTTATGACCCCGGTTAAAATGACAGGAAGACAAAAATATATTTCAGTACCTTTTATATCACACTGTAAAATTTTGAATCTTATTTTACTTCCACTTTTAATTTCTCGTAAATGAGGCAACACCATAGAATTTGCGGATGCGGAATATATATATATATATATATATATTCTCCAAATACGATATCCAGTTCACTATAAAAAACTTTTTATCTAATAATCATAAAAACATCGTTTTGCAGATATAAATGGAAACACAGCATTGTGGGAAGCTATATCATCAAAGCACCATTCCATATTCCGAATTCTCTACCATTGTTCTGCAATTTCCGATCCTTATACCGCTGGTGATCTTTTATGCACAGCTGCGAAACGAAATGATCGGGCAGTGATGAAGGAACTCTTGAAATCTGGGTTGAACATAGATTCCAGAGACCGCCATGGCTTGACCGCAATACAAGTTGCCATGGCTGAAAATCATGTGGACATGGTAAACTTGTTAGTGCTGAACGGTGCAGATGTTGTGGATGCAAACACTTACGAATTCTCTTCGACAAGATTGAACGAGATGCTTCAGAAGCGAGAGATTGGACACAGGATTACGGTGCATGACAATGCAACAAATGAAGCAATTTTAAAGAAAATAGTAGCAGAAAATTTGGGTGGAAAATTAAAGGGAGTAAATTATGAAAGAGTGAGTATATATAGAGGACATCCTTTGGTGAGAAAAGAGAATCGCTGCCATGAATCTGGATGGTTAATTAGGTTGCCAAATTCACTTGAGGAGCTCAAGAACATTGCTGGTAATCTTTTAACCTTTTCACTCTCAATTTTAATTCACTTTGCATATTTATTGGATTTATATATATTCAATTTCAAATGATTAGAAATATTTTTGATTATGCAGTTTTTATATGACTTGTATATATTCAATTTCAAGTTTACTCTTTTACCATATGATTAGAAATTTTAATTCCGTCAAAAATGATGAACAATTATACAGTGTTTCAATTGACATGGATAAAAAAAATATTAATTTAATTTGTTAGTCACACAAGTGTAAATTTAGTGCATATTTTTTGGATACTTCTTACTTAGTAGAAGTTAAAAAGAACAGAAGAGCTAAATATGTAAGGGAAAAAAAATGACACCCTTATCTCAGAAGTCTTGTTCACATTCAATTATCTTCTTTACATTTTTTAATTAACTTTTTTATTCTGAATATATTTTCCTTTCATCTAAATAGGTGAAAAGTTTGGGTTGCATGCAAGTACTGCAACGGTGACAAGTGAAGAAGGAGCAGAGATTGATTCAATTGAAGTGATCAGGGATAATGATAAGCTTTTCATAGTTGAAGATATAAATATCTCAATGTGATTTATTGAAATTATTTATTAATTAAATCCTTAGGAGCAGAAATTGATTCCATTAAAGTGAAATGAGATAACTATAAGATTGACATGGTTGAAGCTCACTTAGTTATAGTAAAGTGTACTAAATATTAAATTCAAATAGCCAATGGAAAGCTTTCTTATTAATCTTTCTTGGTTGAATGCTGAAGTATTTAGCATAAATGTGATAAAAAAGCTGTAAGCCTGATCAGAGCCTGAATCGGCTCATTGGGGCTGTAATCTGATCTGAATTCATCCAGACTCCCATTTGATCAAATTTCATTGAGAAAGTTTCATAACACATGATTATTATTGATGAGCTCCCTTTTAAAACTGTTAAAGGTGAAGGATTTAAAACTTCGTAGTTGCAACTTAGATTTGAAGTTTTATCTCGCACTATAATTGCGAAAGATTGTTATGAGATTTTCGTAGAGGAATAAGAAGAGATAAAGAGTTTCTAGAAGACTCATTGTAATAGAGTTTGTCTAACTCACAACACTTGTATCGCATTACAAAGGTATATATATCTTATTGCTCTCATTTTATTGACAATAATTGGAATATGCATAATAAAATTCTTAATTTTTGTTGCAATCACTAGTCACAAAGGTCGTCAAATTGGAAAGACAATTAAAAAGTGCTTGCTTGGACGGATCAAACTTAGTCGAAAACATATTGCTCATATTTAAAATGTTGTGGATATGTTAGACAATCTCTATCTAGGTTGCAAAAATTCAAATCATATAGTGAGGAAAGAAAATTCAGAATAAGAGTTTATTATTTCTTGATATAACCATTAGGTGGAACTTAACTTCTTCTAATATGAATGTTGATTCTCATCACTTAACTTGCTTCATAGATTTGAATCTTTTCTTATCCCCTCTTGGTAAATTTGGAATGACTTTATTGATGTTTTCGGAAGCTTTGGACATCTAAAAATATTTTTCGAATGGTGAGAAGGTAATTTGTGGCAAATCGAATTTTAATAGAGCACAACAGAGGACAAAAACGCAAAAGGGATAGAATCTGCATGTTGTAGTATGCAAAAATCCTGAATAGCAACAGCGTGTCCGCCACAACATCATGTTGCGATGCCAGGTTTTTACTTGTGTGTGTGTGTGCACGAACTTGTGCGTTACCTTGTCACGTATGCAAGTGTGCTCCTGCAAACCTGTACACATTTGCGGGTTGTCTTTTTGCATGTGTGCGCTAGCTCACGCCTGTACACCTAACCTGTGCACTGTAGCATTTTTTTTGTATTTTTTTCTTTTTTCTAAATTGCACTAAGGGCAATTTTGTCATTTCTCTTGCATGTAAATGCCTATATAAACTTCCTCTATGATGTAAGAAACATTTTTTTTTATTTGAAGAAATTATTCCGAAGCTTGTAAGCTTTTACCCATTGAATTTTCTTATTGCTTGGTGGTGCTTGGATCTTCAATTTTCTTACCTTTATCCAATTCTTATTGCAAGGAAGAATTGGTGATGGTTGGGACAAGCTGGTGGAGCTTCCTTTAGGCTTGTTTTCTCATCTTTGCATGTTTTAATCCATTCCAAGTAAGTATTGCATGTTGGTGTTTCCTAGAGAATATTTCTTACTTGCTTGTTTGGTGGCTAGACTTAGCATTAGTTAAATGGTTGTTGATCATTTCTGGTATCAATGCTTTAGGTTATGGTGTAGTGAGTTTTATTGTGGAAGTTCACTTGAAATTTAAGGTTGCATTGAAGTCATTTCTTGTATGCAAATTCTGTGAAGAAGAATAAGAATTTATGTTGTAAATTTTCTTTCATTTGGCCAAAGGAAGAAGATAACCGAAGGAGAGAAAATTGATTCAAAAAAAATTGCTTGGCCTTGTAACCTAAATGGTTTTTGTCTTCACCTTCATCAATGTCATTCCTTGTGTCTTGTAGACTTACATAGCTAGCCACCCTAAGCATTTATTAGCCTAAATTTGTTGACTATATTGCCTCTATGCAACACACTTCCCACTTCACATCCCATCCATTTTATACTAATTGTACTTTTAACCTCTTTTTACTCCCATCATTATCCTAATTATTCTAATTAACCCTGAATCCACTTTCATTCTTAATTACCATCTTACCCTTACCACAAACTACCCAACCACCCTCACTCATCTAATCAAAGCCCAACTACAAGGATAAAACCCAATGCTTACACAACCAACTCAGTTGACCTAAACACTTACCTTTCTCAATTTATAATTCCTAGTAACAATATTCACATTCCTAGAGTTATTGTTCATAGTCTAAAAATACTATCCACAGATCTTAAATTCACTTTATTCCTATCCCAAACACTTTCCTAACCTATTATAATCTCATTTAATTCATTTGATGGCTATTAGAAGGAGTTATCAATCCCTTGGAAGATTGGTGATATGAGGTTGGAGAGTCAAATACAAGATTTGAAAGAAGAGTTGAGTGATAAAATTCAAGCCTTTACTAGAGTGATACAGGGAATGTCCCAAGACTTGGTTAAAGTGATCTAAGGCCAAGGATTTAATAATCAAAACCAAGCTAAAACACTTCCACCTCTAAGAGATGACCCTTCCATCATTCATCATAGAATCCAAACCACTCACTATAGATAAAAGACCACCATTCGTGCAACTCCCCATGATGAAAGAAATTTCTTGTCTAGTGATTCTAATGATGAGCCCGGACTTTATAAGAAAGAAAAGAGGAGGGAAGAGGATAATGACTGTGGCTTGAAATTAGACATCCCTAAATTTAATGGTAATTTTAATCCAAATGTGTTTATTGATCGGTTTAATAGTATTAACAAAATTTTTGAGTACAAAAGGTATGATGATGAAAACAAGTGTAGGGTAGCCATATTGAAGTTCAAAGGCTATGCCTTATTATGGTAGGAGAATATGAAGAGAAAAAATAGAAAGAGTAAGATCATGGGAGAAGTTTAAGAGAATGTTGAAGAAGAGATTCCTTCTTAAAAACCACAAGATAGACCTTTACTTCAAACTTCATAACTTGAAGAACGGGGACAAGAAAGTAGAATATTATGTGAAGGAATTCAAAAAATTAAAGACAAGGAGTGACATACCTAAAGAGAAGGAGCATACCATAGCCCAATTTATAGAAGACTAAAACAAAAAATAACTCACAAGGTGCAGTTGCAATCTTATGATTCCTTCCATAATGTTTGTAACTTAGCCATGAAAGTGGAGAGGCATCTTAAGGCTATCAAGTTCATTACCTTTAAGAAGATTTTTAAAGAGAGTAGCTATTACAAGGGGTCTTTATTCTATACCAAGCCTTATGTCCCACCTAAGGATTTGGGTAAGTTTTAGATTGTTGAACCTAGTAAGGAGAAGCCTAAAATACATGATGAGGCTAGTAGAGATGCACTTAAGGCTAAAAAGTGCTTTAAGTGTGATCGTTATGGTTACTTCTAAGCCAATTGTCTTAACAATCAGGTTATGACCTTAATGGAGATTATGGTTATTGAAAAGGCTTTTCAAGATATAAAGGTTGAAAAAGATAGTGAAGAAAAAGAACTAATTGATCTGGATTAAGGCAAGTTATTGGTTCCTAAAGGATTGTTGCATACCTAAGTCAACTCTCAAAATGATCAAAAGGAGAACTTATTTCAAACTCAGTGTACTATCAAGGGAAATGTTTGTTTGGTGATCGTGGATACTGAAAGTTATACCAATGTTGCTTTTATTACTCTTATGGAGAAATTAAGTTTACCAAACCTTGACCATACTAGACTCTATAAACTTCAATGGTTGAGTAATGAAGACACTTTGCAAGTCACCAAACAAGTAGTGGTCCTCTTCTCAATAGGCAAAAAGTATATTGATGAAGTAGTTTATAATGTTATTCTTATAGATGCTTACAATTTGTTGCTTGGAAGACCATGACCATTTGATAGAGAGGTGATATATAATGGAAGACTTTATACTTACTCCTTTAAATTCAGTAAGAAAACTATCACCCCCATCTCATTATCACCTAGCCAAATTATACCACAAACACCACCCAAAGTAAACATATTTCAAAAGAGTCTATTCTTTAATGCTAACCAACTAAACAAAGCCTTCCAAAAGCATAAACCCATTATTGCCTTATTGGTGGCTGAAAGCAATATGCCTACCAATGAAACCACCATCTACTTATACCTAAAACCTTTGATAGATGAATTCCATGATGTCCTCCCTAATGAGTAACCCCATGGAATACCACAATTGAGAAGATTTGAGCACCAAATTGATTTAAAACTTGGTGCCCTATTACCAAATAGGCCCGCTTATAGGTGCATCCCTTAAAAATCTAAAGAGTTATAAAGACGAGTTGAGAAGTTGATTGTTAAGAGGTTTGTAAGGAAGAGTATAAGTCCTTATTTAATGTCAGCTCTTATCATGTCTAAAAAGGATGAAACTTATCAAAGGTGTATTGGTAGTAGGGTCATCAACCAAATCACAATCAAGTATAGGTATCTTGTACCTCGATTAAATGACATGCTAGGTAAGTTTTATAATGCAAAGGTCTTTTCAAAGATTGACTTGAGGAGTGTCTATCATCAAATAAGGATGAAAGAAGGGGATGAATGGAAGACAACCTTTAAGACCAAAAGAGGGGTATGAATGGTTGATCATGCTCTTTAAACTCGCTAATGCCCTAAGTGCTATCATGAAATTGATAAATAAGGTACTTAAACCCTTCATTAGTAAGTTTGTTGTGGTATACTTTGATGATATCCTTGTATATAGTAAAAGTGATATGAGGTTTTTTCATGGGTTTCTTAAGTGTGATGGGTTCAGTTATGGAATATGGATGGTTCGTCTTGTTGAAGTAAAATTCTTGTTTTATTAAAGCCTTAGCTTTAGATAACTTTAGCTAAGTCTTAGGACATGCCATAGATGAGTCTTGTAAAGGTTTCAAATCTCTCATTCATTTTGATTTTGAGGTCAAGAATTTTCCTTCAATTCTTAGGTCTCTAACTTTCCAAGGTGGTAAGGTGATTGAGATAAATCTTTAATTGTCATTTGGGAATTCGGTTAATGTATTGTACGGAAAAGTGCTTAAAGGTGGAAAATTGTTGAATTTAATTTTTAAATTAAAGGTGAACAATAAATTATGGGAGTTAGATAGTAATTTTGAATGATTGTTTTAGTGAAAGGTAAGCAAAAATTGAAGAGACAAACTAAAAATGGTGAAATTTAGCCACCGTGATAGTGATTTATAGGTGTGAACAATAAATTTGAATCATAGAATAGTATTTTTTTAATAATGGTGAGCAAAGTGTTCAGGCCAAAAGTGTTCAATTGGATATAGGTTTAATGTGTTTATAGGCTTGTAATTGGTTATGGGCTTAATTTGTAATGTAAGGGTATTTTGGTGAATATGGTTAGGGATATTTTGGTAAATATAGCTAAAGGTAGATAAATAAATTGTGCAATGTAAGGTGGACTGTAGAGGTAATGAATGATTACGGTTAAGTGGTGTTTTGGTAGGCTAATGAGATGTGTTTAGTAAAATGCTAAGGTGGAAATGTGTTTAATAGAATGGTGAGTGAGGTTAGGAACATTAGTGTACTTTATGTAAAGAAAAGCGTGGCTAGAGTAGGTGCATTAATTGTTGGAAGGCAAGACATAAAAGGATGGCAGTTTTAATAAGGAAATGTTGACTAAAATTTCTCCCATAGATGCAACGAAGTCTGGCCAACCAGGACGATGCAACTTCCATTCAAAAAGAAGGATAAATTCCGGCTACTTCACTTTAACACTTCAATCTATTGCAGTCCCCAAATCTCAACCACAGCTTCAACCTAGAGTTCTAATACTAAATGACATATAACCACCTCCAAATCCAACACAAATCATACACAATAAGCTAACCAACAAACATTAACCAAGCTTTCACAATTCAGCCAAGCTAGAAAGATAGAAACAAGGCTTTTTCTTCACACAACACAAAGATCGAAGTGAACTTACTTGAAATTAAAGATGCAAAAATAGTGATTCAAGCATAAAGGAAATCATCCATCGATTTGAATCAAATCCACCACCAATCCCCTTGCAAGAATTGGATGAAGGAAATGAAAAACATAAAGAAAAGTTCTCTAAGTCACAAAATGTTTTTATTTAAAATATTCATCAAGTCTAAACTTTACAAATGAAAAAGATAGGCCTTTTTATGGGAGATACAAGGCATGATAAAATTATGAAAATGACCAAGCTTCAATTGCATTTAAACATGTTACAATGCATTATTAAAACTAAACTACCACTTGTTATCAACTTTGCAAGCATGTTTTTACCCAAAAAAAAAAAAAAAAAATCTTTGCATGCATGCATGCATTAAATGATACTAACTTTCGTTAACTTAAGGAATTGTTGTACTTTGCCATAGCAATGTATCTTAATCTCTTTTTTGGATCATGTTGCGTCCAAATTTTGAAATTGGGCTAAATGGGCTTCTTTGCACATGGAGTTGATGTATTAGGCTAGCCTTGCATGGATAAAACTCATTATTGCTACACTTGAAGGCTTGGGCCGAGACTTCCTTTGTTTGGGCCGGCTTTGTGCTTTCTTGATCAACTTGGATGAGTTGGTGGATCTTAGACTTGCTTATCTCACCATTTGAATGATCAAAGGAGTTGGTTGTCGAAGATGATCCCTTGAAGCTTAATATGGTTGAATATGACTCCTTGTTGCTTGCTTAGGATGTGCTTGTAATTCCTAACTCCTTTTTGTGTTCCATTTTCAAACTAAGTGTGTTAGAATTTGGATAAGTGATATCATTTGTCAATCGAAATCGCAAGTGTATTAAGATTTGCAACTTCATTAGATATGTTAGTAGTCTTGTTTGTAAATGGTTTATGTGTAAACATATCAAAACACGTACCTTTGGGTCCATATTCCCTCTAAAAGTATGTATTTAAAGAAAGATGTTACTCAAAATAAATTCAAACTAACATTTATTCAAACTCGATTTAACTCAACTCTTATAATAGATATTAGTGAGTCTTATACTATACAAACAAAATAAAAAATCTATCATGCACTATTCAAAATCCAGCTTCCGTTTGCATTAAATATATAATCTAAACATAAATTTTCTCCAAATATTAGCAATTAAAACATTCATTACCTTTCTTTAATCACCTGTAGTTTCCTTTTTGGCCAACATTACCCTAGTTAGTAAATTGGCACATTATATGCATTTGTCATATTTTTCTATTTTCAATACGTTTTATCATATTTTTGAACTCAAAATGTATAAAAAACGTATGTTATATGTTTAAAAAATTTTTCTTTAACAAACAATAAAACAATGTCATTTTACAAGACACAAAATAACATCGTTTTATCTAAAAAATATAACTATTTCTTTCAAAATTGAAAATCTCTTATACTCTTTTTTTTTTTTTAATTTAATTTATTTTTATTTCTCACTATTAACTCATTATATTGTCATTCAATTTGTTATTCTTGAAAATGATAGTTTACATTGGTGACCTAATCAATGTCACTTTGTCCGATTTATATTGTAATAGTCTAACATTGATAGATTTTAGCTTTTATTTTTGTTATAAAAAAAATATATTAAATTTGATTGATAGTGGTATAAGTCATTTTTTACTTCTATCATTTGACAATTGAGCCCAATTTAGATCTATTTATTGAAAAATAAAAGTTTGATTAATCATATTTTATATTAGTCACTAGGGATTGAAATTCTTTTAGTTAGCACAAATGATGTACAATGAGGTAGAAATTTTAGAGATATAATATAATTTTTCTACTATTTTTTATTTAGGATTTTTTTTCATTAATATATATTTCTAAAGTGTTTTTTTATTTTATTCTTGAGGATAATATCTACATGATTTGAATTTGATTCGATTATAAATAATAAATGTGGGATATAAATAATCTATTATTGTTAAATCTTTTTATATAAAAAAATTAACTATCATTATTTATTAATTAGTTATATTATGCATTTGAAATTAAGTTTTGACTATGCATTTTATTTGAAAGTATTAATATTATAATTTAAATATTGAGTATGCATTACGTTATATGAGTTCTAATGATTAATTAAATACGTTGATTTGAAATATTGTTGATTTTAAACAAATGTTTTATAAAAAAATATTTAAATTAGAATTAGTATACCATATTTCTATTTTAAATAATTACTAATAGGGTATTGCATTAAATCCGTATACCCATTTTGTAGTTCTTTCACATTTAAATTTTATAATCATATTTTTACAAATATAATTTTTACCCTTGGTCGTATCATACCATATTATTCTTATACCATTTATATTCATTCCAGTATTTACTAGCTGAACATTACTTGGAAAACAATTCACTCGAATTTAATTAGAAAGTGATCGCCATAACCATCGGAAGAAGTGAGAGATTCATCTCTATTATGAATGAAACAGTGGTTGGTAATTGGTGATGTATTTCCCTACCCCAGACCCTACTCTCTTTAACTGCTATCACCTCCATCAAGACGACTGTCATAGCAACACCAAATTGGGCCTTGCAGTTGTAGAAAAACGGGGTTGAAAAAACTCACCCAGATTCCGTCCCTCCAAGGAATCAATTCATACAAAATATGTCTTGACTGCTCAAGTCTCAAGAATTAGGGCATTGCATAAATCACCGAAAGGGTTTCAGATTCCGTCCTCCAAAGAATCAATTAATACAAAAAGGGGGCATTGCATAAATAAGATATCATGGTTTCAGAAACTTTTGGCAAGAGGTCACTCAAAACTGAGTGTACATTTTATTCCAACAACTAATCTGATTTTCACCATTGCTACAATTTCTCAATGAAATTCCTAGAGTCCGGATGCCCATTTCAGAATGTTAAATAAGACAACATTGGCCTTAACCGGGTAGTAAAATCATTGTTATGAAACTAAATTAGTTTAGTTACTAGCAGTCAAAACTGTTGAACAGAGAACTAAAAAGGTAATGTGAGATAAAGTTAAAGGAGTTGGCCACATGTGAGCTTTATTCAATTCGCACTATCTTCCGGTTAATGCATCTAAACCTGCAAATCTCATCAAAGAAATCGTCAGAACTGCTGTGGCTGCTCTTCATTTGAAGAATTCTTATTACCATCGCCTTCAAATTTTTACCATACTTCAACAGGGACTCAAGAGTGCTCATTTTCTGTTCAGCATTTAGTGGTGATCTAACTGTGACTACCACTTCCTCCAAACATGGAATAGCAAACCCCGATTCAACCTGCACAATTGAGAAAGTTTGTGCCGTATCAATGAATACTATTTTTGAAGGTTAATTTAGATTGATTACTGGCAACACTTGAAGATGGTCAACATACACTTTTCAGGCTGTTTCTCTGGCAAAGAGCAGCAAACATAGCCCCATGGATATCAAACTTCTGCAGTTTCGGATGATTATTGAAGAATTCAACAAAGTCAACCTCTGGAAAGGGCTGAAGGGTATTGAAATCCCCAGTGAATTCAACCCTCATGTAGAGATGCTTCACCTCACTAGCCCATTGAAGCATTTTGCTTATTGCATCCCAACACCACTGGATCCCTCTCATGGTCAAGGACTCAAGGGCGGCCAGTTTCCCAAAATCTACCATGTAGACTCTCCCTAAACATTTACAAGAACATATAATCAGTCACATCTATAGTTTATACAATCAGAAACTTTTGTATCCGCCAAAAATTAGAAGAAAAAAAAAAAACTGGAAACATATAAACAACCTGATCAAACTTCCCAGTAATCAATGATTCTATTCAAGAAATTACCTGCATTATTGGAAATTGAGAGATTCCTCAAGCATTTTGTCTCTCGAACCCTTATCCAACTGCAGCCTTGTACCTCAAGGAATTCAATTTTCGGACAAGAGAGCGAAAGCGAGCTGTTACCCGAGCCATAAAAATCCATCTTACACTGTTTCAAATGGGGCAACTCAATTGAAACAGACATAACCCCTTCACAGCCAAGCAGCAACAAGTTAGTCAAATTAGGACAAGCCCTAAGGGCAGAGGACAATGCTGGATCCTTCAATCTCGCACCAACAATTTCAAGGCTTTGAAGCTTACGGAAAACATCCCAACTGGGTGAATTAATCATTAAAACACCCCAAAGCTTTAGGGACTCCAAATTCTTTGCGCAACTAATGCAATCCAGTTTTGAGGGCCTCTCAAGACAGACCTCATATTCAGAAAGATTATCCATTCGAAGTTCAAGGTGCTTAAGTGTTGAACCGACAAGCAAAAGCCATGAGGCGAGGCCAGCACTAGAAAAAGGGCTATATACAACAAGCCCCTCTAAACAAACAATGGATGATATCATCTTCCACACAATAGTATCAGAGCTGTCACTACTAGTGTGGTTGTCAAAAGAGTTTCGAGGAAAATACAGGCTTCTAAGATAAGGTATCGATTCCTTCCATCTCTTGGATACACAATTACATATCGCTACATCTCGACCATTATTCATATGTGATAAAATGTATTGAACAATGGCATCTGGGAGTGAGTCCATTCTTTGACGAAAACAACCAAACAGGTAATAGTCAATAACCAAAACTGCTGATTACACACTTGTAGTGTAGGTAAGCTTAGTCTTCAAATTTCAAACTATCCTTGATAGGAAACCTGAAGATATAAGCTTTAAATCAGAAAAGATTCACAAAACAATATTTCTCAGAATCACCCAGAAGAGAAATAACCCAAAAAAAATAAGAAGTCTACATCAAATAGTCCACGTGCCTAACAAAAAACAATGTTCATAACGATTTTTGCAATTTTATCTCATGATAATTGATCAAAAAGCTAAGAAATAGGGAAATCATATTTTCTTCTCCTAACAAACGAGAAACCCAGATGCAATGCAACCATTTTTGAGGCAAAACCCAGATGAAATTTAACCCAAAAACAGTCAGAAACACACAAAAATGGAACAAAGAGAAAGTTTCTCTGTCCATTAAACCCTAAATAAAAAAACCCCCCAAAACCCACTTGCAAACATTAATATTAAACCTTCCAATTCACAAGTCCACAAAAAAAACACCTAAAAACAAGAGACACAACAAAGCAATCTCTCATTTCTTTCATTCAAAAACTCAAATCCAAGACAAGACCAAGAACCTTACAGTTACAAATTAAAATCTGGTAACAACCGAGACACCACAGATCTACAAAAGCAAAACCCAACTGGGGTTCTGTCAGAAGAATGAATACATATAGTTTAAAAGGGAAAATAAGAAAGAAGAGGAAGCGCAATGCGAAGGGAGGGCGTTAAGGGTTTTTTCAAAATTTGAAAATTTTGTGTCAACGGCATCAAGTGAAATGAAATGAACTTGTTTTTGTTTTCGTTATTTCTCTGCAATATCTGCGAAAAAGAATGGCCCGCTTCATTTTCAAAATTTTAAAATTTCTTGCCGTTCAGGTTATTGTTTTATTATTTTTTCAATAGCCAAAGAACTTGTTTCCACCCATAGTTTAAGGTGGGATGAAATCTCACTCTCTAGATTTCAAAAATTTTAGATCTTATTTTTAAATCAAATTTAATATTAAATCTAATAGTAATAATTCAAAATTATTTTTATCATTTTCAAATTAAAATTTTATAAAATAATAAAATAAATTTTATATAAATATAAAATAATACAAAAATTTTAAAATTTTCAAAAATATATTTAAAAAATTTAAAAATTTTAAAAAATTAAAGTAGCCACTGACAACAAAATTATGTGGCCGTTTCTAGCCTTCTAGTTGGCCTCCTTGTTGGGTGGAGATGGCCAGCCATCTCCAAAAAAAATAGAAAAAAATGATTAAAAATGATCGGTTTTGACTCTATCGATCATTTTCGATTATTGTTTCTAGAAGAGGTAGCTAGATCTGACCTTTTCTGGAATCAAGTGATTAAAAATGGCCACTTAGTTCCGTTATTGATGACTACTGCTATCGACATCAATGGTGGTGGCCATTTTAATTTTTTAAAATTTTTAAATGTTTTTTGAAAATTTTTATATTTAAAAAATATTTTATAATTTTAATATTAATTTTTATTTTTTAAAAGGATATTTTAGTTATTTTATTTAAACATAAAAAAAATGGTTAAAATTTGGTCTAAATGTGGGATTTTGAGTTCTTGAAACTTAGAGGGTGAGATTTTGTCTCCGTCTCAAACTGTGGGTAAGAACAAGTCCTTTGGCCTTTTTCAATGGAGACACTTAAAGGCCACTAGCTTTAAATATTATCACTTTGGTGTCCCTGTAATTATCTTATGTTTTAGTCGAATTGGAGGACTAAAATAACACTATTTAAAGTAGTTATCCTAGTTAGAATAAATTGAAACTATAGGGACAATAATGTCATCGTTGTATATGTATCATATTTGTGCTAGGGATCGATTTAAAACGAATTGAAATCAAATTTAAACTCAAATTCGAGTGAACTTATATTCGGCTGTGCTCATTACATGACAAGCTTGAGCTTGGCGTCAAGCTCATTAACTATGGATATCATTCAATCAAATTCAAATTTGATTGAAATTATCCAAGTCAAGCTTGACTCAACAGGGCTTAATACTGTTCATCGAGCCCTATCAAGTTCACATGAGTCAAGTAATTACTCAGACTCATTTAGCGTCGAAACTTAAATTAAATTGCAACTTTCAGTTTAGCACTGACGATCATAAGTTATTATTTAAACTGGAATGTTAAAAGACAATGCAATTATTATCAAAGATAGGACAAAAATAATATAGATAAAACTCATTGAAGACAAGAAATAAACTAAGTCACTTAATTAAAAAAATTTTGTGAAAAGTTAATAACCACCAAAAACTTGTAAGGAGCAAAAAAACCATATATTATGTTATAGGAATTTATAATCATAAGGAAAAGAAGAACAAGCTTGCACATATGATCTCCTCAACTTAACTATAGGTATCAGGTTTTACAATATAAATTATTTAAAGTTTGAAAATAAGCTAAAAAATCATGTCAACATGTTGCAATCCAATTTTCCCTGCATCAAGTTTGACTATAAACAATCTTGAAGGGTACCAACAACAACTAGTACTTGAAGAGATTAATTGGTAAGCCATACTCTTCCACCAGTTTGATGAATGATCTCGCTCAAAGTCTGCAAAGTAGACGCTAAGCCATACTTTTCCACCAGTTCGATGAATGATCTCTCCCAAATGCTATATGAATTTGTGATGCAAATCTTTGGCCAATAAATGGTACAAGATAAGAGAGTAACTGAAGTTTATTTAGAATTTGAGATATACATCAAACAATAAAATTAAACAAGAAGCCGCCAAACAAGAAACATCAAACAATAAAACAATAAAATTTAGAACTAGAACTAAGCATCAAACAAGAAGCTGCCACCATTGCAAGTCCTCAAAGCATAGGAAAAATAAAAGCCACGTTTTGTCTTCCTTTCATTTCTCTATTTTCAAGACAAAACAAAAAAGGAAAACTAATTGAACAATTGATAAAGAAACTTAGGAAGTGCACAAAAAACATTAATAGCATTGATTAATTAGTTAAAGCATCAATTATGCTTCTTATTTTGTTCATTAAAGCATAAAACCCAAACTAAGATTAGATTCAAACCGAATCAAATTCGAATTTATTTATGTTTGGATTTGAGTTCGGATTTGTCAGTTTGATTCAGGTTCGAGCTCGTATTTGTCAAACTTTTATATTGCAAAATTCTAGTTCATGTTCGGTTTGTTGCTATAGCAAAAATTATTTATTTATAATAAATATATTTATTATAATTTATTGAAAACATAAATATATTTATTGAAAATATAAATATATTTATTTTTGACTTATTAAAAACTTAAATATATTTATTATGACTCGTGAGAAACACAAATATATTTACTATAACTTATTGGAAATACATATATATTTATTATAACATGTCGGAAATGTAAATATATTTTTTATGATGTGTTGGAAACACAAATATATTTATTATGATTGATTAGAAACATATATATATTTATTTTAACTAGTTAGAAACATAAATATATTTATTATGACTTATTGAAAACCTAAATATATTTATTATGACTTATTAGAAACATAAAAATATTTATAACTTATTAAAAAATATAATTATAAATTATAATTAAAAAATTTAGTTTGAGTTCGCGAATATGTTAGAGTTGAATTCGTTTTCAAAAATTTTCAGTACCATATGTCAAGTTTGGGTTTGAGAAGTTTGTTTCAAGATTATTCAAATCGAACTCAAAAATAAATTCGAATATATTCAATTTGAATTTAGTCCTAATCAAAATAATACAATAATCTTTCATCAAGATTTTATACAAGTCTAAAGATTTTTAGAACTCCTAACTACATAATCATATATGATTAATAAAAACTTTACGAAACCCTTGACCTTGCAACTTTATTTATCTGATAGGAGAATTTCATTTTCCTCATTCTCCAGCTTCAATAAATTAAAAAGAAATAACATCAATTAAATAAAATGGCAACAAGTAAAAGAAAATCAGTTAAAGAGTATGCATATGTATGAAATAATTGAATTGAAGACCTGATTTCATTGCTTAATATTGTACTGTGCTCTTAAACGATCGCCTCCACATGTTAACATATTCACAGTGCTTAGTGATATAGATGCCTTGTACGGGTCAATCACCCTACTACCAACATTAAATGCACGCTCATATACCACTGTTGAGATTAGAATGACCAAGACGCCAATTGAGACTTAAGAAAACACCCTCTCCCTCTCTCTCTCTCTCTCTCTATATATTATATTTATTATCGAGTGACCAGTAAAGCACATTGAAGTCTCCCCAATTAGTGTCCTTAGGCATCTTAATAGAGGGCTCTTCCAAATACTCTTCAATTTTGATTTGATAATAGGTTCTAATTAGGCTCTCCTCTTATGTGCACGCAAACAAAACCAACTATATTTTGCACAGTCACATTATGTTTCCATTGACAGAGAGCTTGAAGAGGATTTGCCTAAAATTTCAAATTTCCAATAATGAAAAGACATTTTATATAAGAATTTTCCATAAATCAAAATGAGTAAAGAAATTATATACTTGATATAATTGTTGAGGGTGTCAATGGCGTGTGCAATGCCTTTTGTTGTGTAGTAGGTGTTGGACCCTTACGGTTTTGATTTGATAAAAAATCTATGTTAAAATAGTTAAACAATTCTCTCATAAAATGATCATAACAAAGCAGGACAAAAAGATTATGTGTTTGTAAATTTGGCTAGGCACACGATCGTATATGTCTTGGTCGTATGATTGTGTGTATCTTATAAAAAACACACGAGTTGATTAATTCAAATAGACATCCATGCAACAAGATACAAAGATACACAATCATGCAAATGTCAAGCGCATGATCATGTGCCACAAAAAATAAAGGTGCACTGTTAAGCTTCCTATGAAAGTCTAATCATACAAAAGTCAAGAGTCAAACACCTAGACACACATCTATATATATATCATATACATCAATAAAAGAGAATATTTTTGATCATGTAGCGATCGTAAAGGGTATCGTGTGAAAAATTATATGAACTTTTAAAAGTTTGAACCATTGAAAATATGAAGACACACGACCATATGTGTAAAGCACACACCTATGCAAAGTTGGTGTGATAAGAGAAATTCAATCGTTGCACGATACTTGTTGAAGGGACATGACCATGCACAAGGAACACATGACCACGTATCTACCTAGATTTGTTCTAATAGCTCTCAAATCAAATGCAACAACTTTTTTTCTCTTCAACTCTATAAAAGCTAGTTGATTTGAGTTTAAAAGGGTTAAAGAATCAAACTTTACATTTCCATTCTTTTATTCTTCTATTATTTAAATCTTTTTCCACTTTCTCTCACTAAAATTAGCTTGTATACATTTTGAGGGAAACATTGTTAGCATAGTTCTTTTATCTACTTGTGAGAGGTAAATTATTTTGCTATATTTTCAACACCTAAGGATATAATCTCATGAAATTAGTACATAATGAAATTTCATGAAAACTACTTTAAAAGCACAATCTCTTGTATCAAAACTATGATATCTTTGAGATTAAGGATAATGGAAAAAATGTTTCAACCAGATATGCTTAAAAGAGTGGACGTAGGAAACTTATGGAGAAACTTCAAACCACTATCAGAATTGCCTGAGCAATTTCTCTTCTCTCTCTCTTTGCTTTGTGCTTATGTGCTTTGGATTGATTATTTGCTTAGTTGATTTAAGTATAAATTGATTGTTGGTCGTGAAAAGTTTTTAAGTTTAGAAAAAGATTTTATAAATACTATTTGCCTCTTGTAGGATTATTTAAGCCATTTTTGGTTTAATAGGAAAAATCGATGGATTTTCCACAAGCTCAACATATTCATTGTATGATGCTTCTAAAGTCATTCTAATGTTCTCTTTCTCCTCGTCAATATTACATTCACCATATAGTGTGGGAAATGTAATATCTATCTTGTCGAACTTGATCCTAATAGAATCACAAACCCAAATAGCAATTTAGTTTACTATATTTTAATAGATGAAATTATAACATCCATCATAACAATTAATTGAAATTTATTTACCTCGGATCCATCGTGCTTGCAATAACCATGAGCAAGTTAACCTTGCCCGAATACTTACTAAACTTTACTAACATGACCTTGACCATGGATGATATATCAAGGTTAGGAAAATATTCATTCTTTTATAGAATCTCCTTAATCCTAAAGACATTTATGAAATATGAATTTAAGGTGAGATAAAGCGTCATTAACTTTATTATTGCTTATAACATAAAAAATAGACCAAAATTCACTTACCATCTCTAACTTAGTCAATTCCGCCGACAAAGGGCAAAAAATATAACTCGATTTTGCACATAAAAATCTAGGAAATAATTCTTTGAAAGATAAGGTTGATGGCAACATGTAGTATGTGTTATTCCAATAAGTTGGACAATCCAATATTAACTTCTTTCCTTTTACTCCATATTATTGTGCGATATTGGAAAACTTTATTTGTCGGGCCTGCCTTACTTGAATATACTTAACACTATCTCGAACATTATCAGTTATTGTTTTAATAACCTCAACACCATTTTGCACAAATATATTCACTATATGGGTTATGCACCTAACATGGAAAATTTTGCCATCACATCATTATTGCCTCTACAATTCAAAATTTCACTTTAAGGTGTCAATACAAGTATTATTAATGGTGGCATTATCTACTGTGATAGTATGTACATGTCAATATAATTAAAGATGTTTAATTAAATTACATATTATTAAATACTTAAACGAACAATTTTATAATTAGAGACAACAATTTTATACACCTCTTCATGGTAGAGAGTGGTAAACAAAATTTATAATTTGTTTGTTTAAGGATCACGATTGTTCTACCCAATGACCAATAATTGCCATATACTTAATTTTCAGGCTATCAGACTTTCATAAATTAGTAGTAATACTGATCTTTCAAATCTCCTGAAAGTTCTTTTTCTATCTTTGATACTCTGCCTTATACACTCCAAAGTAATCAGCCTTTGCTTGCCTTCTAGTCTTTTCATACATTAGTTAAGGAGCATGAGAAAAATTTATGAATGCACTATGCTCAGCAATAATGAATGACAATTCATCAATCAAAATCAAATGAGCCAAGACCTCTTGAACCTGTAAAGTAACACCAACACCACATAATCAATGCATTAATTAATATAGTCATTAACTTATCAATTTCAAAATGTAATCGTATAATAACTTTTATGTAGTTGAATCAAATGTACCTTGTGGTGCTAATATTTATAGCTTCTTGTCAAGAGAGAGGGTTAGAAAAACAATGTTGTGTCAGCTAAAAGCCACATACCGTTTGTTCACTCTTCACTAAATCTAGACCCAACTTTTTTTTCTTTTCAAAACATTGGGCCATATGTCATGTTAAATGCATTATGGACTTTGTTTTCTGTGATGTCAGCCTTTTTTGGTAGTATTTACATATGGTAGATTTTTCACCCTAAATTTCAATACACATCTCTTCTGGGAAACACTCCCAAATGGCAAATGTCTTTTTCCTCTTGCTATTGGAACAACAAAAGGTGATGCTTTTGTTGTTCCTTTTTATCGTACGTGTGGTTCTTCTTCATTAAGATTAATATCATCATCCTAATCTTTTATACGAACATGTTAATTTTGATATCATTATCACCTATGGTTGTCACCCTTTGCCTAAGCCCGTCAAACTTAATGAACTTTCTTTTGGTAGTCATAGTTGAATGAGAAACAGGTGGCATTTTACTGGTAGTTTATGCCTGAGTTGAGGCACAACTCACTCCAGATGAATGAATTTATCTACTGGCTATTTTTAATTTTTGTATTAGGAAGACAATGAAACTCAAACATTTAACAAATCTACAAAACATTGAAGACAGTGCAACATAACGAACTAAGGATTAAAAAAAATGAATGGAAGGCAAAGCAATAATATAAAATATTGCAAAAAATTTTATAATAAAGAAAAGCAATAGCAAAAAATTTTAGAATATGATATTATCGTAATCGAGCTTCAAACTAGAGAAATTAACAATAGAAGTTGATTATGCGATTTTAGTTTACTATACTGAATAAAACACAAAGTGAATCTAGATATAGATAATAGATAATGCACCATTAATCTAATCTCAGTTCTGATTGATATTACATAAAGAACAAAGAATGAGTTAAACACAAAAACTAGTTGATAATCTAATCTTAATTCTGATTGACTGTTGAATCAACACTTTAGGATTATTACTGTTTCTGTGAATATGGAATTAAATTAGGGAAAGAAAAATGAACAAGTTTGTTATCAAAACATTAATCAAATGATATAAAATTCATAGAGGTTGGCATGTTCATATCATAACCAAAAATAAACAAAACAACAAACAAGATTAATAAAGCACTTGAAGAAAACTGCAAGAGACGAAGTAACAAATTGGAACTCAAGAAGAAAGAAAAAAATGAATGGAAAGCAAAGCAACAACTAGAAAATTCATAAAATGACATTACTGTAACCGAGCTTTAAACTAGAGAACTTAACAAAAAAAGTCGATTATGTGATTTCAGTCTGACCCCTATATTAGAAAAAGGCAGCAATGTATGCGATAAAATGGAGCATACCCTACAAATTTATGAATCTTACTAAAGCATTCAACTTAGTTGACAACATTTTCATTTTCTAGTATTAGAAAATCACTTTTATCTAGTCTTGTCAATTATCACTTCAACTCAGTACTACCAACCAATATACAAACTAAAACTATGGCCTATAGCCATAAGCATCCTGTGGGCAAGATAAAAAGAGGAACATTAACCCAAGCCAAGCCCTTTGAAATTTCTAAACAAAATCTTTTTCAACATTTGCTTGAAAATAAGAGTAATTTCAGCTTGCTATGCTGAATAAAGCACAAAATGAATCTAAATACTGATAACAGATATACCATTAATACATGGAATCATTTCCCTCACTAGTATTTCAATAATATTTGGATGGATTTAGATTACATACAGTAATTCACTCAGAACCATTCTGAATATCATCTACTTGTATATTTTAACCACAAAACCATTCAGTATTATCTTTTTCATTTAAATCAAAGTACTTGGACTCTTAAATGTTTACACATAGCATAAATAGTTTATAGACTAATTTTATTACACATGTAACAAGTCTTCAACTAATATAATCATCACTCATAAGTTTAACAGAGAAAGGATGGAGCATGATGATAAAAGAGAGACGAGAGGCAAATAGGTGACTACAACATTTTTAATAAAGAAATTAAGCAGTTCAATAAGAGAGAAGAATAGAAAGAGAATCCTAGCATTTATTGACATAAGAACATATTATTAATTTAAATAAAACATAAAATCCCAAAATCAGGTTTAACTTTAACATACTGCTATTTAAGGTCATAAATAAATGTCAATTTGTGCAAAATTTAGGATGATTTGGTATGAGAGTCAAACCAAAGATGACTTAGTTTATCTTAATCACAAACTAAGTGATATAATCAAAGCCACTAAAACCAAAGCGTAGCAAAATGTAATTTTGTGGTCTAGTTTGTTATGATTTGATAGTTTGTGGTTAAACCAAAGAAAATGTGTTTTTTAAACATATAATGCATTAAAGCATATAGGTTTGTGTATTTAAGATTCTTTAGTATAAACACAATTCAAAGTTTTAGAAAATTTTTACACTCTAAACATTTGACACACATATCAAGCCAATAAAAATAATAGAGCTATTGAAACAACGTAATATATTATAGAAAATTTTACAATAAAGCAAAGCAATAACAACAAATTCAATAGAAAATTATTGTAACTAAGTTTTAAACGGGAGAAATTAATAGCAGAAGTTAGAAATACAAATGAAACGTTTGAGCAATAATGCAATATGGTTCAATAGTTATTCTAGAGAAGAAAGAGGTAGGGTATCGATGCTATTTGATTTATGAGAAAAGAGATAGGGTTTGATGATTTCTGTAATGACCCAAGGGGTAGAATTGTCATTTTAGAGAGTTTTGAGGGGTAGAAGAGTCATTGTAGAAGTCCTTTGGGACTTGAGCATAGTTTCTGCGCATGTGGGGGTGGAAATGGCTATTTTCCACTACACATGACCGTGTGCCCAGGACACACGACCGTGTGTCTGCCCATTTAGCCAGATATATGTTTATTTTCTTCTAGTGCGCGCAGATTTTCAGTTTCCCAGCTCCCAGCTTATTTTCTCTTCTTCTTCCTCAACTCCAGTGAACCCTAGTGTTCAAGAGAGAGATCCCCCAGCAGCTCAGCTTCAGATTAGAGATCCAGAGTCTTCCAGGGAGAGAGATAGAGCTTCCATGGCGCGAGGTAAGTGTTTTCCTTACCTCCTCCGCTGAGCTCAGAGCCTGTTTGGCTATTTCCAGCTTAGGAGAATGTTATGTGTGCTTGTTTGAGATGTTTTCCAGTATGCTTGAGCTTGATATGATGCATGTTTGGATGATTGAGTGGCTTCCATGTTTATGTGCATGTATGTGAATATACATGATGATATATGCTTCAGTTATGATGATTGGCGTGTTTGAGTTGATGATATGATGATTATTTGCGTGCTAGTAGCAGTTTAAAGCTTGTATGTGTGTTAGTTTGGAGTGTGGAGGTGCTGGTGTGAGAATTTCTGGATTTCCAGACGCCTTCTGCAGTTTCTGGGTCGAGCACACGACCGTGCGTCCCTGAGGCACGCCCGTGCGTCCGCTTTTCTGCATGGGACACGGCCGTGCATGCTGCCCGTGTGCGTCTGAAAACCCAGACACACGCCCGTGTGCCCGAGTGCCACACGCCCGTGTGCTTTCTCCCCCAATTCCACACGCCCGTGTTCGTTGAAGCACGGGGAGAAGAGAAGGCAACCACACGCCCGCGTGCCCGAACACACACGCCCGTGTGCCTTGCCCAGTTTTGCTTGAAATATTCCAGAAGCACGCACGCCCAGGGACACGACCAGCACACGGTCCCGTGTGTTGTGCCGCACGCCCGTGCACGCCAGAACACACGCCCGTGCACCTTCAGAAATTCAGAAATAAGAGATTAAAAGCTATTTAAGCCACTCTAAGCCAGTTTTAAGCACACAGAACTCAGTAATCAGCTAAGAAATCAGCATTTCATGCATGATTATCAGCATTAGCACGGCATGCCACATCAGATATTTTCAGACTGGATCCAAGGATCCAACAGCATGATTTTCAGATATACATATATGATTTTTCATATATCAGATAGGGGTGAATACGAGGGGGCGCCTGTGAGTTCGCACACCCGCTAGAGAGGGAAACCAGCGTCCGCCAGAGAGGACATGGTCACTGACCAAGCTCAATAGAGAGTGCTGGTTGTGCATCAGTAGATTCATTAGGATTTGAACTCACACGGCCAGGGTGCCGAATCCCTGTATTCATCAGTCTGGCCAGCATAGCAGATATTTTCAGTTATTTACAGTACTTTCTGATACAGTTTCAGTATATACTATACGTATATTTTCAGGATCTTCGGATCACAGTTTTGTTATCAGAAAGAGTTTTCAGAAAAGACAGTTTTTTCAGAAAAACAAGCCTGAGGGCAAGTTTTACAGCTTTTCAGTTTACATGACATCAGCATATACATTTCATTGTCATGTACAGCATCTCATGAGAACAGATGAGAAACAGAACAGTATCAGAACAGAAAAATAACAGAAATCAGAATAAGAAAACTGTCTAGTAGAATCTTCTACGTGACGAGTCACGTAGTCGATTATTTGGTTGACCTGCGAGTGTAGTGTTTGGAAACGCTTGCTGAGTGACTTTGTCACTCACTCCCTTCCCTGTTTCCTTTTGCAGGTCAGTAGTTCGAGGCTGAGCTGGATGCGAGACCGCTGCGAGATTTTGGGGATGTGGCTCGGCAGCAGCAGATAGCATGTTGGCTCGCATGCTTTAGTTCTCATGTATATATATATATGTGTGTATTATACTCTAGTACACTGTATGCCAGTTTATTTTCTATACATGAGCAGCCTGGGGCTTTCACGCCTCAGTATATTTCAGTATTTTACTTATGTTAACAATTTCTTTTATAAAGAAATTTGTTATACCAGTTTCAACAGCAGGTTTTTCTGTAGAGATTCCCGTCTCAGGTATATTTTATTAGTATATGAACAGTTTTTCCGCAGCGCACAGTAACCTGGGGCGGGGGTCGCTACAGAGCTCAAGCTAGCTCGGCTCAAATCCAACCCCAATTATCATGTCCCCAAAGTCAAGAACAAGTTCCACATCTCAGCTTCCAAGGAACGATATGCATTTGCTACCAGCTTCCAAATGAAATACAAGTATAGGCAAATATTCCCTACTAGAGACTAGAGAAAGTTAATACCCTTGTCAACTATGCCCTTATTGAATAAGGGAAAAATAAAAATAAGTAATAAAAGCCCTATATCCTACCAAGTATTCACTCACCACTCAACAGTTCAGTTCAAAACAACAAGATGCATTCAAAAAGTTCTGCTACAGAATAGAACTTTAAGAAACTTTCCCAGAACCCAATCAATGGTTCTCTAACACCATCAAAACAATATTCTGTACACTCAGATAAAAACAACCCAGTCCCCATCAGTTGGCTAAGATAATGCCTTTGAAATGGTCTCTTTACACCCAAGTGCGGTAGGCCAATGGTATGGAACATGGTGTTGATGCAATCAACAAAAATGGATCTCCTCTACCATCATTTTTGTTTAACAGCTTATCAAATGTGATTTTGAAGCGAAATTAATCTCATGCATACTTCCCCTTGTAATCAAACACAAGGGGATTGAACAATCTCATAGGAGCTTTCAGTACCCCATCAAACACAACCATGCAAAAAGACAACAAAGTAATGCTGAACGTCTCAGAACTTTAATTTTTTATGAATAATAATACTTCACGTTCAAACATTCGCATGTGACTGAGCACAATTAGATCATAAAATCACATAAGTATGCATCAGCTTGTTTGTATATGTTATCAAATAACAATAACCACAACTACAATTCCACAAGTTCATGTCTGCATTTAGCTCAACAAAATAAAAAGAAACATTCGGCATGTACATCAACTTAAAGCAAGCTCTTATTTCTTATTTACCTCACCAAAACCGCAAAAACAATAACCATTATCCGGGTAAATAATATTCAGGTTCATATTGATAAAAGAAAAGTCACAGTGTCACACCCAACATACAAGACAACACTGTTACTTCAAGGTGAATTCACCTAAACCCAACAAATTCAACTTAGAAATTTGAGATATGTAAGCAATAAAAGTATAAAACTATTTGTCAGGTTGATTATCCTTATTCTTGTTGCCGTATATCAACCCAGTTGTCTGCAAACAAATTCAGCCAAATTTTACGACTGAGAGTGAATTAAAAAGAATACTTCACAAAAAAAAAAAAAAAAAAAAAGTACCTAGGGATCAGAACTGTGTTTTCTTTTATCTGCGTATCGATTAGAATCAAGAGCCGCAAGCGCTGCCCTCTCCTGCAAAATTGAAAAAATTTCGATAACATCGAATAGATAACATTAAGTTAGCGGGCATTGTTTATGTATTAAAATAGAGAAGAAAAAAATTAAAAACCTCTTGTTCTCGTTTGAGGTCTTGAGAGGGCTTAACCCAGAGGAAATAAGCCAGAGTCCCGGCAACGACCCAGGAAGCTAAATTGGAAGGACCTCTTAGACCTCCCATCGAATTCCCTATAAACGACCTCACATTGCCCACAGTTCTTCTCCAACCACCCGTCATTGCCCTCGATTTTTGTTCGTTCTCGACTTTTTGGTACGAGGGTTTTATTCAACTTCCAATCCAAGTAGGGTTCTGTTATTTTGAAGGGGAAATTTTTGCTCGTGATGAAGATGCGAAGACGTCGGTGAAAAGAAATCTGGTTTATTTTTCCGCCAGAAGTGGATCGTATTCGTATGTCTTCATGTGCACCGAACAGAATAATCAGTTCGCCGGGCTCTTTTTGTGTGTACGACAGACTAAAAGAAAGTGAACCCTAATCCCAATTTAAAAGTATTAAATTAAATTAGGGTCGGAATTAAATCAAATCAAACTCAACTAAGTAGACTCGAGTTCAGGGTGATTGTCAGAGAAAATGTCAAAAAGTGCTTAAAAAAATGATAAATAACAGAAGATAATGAATAAAAAAAAGTAAAGAAATTATAAGAACAAGAAAAAATCTAAAAGAAGATGATTTTATCATGAATTTTCAATAATTCATTGGATTTGAGAGGCCTTGATTTGAACTCTAATCTGGACTATTCTAACTTAAATGGGATCAATTTGAAATTTAATATCAAATTAATTTGATTCAAATCTAATTTTATTAAAAAAATATTATCTCATTCTTATATTTTATTTAAGATTCTTTGCTTGTTCAATACTTTTATTATAATTATGTTGCTTAATTAAAAATAAAATAAAAAAGCACACAACAGAATCATAATTAAAGTTAGATTTGATAATTAATTATAAATAAAAATTAATTTAAAATTAATTAAAATCCAAAAAAATCAATTTGAAATTAATGAATTGAGACCGAAACTCAATTAAAAAATAATTTAATTGAAATTAATCTAAATTAGTTTGAATTTGAATGTTTAAATTGATTCAGTTACGAAAACAAACTCAAATATTAACTCGTTTAATTCAAATTCAAATTCAAATTTAAAATAAAATACTTTAAATCGATTCTAACCCTAATCACAATAACTACGTGGGTTAATGTCTCAACTACCCAAATTCTATTCGCTTCTATAATGATAAATACAAATCGATAAATCGAAATCTTATCTTAAGTGTATACAGAGTTTAGAGTTTAGAAAAATTTTACACATGCATGACGCTCAAGTATCAGGATAATTGAATATGATATAAATAAGTAAAATTTAAATCAATTGAAGCATTTGAATTTGAACTTGATCTTTAAATCAATTCAAATATTCAAATTTAAACTCGATTTAAGTTAAGTTTTATACGTCAATTGAATTTAGTTTAAATCTTGATTTTATTCAAACTTTGATTTCTTCATCTTGTTGATCTGGAACCAATCTCAAAAGCAAGTTCTTGGATTTGAGTCAACCTAATATAAGTTCTCCTTCTTGGAGCTCATTGTCCTGTATACATAAGAATATGAGAATATAATGAACGCGGTAAATTTTGAATCACCTGATTGAAAAAGAAAAACTGAAATTAATGATTAACAAGAAATACGAGAGTCAGGGAAAAATCACACAATGCAATTGGAGAATAATTACATGCCACAGGAATTGGACTGCGCTGCCCAAACAATCTTGTATACAGAGTGACAAAGACACATAAAAATTTCAGTACTACGACACAACACAGACCAAACATTTTAAGTAGAAGCCCTTTCTAAGTTCATGAGATGAGGAAGAAACACCCAGCCTAGATGGCCCTGTTATATTACTCTTTCGTCACTTCCGTGGTTTAGCTTTTCTTGATTCCTCCCTACCCTTTCTTTTACCTTCCTGTTCAATGTTTATTTCTACTGCATATTTAACTGAAGAGTGCACATCACCGTTTATGATGCAGCTTTGCATACATCTTTGCTGGATCTGTTGTATTTCATATGACTCTTGACTAGTTGCCCAGCTGCAATAGCAGACATCAGGGAGAGCTCCCCTGCTAGAACTGCACCGGCAACAATAGTGGCCAAGAGCCTCGAGTTCGATCCGGGAGACCCTTTGCTCGCACCCTTCACACCAAGCAAATTCAGGCAAGCAGATTGAGATGCAAGTTGAGTACCACCTCCAACCGTACCCACCTAGTACACATAGATATCATGTTAGCTAAAAAGCAAGTAGAAAAATATATCAGCAAGGATATTAAACACGTGTTCATTCACCTCGATGGATGGCATAGTGACAGAGATGTGCAGATCTTTTCCCTCATTGACAGCTTCCATCATGGTAATACAATGAGAACTCTCAACATTTTGTGCTGGATCCTGGCCAGTTGCTATAAAGATTGCAGACACAATGTTGGCAGCATGGGCATTAAATCCACCTAGAGAACCAGCAATGGCAGAGCCTGCAAGGTTCTTTAGCATGTTGAGCTCTACCAGAGTGGCAACGGTAGTTTTCAATACCTGTTTCACCACTTCTTCCCTTATTGTTGCCTCACAAACAACTGATTTGCCTCGACCTTCAATCCAATTTACAGCAGCAGGTTTCTTATCCGAACAAAAATTTCCTGGCAAGTTGAAATGATATGTAAGCATCAAGAAATCGCAAATAATGTCATCATGTTGATAGCAAATAACATGTAAGCCAAATTTTAAAATATATATTCTTTTACAAAAGAAAGAAAAATAGTCCCAGAAGATGGAAAATGACTAACAGACAATGCAACAAACAGAGGGAAGTGAAAAAGCAGAAATAGTGACCTATGGCAATATCATAAAAGCACAAAAGTTAAGATGTAGCCAAATAAAATTCAATTCCATCAGCAAAAAAAATAACTATTATTTGATGATGACAGTGATATTTATGCTTAAAAATAAAAATTGGAAACTGCGTTAACACCTACATCATAATAAATAAACATTCAAAAGAATGACTTCTCTGAAATAATGGCAATAAAATGACACGTACACTACATTAATTATATTTTTGAAAAAAAAATAGTTTCACCTACTAACAGATAATGACGCAGTTATGACAAACAAAGACAACGACTTAAAGATGACAGTAAAAATGATATTACCGTGAGCAGGAGAGAAATCATATCAAGATGCTAGAAGATAGAAACCAAGTCCATAATGTAAGGAAACTTAAGTTCAGAAACACCCACAAATTCTGAGAAAAATAATTTTTTCTAGATATTTAGAGAGAATAGGCACAAACATTAATCCAAAACTGCTGGAACATAGAAGTAGAAACTAAAAGACGACCGCATTTTGGTAACTACTAAAGTGAAAACAAGGTCCAACTTCAAAGTAGATGACAAAAAGCTTACCAGTCAATCCGATAACCTCCATATCAGGAAAATCATTTTGTAGGAATTCAAGGACATTCTGAACTCCTTTAGAAACCATGTTCATTCCCATTGCGTCACCTGTGCTACAACTAAATCTAACATAAAGATTCTTCCCAGCAATAGAGCATTGAATATGTTGGAGCCTTGCAAATCTACTCGACCTGCAGCCAAGTGAAAACACTTCAAACCAATATTCATTTCTTTGATCTAAAAAATGATTTTTATTCCCGATCTACTGAACCAAAAGCACATGAATAGATTAAAGAAAAAATAAAATCAATCTACCTTTCCCTTTAACCTTTTTAATCTTACAACAGCTAGTAACCATAATTGCAATTTTGCTATCAAACCCCTTAACCATTTCGTTAAAAGATTATTTTCTACTTTTTCATTTTCTCCAAAAAAGAAGCCCCCTCACCTCCTTAAACTACATCATTTAAGTATCGGTCTGTAAATTACAATCAACGTCAGATAATTTCAGATCAAGAACAAGGCGAATTAAATCAACCAAACAAAAGTAACCAAAGGCTAACCTGTTAAATACGACAGCCAAAGTTTCGAAATTGTTAGGATCCTCCAAGAAGAACTTCAATTCGGCAGCTCTCCTAGCACTTCCAAATCTCACAACAGGCGCCCTCGTCATCCCATCTCTCAAAAGCACGCTGGTGGCTCCACCAGACGCATAGATAGCCTTACATCCCCTATTCGTACTTGCAACCAAACACCCTTCAGTCGTTGCCATCGGTACGATGTATTCGAATCCATCAAGCAATAATGGTCCGGCGATTCCCACAGGAATCTGCACATATCCCACGGGCATTTCACAACACTGACCTAAAATTGACTCGTAATCAAATCCATCCAACGGCAACCCTTGTACCGATCTACCAGTCATTCTCTGTAGCGCTTCCCTTCGAATCTTAGCTGCTCGTTTACAGTCCCCAATCTTTGATTCAAGCGAGTACGACGGCATTTTTCCGTCCACAACGGCCTTAACAATTTCCTCGTCTTCTACGGAGGACAAAGTTGTAATTATAGGCTCGGGTTTAACTAATTTGGCAATCGTCGGCGGGGAAGAGGGAGGAGGACAACTAATTATTGTTTCCGTTTCCTCGTCCAGATCCCACGCGTCGTTAGAGGCGCGTGAGATGAAAGACTGGACAAAGTCAATGCCGAAAAATCCGAGCAAGTATATGAACGAAGCGATGAGCGACACAATGGCGGCGATTTCGGAGAGCGTGACCACGTGAAGCGGAGTTGAGTTTCGGATCTTGTCACGCCATCGGTGCAACAGGTAATACGCAACGGAAAAGAAGAGCGTGAAGAAAATGGCGTTCGTTAGGTACAGAGGAAGCGGCAACGCGTCCGATGCTTTAGGCGCAGGCGACGGCGACCGCCGCTCTGTGTCGTTATCATGATGATCGCTCCCTCCTCCAACACGTGGTAGCTTATGTGGTCGCCGACGAACGTCCATTTCCGATGGAAAGGCGCAAACAGAGTTTTAGGAATTGACAGGGCCAGAAAAATGCTTCTGTTTATTTGGAGGGATGAACCAAGTCCGAAGGACAGCGAAGGGTATTTATAGATGGTCGCGCTGGCACTGTTTCCACACGTGTGAGCCCTCCGGTTTTTGTTAAGATCGTGCTTGGGTTACATACAAATCTCTTTCAGATCCGAATTCATCATAACGGGGCAGTCCAATAGTAGTAATTCCATAAACGAAGATGCAAAAATGTGACAATATTTCCTGTTGGCATTTTGGTAATTTCCTGTTGAATTTCAATTCAAGGTGGGTTGGCATTTTGGCACACAGCACCTGGTATTTGTCATTTTACACTTATACCCCTTCTAGTCACGTGAGGGACGGTCCCGTCTTTGACAGTCGGCACCTTGACTTTATTGGCTATTCAACCAAACGTCATTACCTCTGGTTGGTTAAATTAGTAAATTAGTTGTTTCACCCTACATTTGACCAAACTATATTTCTCACATAAATACAATTTTAAACTACACACCATCAGGGTTGGAACTTAATTCAAATTTATTCATCTCAATTTCAAATTGAAATTAAGACAAAAGAGTTTGTTCATTTTTTAAATCAACTGAAATTTAGGTTGTGAGAATTTGGCTCAGTCTAGTCAGTTAACGAATAATTTAGTTTAAATTTAGTATATAATTTGATTTAAATTATATTAGATAATTATCAAAACAATATTGTTTTATCTATTATTTGATAAAACAACTTAATTTTTAATAAATTATTAAATCAACTAAAATCTAAGTAGAGAGAATTTAATCCAATCTAACTAATAAATCGAGAAATAATTTAGTTTAAATTTAATTTATAATTCGAAAAATAATATTATTGTATTTATTATTGATAAAATAATTTTATTCTATCAATAAACTTCAAACTTAAATCATAAATTCAAACTAATTTTTAATTTAATCATTTTAATTTGAATTAAATTATTTTTCATCTCCAATAAACTCAAATTAGAAGAATTTGGACTCTGTTGGATTTGTCTTAGGGTTGGATATGAATCAAACTGAATGTGAACATGTATAATGTAACAACCTGAGGTTAAAATGGTTTTTCTAGGTCTTAATTCCGGATTAGAAGAGAGATTTCTCAGTTATGAATCAGTTTCAGTGAGTTAGGAGGGTAGATCAGTATTTTGGATGACTTTATATACAGCTTATGGAAGGAGCACAACCATGCGTCTCTGGACACACGCCCGTGCGTCCCTTTCTCGCCATGCACGCTCATGCATGTTCGTCGCATCCCCGTGCATGTCTGCTGGTATATAAAGCTAGTTTTTCCCTCCACCGGTTTCAACTAGCTTTTCCCCCTTCCTTTCTCTTCATCTAACCTAATTAATTGAGAGAGAGCTCAGTCAATTTTTAGCAGCCAAGATTCAGCTAGAGATAGAGAGATTAAAGCCCTTAGCAGTTCTAGGTAAGTATCTTCTTACCTTCTTTCTTGTTTCCAGAGTTTATGTTTCCTTGATTAGGTTAATTTAGTTATAGAAGTATGTTTCCAGTTTAATAACATGTTTATATGAGTTTAATGATGATATAAATGAGAAATTTGGAGGTGGAAGCATGCTTAGTTCCTTTGATATATGTGTGTGTGTGTGTGTGTGTAAGGGTTTAGAGAGATATTAGTATGATTTAGTTTTGAATGATGGGGAAAATGTGTTATTAGCAGTATATGTTACATGCTTGTATATTATGATATGTTTGATTGAAGTTTGATAAGGTTTGGGTGAGCTTTGGGGGTGATCGTACGTGTTTCGACCATGGGTGTCAAAACAGAGCAGGATGCACGCCCGTGCATTCGTGTATGCACGCCCGTGCATTTTAGGTTTTAGTAGGGATACGATTATCTATGCGAGCCATGCACGACTAGCTTATAGTAGGGTCACGACTGTACGACTAAGTGTTATAACTGTATGTTAACAGAATTCAAGAATAAGCGGAGATTTTTCTAGAACCTAGCACGGTCAAGCTGCACGACTCGCACAAGGCCCGTGCACCTTCATGCATGCTCGTGCGCTTAATGAAAATAAGAAACTTTCTTCCCTTTCAACAAAATTTCAGTATTAAAAGAACATGTTACATATTCTAAATGATATAAGAGACGAAATATCATATTATGAATCAAAATAAGTCTAAAGAAGAAAGAGACATAGAAAATTAAACGAAGAACCTCCAAAGTCACACTTTCCTAGTATTAATTGAAAAGAATTTAATAGTAATGCTGAAGTAGCTTTAATAGCAAAACATAATCAGAAAACATATGGAAACAAGAAAACAATGACGAATACAATAAATGTATATGTATATGTATATACATATTCAGAAACAGAAATCAAAACAGTATAAAAATAAACAGAAGTATAACTAGCAATAATTATGAAATATATAATAAAGGAAACTGACAGATACAGTGACAGAATATAACAGAACTCAGAAAAGTTACACGAAATTTGTTAATAAGCTTAATAAGTTACAGAAACAGTATAACATTAAGTATACGCAGAACAAAACTATAACATATGTACATCTGCACAGAAAGTAATCAGAAGAAAAGAAATGATAATTATCATGCATGATATGTATTACATGACATGACATGTCATACAGTATTTTCAGAAACGGATCCAAGGATCTGAATACATATTTTTAGTAGAAAAACATTGATTTCAGGGGTGAATACTAAGGGGTACCTCTGAGTTTCAGCACACTCATGTGGGAACCAGCATCAAAGTCTATATGACCATACTAGCCATTATGTATCAACATATGCTGGTGTATTTAGTTAGCAACTTAGAATGTTATGATTAGTACATAGTGCGATGCGCTCAACTTTCAGTTCAGATTTAGTGGCAACACGTGTGTTGACAGTTTCTAGCACGTGTTTGTGTAGGAAACTCACATGGTCAGGGTGTCGAATCCCTCTATTCATCAATCTGTGTAGCACAATTTTTAGATATGATTTCAGATACAAATTTTCAGTATTTCAGTAGCTTTTATATCAACTTTTCAGTTATTTTAGGATCTTCAGATCTATTATCAGCAGTATTTTAGTAAACAGTTTTCAGAATAATGATTTCAGTAAACAGGTCAAAGCCTAGACATGATTTTAGCATATTTCATGGCATATCATTTCCACATAGCATACACAACAAAACATGATTCAGTTTATGATTAATCAGTGAGAAACAGTAAAACAGTAAACATTCAGAATACATTAGAATCATATGACAATATATGATAGAAGAATAAGGAGAACAGAGAAATTATCAGATAATTTGATAACCAGTAATGCAGACAGAATATTAAATACCAAAAAGAAAAATATGTATAGAATATTACATATATGTAACAGAATAAACAGGTTTACAGAGTAAACCTATGGCAGAACAATAAAAGAGAAAAAATAATGAATATCAGAAAGAGAGCTTAGTGAGTCAAGTAAGACCGCTCAGGATTTCTCTTCATTCTGGATTGTTTACGTATACTCATATACGTATTTACGACACAACATGAGACAGTATTTGAAAAGTAAGTTAACTAAAAAAAATATTCTATCAGATTAGAATGAACTCAGTTGAGATTATCAGATGAACAGTCAGACTAGCTATATGCAAAATTAGACCGCTCAGGATTTCTCTTCATTTTGGGTTGTTTACGTATACTCATATACATATTCACGACACAACATGAGACAGTATTTGAAAAGTAAGTTAACTAAAGAAAAATATTCTATCATATTAGAATGAACTCAGTTAAGGTTATCAGATGAACAATCAGACTAGCTATAGGCAAAGTAGAGTTTATTAAGCTAGTAATCAGATTGGCAATGAAATAGAAACAATGTAAAAAAGCATTAAAGAAAGAAAACAGAGAATAAGATAAGAGAATAAGCAATTAGGCTATTAGAGAACTTAGTTAAATTCATCAGCTTAGTAGCTAGCTAGAGATGCATCATCTTAGAGCCTACCCGAAAGTAGAGGTAGGAGATGCTTACTGAGTGATTTGTTACTCATCCCTCGTAGTTTCCTTTTTCTTGTAGATTTAGTTAGGGAGCTGAGTGTGGTGCAAGATGGCTAGGAAGTGAGATACAGTTCGAACAGGTATTCACCTGATGTTTTCAATTTGTATATGTATGTATATATGTATTCAGTTTTCAGCAGATAGCATGTTGGCTTGCATGCTCATGTTGCTTATGCATAAATGATGTACATTATCATTTGTATTTTCAGATATTAGTATTAATAATAAAATATAAGTTTTATTTATGATACTGTACAGTGGGTTTTAGCATTCCATCACATTCTTTTATAACTTCCGCACTACATATGTTTTCAGTATGGCAATTGTGTAAGGGTTTCTGTTAGATGTGACTGCTATTGACTTTCAGACAGTAAGAATATAAAATAATATAATATAATTTCTTATATAATAAATAAATACTAACAGCACAATGACATCTAGCAGAGGGTCTTACATATAAGTTCATATTCGAACTTGTTTTATATAATTCAAGCTTGTGTTTGTGTTCACCGAATTTTTTATAATAAAGTTCAGATTTGTATTTGTTTTGTATAACTTAGTTTGTATTTAATTTGTATTCATATTAGTATTCATATTCGATTCATATAATTCATATCTATATTTTATTAAAAATTATAATTAAAAAAATTTTAATTTAAGTTCGGATTCAGATTTGTATTTACTAGTTTTTAAAACTATAGTTTGAATTCAAATTCATATTTATATTCAAACAGTTTGTTTTAGGTTTATTTAAACAAAATTTAAAATAATTTTAAATATATTTAATTTAAATTTAATCTTAATTTAGCTGAACTCTATGCTCAAGTAATAAAAAATGAATCTCAACCAGGAGTAATCTCCTGGAACGGTCCGTTATTGTAGCGGTAGCACCCGGATTAGGGTGTCTGCTTTGTCGTTTTCGAATAATATTTTATTAATAAATGATATAATGTAACAAAATCCAGCATGTATTCTTGGTCAACATGTATACTTGGTCAACAAGTACCATGGAAAATATTTCAAGGAAACGACCGCAAGTCACTAATCTTTTTTTTTTTTTTTAATATAGAATAAATTATTATGCTTCATCCAATGTTTTACGAAGCCACATTTCAACCACTAAATTCTTAACTTTGTTATTGTTGCCCCAATTGTAGGTACAGGGTATTATTGGCTTTACCAGGTCTTATGGTTTCGTGTTCAAAATGCATTTATTAAGTAAAAGTCTATTGTTTCATATCAAATGCACGTAGAAAATGACTATAAAAAAATTGTAGTTTGAAATTGTTGAATCACACTTTAATTAGCCCGATTAGGTTAGATCATATATTTTTTTGTATAATTTTAATTATTAATAAATATAAATAAAATAACGTATCGTTATATATAAAAGTAGATTAAGTCAAGTTTAATTTAAATTTAAAAAATCTAATTAAAAATAATGACAAATTGTAAGATAAATTATTAAATAATTATCAAAGAAGAAAAATAAAAATAATTGAAAATGAAAAAAAAAAAGAGTCGTTGAAAAAGATAGATTTATCGTCATTATCAACGAAATGTTATTCAAGAATTTGAATTTCGTAGATGAGTTGTTATAATCATGTATTTTTTGGTGTGATTTAAACTTATGGGTCCAACCTAATTACTGGTCAAACAAATATGAATAATATAATAATTTTATAATTAAAAAAACAATTAAAATTAATATAATTATTTACCATTCTGTAACAAAGTTATGCTGTAAGTAAGAATTTGTAATTTATGACTTCAGAAACTTAGGATTTCGCCAAACTTTGGATTAAAAAAAAAAAAAATAGTGAGCTACTCATTATTATAATTATAGAGATAGAATTTTAATAGACTTTGCCTTAAAGAGTCTCCCACCAAAGAAACACTTGAGAGTATCTTAGAAATTGCCAAGATTAAAATTCAACGCTGTGATCCTCTGGATGACAGATTTCGCGCAACCTTATCCACGTAGTTATTCTTCTAAAAAAATCCTTATATATTTTATTTGAATTATTAAACAATAATTAATTTAATAATTTATGCAATTAATTAGAAAATTTGATTGGGACGAATTAGATTTAATATAAATCGATTTTAAACAAAATTCAATTCAATATAAAAATTCAGTTTAAAATTGGTGAATTAAAATTAAAATTTAATTAAAAAATAATTTTATTTTAGATTCTATTTTCACTCCACGTGAATCTATTTCCCACGCAACCTAACCGGGACGGTGTGTAGATGGAGCCTAACCCGGTGATAGCGTTTTGTCCATTTTCGACAAAACGTTTTTCTTGTTGATTTTATACGTGGCCCGTGAGGGCTGATAGGAATTCATCTTCAGAAAATGGGCAGCCTAATGGAGACCTTGGGACATAAATACAAGGGAAATGTGATACACGATTGTATTATTAATCGGCGGGTTCCTAATTTTGGAACCTTTGAACATGGCAGCACGCCTATCCTCAAATTCTGGTTTTGATGAAAACGTGAAGTTGATGGGATACTATTTTTCGAGCCTGCAGGCTGCAGCAGCTCTGTGTTTCGTGGACTTGGCGAGCAAGTTCGAACTGGGATGGTTTCAATTACGTTCCAAGTCCGACTTTAGCTTGGATCGGACCCGTAGATATCAGTATTCTGTAACTGGAGTACAGATAAAATATAGAAATATATTTAAAAAAAATAATATTTTTAAAATTTTAAAGATATTATTATTTTTAAAGATAATATTAATTGATGGTTAATTGATGGTACGCATATCGAAAGCAATCGGCCTAGCATGGGAATCAATTGAGTAGGTAGGCATTTATTCCTTGACCTGTTTTCTCATGACTTGTCTGTCAAGACTCCAATCACTCAATTCACACAATAAATGTATAAATGGGAGCCTTTTTAGTCCAACCGAAAACAAAGTGGTCCCCGTGACTGTATTACTAGGATTGGTACGGTAAATCTCTCTTAAAATTAGGGGAATAATCCTATGTTAAGTAACGAAGAGAGACAACTATTTTAGGCCAAATGCCGCATTCCCACGCAAGGTTTCTCTAAATTATTATTTTTTATGAAAAAAATTTTAAAAATTTAAATACCAATCCTTTAATCAAATTCTCTTCAATTTTATTAATATTTTTAATTAAAAATAATAAAAAAATTAATAAATTTTAAAATATCTATTTTTACTTATTTTAGATGATAAAGATAATTATATTTAACTATTAATTAAACTAAATGATTATTTTTTAATATTTAATTAGGTTTTTTAATTTTAATTACTTTTAAAAAAATTTTAATTTTATGGCCAAACAGTTTATTCCCATTAAAATACTATTCAAACAAGTTTTAAAAAATCAAATATTCATCAATTGACTAAAGTTAACAGTTAAAATTAATAGTTTAAAGGATATTTTTTATCTTTTGAATAAAAATTAAAAATTAAATTTATAAAAATATTTTAAATATAAAAATTTAATATAATAATAAAAAATTTAAAAAACCTAACTAAATAGTTGAAAATAATCATTTGATTTGATTAACAGTTGAATCTAGGCTTCTATGGTAGAGATTGTCAAATCTGACTACCTCCACTATTTGAGATGATCTAAAATAGTCAATATGCATAAAATTGACCGTTTTTTACTTTCTTCGATAGTGGAAAATGTTAAATCTGATTATCAATTAAATCAGATGGTCATTTTCGACTATTTAATTATGTTTTTAATAGTCATCACCATCAACGATGTTATCAATGACGGTAACTATTTTTAAAAATATTTTATTTGCATATATTTTTTAAAAAATTATTATTATTTTACAATTATTATATAATAAAGTTTATTTTAACTATAATATATTTAAAAATTTTATTTTAAAATATTAAAAAATAAAAATAAAAAGGATATTTAACTTCTTAAATCTTTTTAATATGATTTTTGTCATTTAAGAAATCCATATGTGCGATTTAATAATTTGGCCTTATTTTATTAACTATTTTAAAAATATTTTTACATGGCTGCATCCTAATGTGTCTGTGTAATTATAATATTTATTACATAAGAAATAAAAAAACTAATTGATAATTATATAAAAAGAAATATGTACGTTCTAATATATTAAATCTAAATTGTATATTTAAAGAAATTTATTTATCATACTACTTTAAAAAAATACGACATACAGATATAAGTGGAATATAGATAAATACAGAGTTAAATTCAAATCGAATTTACTTAGATTTAAAATTTGATTTGGTTCAGTTTAAATTTTTTTAGTTCATATTTAAATTGAATTTGAGTTAAAATATTTAATTTATTTTTGAAATCAATTCAAATTTGAATTAAAAAGAGTTCAACTTAGTCTAACTCACAAATCAGATGAATAACTTAATTTGGTTCGGATTTAGCGCATAGTTTAATTTAAATTATATCAAATTATTATTATTTTATTGTTTTATTTATTATTATATAAAATAAGATCATTTTATTAATAAGTTATGAATTCAAACCACAAATTTGAGTCATAGATTCGATTTAAAATTGAATTGAATTTTCGTATAATCATTCTTATTGAAACCAAATTTAAATCATTTATAACTTTGTCTTGACAAACACAAGTTGAACTATTTCTCAATTAAATTGAATTCAAACCATGAGGTATTTGAGTTCGATTCAATTCAAATCCATTCATAAATAAACAAATTATAGAATTGTTTGAACTTATCCTTTACAATGTCATTGTATAGGACTCGTACTCTTAAGTTATCTGGATAAAAGTTTGATGCAGAGCATAAATAAGCCTACCTCTGTTATTAAAATTTGGAAAGAACGAAGCTAGGCATAAATGAAATTTGAATGCAAGACAAGAACGTGGAAAAGATGCTTCGAGCCCTCAGGTTGATGATACAGGCGACCATTCTTATTGGAAGTGCCGTGTTGTTTTTCTGTTCTAATACATGGGGAAAGAAACCGGAAAAAAACTGGAGGTTTGATCCGTGGGCTTTGCTACCCTTTCTTCCTTCCTTCTACTACAAAGCTGGTTTTTGTACATGGTTTGGTTGGGCCGGGCCCTATGGTTCAATTCAAGAGTTCAACAAAAAAAAAAAAAAGAATAAAGAATAAGGAATTTTCTATCAAACGAATCATATTATCAGATAAATGAATAATATTATAAAAAAAAATCAATATTAAATTATTTTCTTCAAATCTAAAGTGTTTTCGTTGTGAATTTAGGGCAAATATCTTTGAGAGAATGACAAATATATATATTTTCATCGAGGAATTTTTATCTAAGTTAAATAATTTTTTTGATTTAATCGAGTTTAAATTGATCTACTGAATAGATAAAATTTGGAATTTAGTAATTGACTGTACTATCATTATAAGATATAAGTCAAAAGATTGGCATAAACATATTTGAAACGTACTTCTGTTAAGAGTTATGGCTGGCTGTTTCTATTGATTTGTTCACGCTTTGATGAAGCAGAGAAGGCAAAAGTGCTCTAACTTCCAGCAGACATGCAGAAACTGGGTTGGAGTTTGTTGGGCCGAAGTTAGACCCCTTTGGGTCAGAACTAGGTCTCTAAACGCAGGGCAAGTTAGGGCCGGAATTGGGTAGTGTTCTTGGGTTTAGAGTTTTTCTAATTTATAACCTTTATGGTGGGCTCTTATACAAGAGTTGTTCTCAAATTAGACAGCGATTTTGGGTTTCTCAGTTCTCGCCTTAAAATCTCGTTATAATTAAGGCTATCGAATAAAAAACCAAATATTTCCTTTTTTTTTTATTTCAATTTTTTAAATATTTTATAAAAAATAATTAAATGTCTTTTATAAAAAATTAAATGATATTATATTAAAAAAATTTAATATACAATAATATTAAAATAAAAAAATTTAAAACATATTAAAATAAAAAAATTTAAAAAAATAATCACTGTCATAAATCTAATTAAATAGTTGAAAATAATCACCTGATTAGATTAATAATTAGGTTTGATCATATTAATAATATATGTTGTTGAATTTAATCGTCTCAAACATTAGAAAGAGTCAGAAATGATCGATTTGATTGTTAATCTAACTAGGTGATTATTTTCAGTTATTTAGTTAGACTTTTGGTGGCAATTGTTGTAGGAGGTGGTATTTTTTAAAAATTTTTTTATTTTTAATTTTTAATTAATTTTTAAAAAAATTTAATTATTATATTTTAAATATTGTTATAAATTTAATTTAATTATTATTATTTTTAAATTTATTTGATTCAAAAAACTAAAAATAATTTTTCCATCAAGTAAATTTAATAATTAATCATTAATTTTAATTATTATTTTTGAACAAAATAAATATCTAGTTTTTTAAAGTTTTGTGAATGACATTTTAAGATTTGAAGAAACCTTGGGTGAGAATGAGTAGTCGTCATGGAACTTAGGTTCTCCCATTCAACTAAGTCAACGAACCTAACAGTACCCTGAATTTAAAAAAAATTGAGATCACTGATGATTCAATAGTGATCTCATTCTATTTGTTCGCATTGACTCACAGTTTGTTACTTGCGAAAAATGTTTACAATTTGACGAGAAATGTAAGAGCCAGAGGCTTATTTATAGAACTCCAGATTCCTCCTACAGGGACCCAGATAGAAAGAAAGAAAAAAAAAATCTTCATAGAGGTAGCCATAACAGGTGGGGAAGTTTTGTCGATGGCCTTGGAGAAAGAAAGAGTGTGTGTAACAGGAGCTGGTGGGTTCATAGGCTCATGGACGGTCAAGCTTCTTCTGTCCAAAGACTACTTTGTTCATGGAACTGTTAGAGAACCCAGTTAGTATCTTTCTCTCTGTTTTGCTTTTAATGTCTGGAATAGCCAAATAGGGCTTTGTATTGTTGTAGTCATGCTGAGATTTCTTGAAATCGGTGCAGGGGATGAGAAGAACGCTCATTTATATGAACTTGCAAAAGCATCTGAGAATCTGAAACTCTTCACGGCAGACTTGCTGGATTACGATTCTCTTTATTCGGCAATCGTTGGATGCGGCGGAGTCTTCCACGTAGCCACTCCTGTTCCATCCACAGTTGCACAAAATCCTGAGGCAAGAAATCCTACACAAACAGTTCTACAAAATCCTGAGGCAAGAAGTCCTACACAAATAGTTATTCTAATTTCTTCTCCATTTATGGAATTAGGGTAGCCATCCCTATATATATATATTCTAATTTCTTCTCCATTTCTATAAAATATAACGCTGCAGGTGGAGATGATTGAACCAGCTGTAAAGGGCACACTCAATGTACTGAAAGCATGCGTCGAGGCAAAAGTTAAGAGAGTTGTTGTCGTGTCTTCTGCAGCTGCTGTTGTCTCCAACCCCGACTGGCCCAAGGGTCGGGTGATGGACGAAACTTGTTGGTCTGATACGGAACATTGCAGAACAAATAAGGTAGCAGCTTTAGAACTCATCGTCTTTATATTAACTTCAGATGAAACGTTCATCAGTTTTGAAAAGTAACTAGAGAGCAGAAATTGTTTTGCTTCGTATACTGCAATAAATCTATCCAGAGCTTTTTATGCTGTTCATAGAACTGGTATGCTTATTCCAAAACGGTAGCGGAAAGTGAGGCTCTGGAATATGGAAAAAGAAATGGGCTTGATGTTGTGACCATCTGTCCTGGCTTCGTCTTTGGGCCGATTCTGCAATCTACATTGAACGCAAGCAGCTTGATTCTCGTTAACCTATTAAAAGGTACCAAATTTTTCAGTGCTATTCTCTGTCACACTTTGTCAGTTCTTATTGGAAACCAAACATATTGAAACTTACCATTAATCAAGATGTCGATCCACATTTTAGGTTTAATGTTTAGACTCTTGATATAATATCATAGTCTGGAGATTCAAGACCTGTTTGAATATAGTGACTTAAACTGAAAGAAGTCGAGACTTTTAAGTTAAAATCTAGGTGAGCCCATGAAAGAGAGTTGGGATATAAAAGTCCTGCGTTATTTTAATCCACACTGCATGATTAAGGCCTAGGATCCCTTAAATTCTCTGTGATTATATATATACAAGGTTGCGAGCCAGCGGACAACAGGCCGCGGAGGATAGTTGATGTGCGTGATGTAGTTGAAGCCTCAATTTTACTATATGAGAAGCCTGAAGCAGAAGGGAGATACATATGCATTGCACACAGTCGCAGAGGACAACAACTTGTCGATGAACTCAAGAACTTATATCCTGACTGCACATATCCTAAACAGTAAATCTCCTTATATAGAACTTGTCCAAGCTTTTGCTTTTCTTCTGTTATAAGCTGTTTCCACTGATTTGTTTTCAACATTGCTTTTAAATTGGCAGCTTCACTGGAGCGGATGAGGGCAAAGTGATAACTTCAGAAAAATTGCAGAAGCTGGGTTGGAGTTACCGACCTTTGGAGGAGACTCTTGTTGATTCCATTGAGAGCTACAAGAAAGCTGGAATCTTAAATTAAGATAGGTGAATTTGAGCATATTTGTATATCCATTCTCTTGTATTTGTTAGAGGATGTGGTTTAAAGGTTTATCCAGTATTTTTGAATATGGATTGAGCATCCACCTAATAAGGGTCAATTTATACCAATAAATAACTGCATCAATGTATTATTGAAATAAATATATATGAAAAGTGATAGTAAAGGTTTGAAACTTCTTAAATATTTCATTGGAATAGAAGTTGCTTAATTTAGCTCTAATATAATTATTTCTAAAAAAAAAAACGCTTCGAATATTCTTCAAGAGACTGAAATATTGGATTATAAATCAATAGAATCTTTTATAGATTCTAATACTAAACTCTTACCGGATAAGAGAGACTTGTCAATCCCAAAGGATATCAAAGTTAGTTAAAAAATTTAATTAACTTATTATTATATGATTTGATATCTCTTTTTCGATTAATGTTCGGGTTTTGTTCATAGTTTTTATCTTTTTTAACTTATTATTACATGACTTTAAAACGGTTACAATTTTCACGTTACAAATGGAATTGAGTTTGAGTTATGAAAAAGGTTAAACTCATAGTTCTTACCTTTCTTTCGGATTCAAGCTGACGGCTTTTGTTCGGGTTTTGCTCAGACCTAATCCAACCTTAGACTAAACCAAAGAGTTAAAATTTACACCTTCCAAGCCTCAGCATTATTAATAATTTCAAAGGCGACATAAATAGATATACAAAGATTATAAATGACATAAAACTGGAAAGAAAATAAGAAGGATTCTCTGGAATTGGTTTTGACAGAAGTTACCAATTGAGTTGTTATGTAGTCATTTCAATGGAAATCAGAAATAACTTATAACGGTGATTTGTGGTGAATTTATGGAAATTGGTGTAGCGGATGAGCATAAAGCTCATTCGTATAAACTTGAGAAAGCATCCTACTTCTTGCGATGAATTCAGCTTCAACTAGGTTAAAAAAAGGGTATCTCTCTATCCAACATTCAATTTTATAATGTTTTTTAATCAACCTAACATTGCCCAGAAATTTTTTAAAAAAGAATGAGGTCACTGATGAATCATCAGTGATCTCATTCTTTTTGTTCGCATTGACTTATAATTGTTTTACAATTTGAGAAGAAATGGATGAACCAGGAGGCTTATTTATAGAACTCCAGATTCCTTCTACGGGCACCCAGAAAGAAAAAAAAATCTTTACAGGGGTAGCCATAACTGGCGGGGGAAGCTTTGACGATGGCCTTGGAGAAAGAAAAAGTGTGTGTAACAGGAGCCGGTGGGTTCATAGGATCATGGACGGTCAAGCTTCTTCTCTCCAAAGACTACTTTGTTCATGGAACTGTCAGAGAACCCAGTTAGTATCTTCTCTCTTTTTCACTTTTAATGTCTGCAATAGCCAAATAGGGCTTTGTATTTTGCTGTTCGTGCTAAGGTTTCCTGGAATCGCTGCAGGGGATAAGAAGAACGCTCATTTATATGAACTTGAGAAAGCATCGGAGAACCTGAAGCTCTTCAAGGCAGACGTGCTGGATTATGATTCTCTCTATTCGGCAATCGCTGGATGCAGTGGAGTCTTCCATGTAGCGACTCCAGTTCCATTCGCAGTTACACAAAATCCTGAGGCAAGAAGACCTACACATAGTTTTATGTAATGCATATACAAGACCACTCCTACTTATCAGAGAAGGGAATAGAATTGTGGATAGGAAGAGGACGTGAATGCTAAAATCCCTCCATGTGAGGATGACAACGACAAATAAATCTCCATATACATGAAGCGAATTGAGTCAGAAAACAATTTAGTTTGAAATGGATTCAAATTTGTTGAGTTGAAGTCAAATAAAAAACCCTAATTCGATTTGGATAAAAATAATTTGATTCAAATTTGACTTGACTTCGAAATCTATTACTGTTGATTCATTCTCTTCTTTACATGTGCTAATACTTAAATATTAAATTGTTTTTTGAAATTTTGAATTTTATAAATATACTCACGATCCTAATAAATATTTCATTGTTTTCGGGGATTGAAACTATGAGAATTTTTTTACTGGGATCGGGAGGGGAAGGGGAAATGTTCTCTACGAGTAAGGGATAGGGATTTCCTATCTTCTCTATGTCAGGGACGGATTTGGAATTAGGATAGCCATTCCTATATATATATGTAGTTATTCTAATTTCTTCTTTATTTATGGAATTAGGGTATCCATCCTTATATATATGTAGTTGTTCTAATTTCTCCATTTATACAAATATAATGTTGCAGGTGGAGATGATCGAACCAGCTGTAAAGGGCACGCTCAATGTACTGAAAGCATGTGATGAGGCAAAAGTTAAGAGAGTTGTTGTTGTGTCTTCTGGAACAGCTGTTGTCTTCAACCCCGGCTGGCCCAAGGGTCGAGTGATGGATGAAACTTGTTGGTCTGATAAGGAACATTGCAGAACAACTAAGGTAGCAGCTTTAGAACTCATCGTCTTTATATTAAATTCAGATGAAACGTTCATCAGTTTTGAAATGTAATTAAAGAGCAGAAATTGTTTGGCTTCGTATCCAAATGAATGAATCTAGAGTTTTTTATGTTGCTGACAGAACTGGTATTCTTATTCAAAAACGGTGGCGGAGAGTGAGGCTCTGGAATATGGAAAAAGAAATGGAATTGATGTTGTGACCATCTGTCCAACTCTTGTTTTCGGGCCAATTCTGCAGTCCACATTGAACGCAAGCAGCTTGATTATTGTCAACCTATTGAAAGGTACCAAACTCTCCATTACTATTTTGAATGACGGCTTGTATTGATCTCATTAAAATCCAAAACATGTTAAATCCATCAATCCACATTTAAAGATTAATGTCTAAGATTTTTCATATAAAATCAAGGTTGTTAGATTTCAGATTCGTTTGAGTATAACCTTTCAAATTGAAAGAAATTAGACTCTTAGAATAAAATTCAGTTGAACCCATAAACTAATCAAGAAGAATTAAATTACATGTTAAATCCATCAATCCACATTTAAAGTTTAATGTCTAAGATTTTTCATATAAAATCAAGGTTTTTAGATTTCAGATTCGTTTGAGTATAACCTTTCAAGTTTAAAGAAACTAGACTCTTAGAGTAAAATTCAGTTAAACCTATAAACTAATCAAGAAGAACTAAATTTTGTTTTGGGCAAAGTTGAGAAAGTTGGATTTAAGATAGATGAATTACCTTTTGTTTACACTTCGGGTTGAGTCAAGAAGAGTAAGATATAAGATTATATATATTTCCTTATATATGACAAGTGTCAATTGGCAGTTGCACTTGAGAGGAAGTGTTAAAATATATAATTTGATCCAAAACCCATTTGAGCACAATAGGCTGAGTTGAAAGAAGTTTGACTTTTGGATTAAGACCCAGATAGACTCATGGAAAGAGAGAAAAAAAAAGTGGATCTTACTTTGGATTGAGTCAAGAAGAATTCAGACCCAAATTTAAATATGTTATCCCAGCAAAGAGAGTTTGGATATAGAAGTCCTGCGTTATTTTAGTCCAACACTGCATGTTTAAGGGCTAAGATCCCAAAAATTCTCTGTGATTATATATATACAAGGTTGCGAGCCAGCGGAAAACAGCCTGCGGAGGATAGTTGACGTGCGTGATGTAGCTGAAGCTTCAATTTTACTATATGAGAAGCCTGAAGCAGAAGGGAGATACATATGCACTGCATACGGTCGCAGAGGACAACAACTTGTTGATGAACTCAAGAATTTATATCCTGACTACACATATCCTAGACAGTAAATCTCCTTTTATAGAACTTGTCCAAGCTTTTGTTTTTCTTCTGTTATAAGCTGTTTCCACTGATTTGTTTTCAACATTGCTTTAAAATTGGCAGCTTCACTGAAGCGGATGAGGGCAAAGTGCTAACTTCAGAAAAATTGCAGAAGCTGGGTTGGAGTTACCGACCTTTGGAGGAGACTCTTGTTGATTCCATTGAGAGCTACAAGAAAGCTGGAATCTTAAATTAAGAAAGCTGAACTTGAGCATATTTACATATCCATTCTGTTGTATTTGCTTACAGAGAGGATGTGGTTTAAAGGTTTATCCAGTATTTTTGAATATGGATTGGGCATCGACCTTATAAGGGTCAGTCTAGGCCAATAGGTAACTAGATCAGCGTATTATTGAAATAAATATATATTAAAAGTGGCAGTAAAAACTTGAAATTTTTAAATATTTCGTTAGAATAGAAATTGTTTAGTTTAACTCTAAAATAATTACTTCTCAAAAAAAGTACGCTTTATATATTCTTCAAGAGACTAGAATGTTAGATTATAAACCAGTAGAATCTCTCATGGGTCCCAATACTAACCTCTTAGCCAGATATGAAAGTCTCTTGTTAATCTTAAAGAATGTCAGAGTTTAGTTAAAAAGCTCTTATAACTTATTATTACATGGCTTGACATCTTTTTTTTAATCAATATTGTAAATTAGTTTTTAGAATTTATGTATAATAGTCACGGGGATTTGCTAATTTAAATTCTAAGATATATCAAAAGAGTATCAAACAAAGAGTTATTATATAAAAACAACGGTCACACTCAGATTATTGGATATTTAGACATCGATTGGTTAGGCTCTTTGTCTGATAGCTTCAAGTTATTGCATTTTGATCAGAGGTAATTTAGTTTCTTGGAAAAGTAAGAAACAATAAGTTTTTGCTCCGTCAAGTGCTATCATCCATGACATTGACAACATATGAGATTATTTAGTTAAAACAGTTCATTCATGAGTTGAGTTTCTTTGAAATATCTTAAATAAAATTACTTGATAATAATCAGACTGTTATTCACTAACGCAAATTATTTATTAAGTCTCTCAAGGGTCCTCGAATATATTTGTAATAAGTTTAATATATATAATTTATATACTCTAATTGAAAGGGTGTAGAAATAGAAAGCAAATTATAGATTTTCTCCTATTAGAAATGTTTATATTAATATTTTTTGTGTCCCTATTTATTATAACACTATTTTATCAATATACAAGGCAATTTTCGTCTCAATCTATATCTCTAATTGTGTTATTGTTTGTAAACTTGTGTAGTTATGTATTAAACAATAGTTTCTTGCTCTGAACTTTATCCTAGTTCCATCGTATTTTGGAGAGAAGGGGACTCTTCTGCTCAAGTTTAAATGTGCAATTTTATTTTATTTTTTTTTATGTGCAAGTTACATATTGAGTTATTGTGTAGTCAATTCAATGGAAATCGGAAATAGCGGTGCTTTATGGTGAGTTTATGGGAATTGGTGCAGGGGATAAAAAGAATGTTATTTGTATAAACTCGAGAAAGCATCCGACTTCGTGCAATGAATTCAGGTTCAGCTAAGTAAAAAAAGGCTATCTCTTGATCCAACATTCAATTTTATAATGTTTTTTAATCAACCTAACATTGCCCAGAAATTTTTTTAAAAAGAATGAGGTCACTGATGAATCATCAGTGATCTCATTCTTTTTGTTCGCATTCACTTATAATTGTTTTACAATTTGAGAAGAAATGGATGAACCAGGAGGCTTATTTATAGAACTCCAGATTCCTTCTACGGGCACCCAGAAAGAAAAAAAAATCTTTACAGGGATAGCCATAGCTGGCGGGGGAAGCTTTGACGATGGCCTTGGAGAAAGAAAAAGTGTGTGTAACAGGAGCCGGTGGGTTCATAGGATCATGGACGGTCAAGCTTCTTCTCTCCAAAGACTACTTTGTTCATGGAACTGTCAGAGAACCCAGTTAGTATCTTCTCTCTTTTTCACTTTTAATGTCTGCAATAGCCAAATAGGGCTTTGTATTTTGCTATTCGTGCTAAGGTTTCCTGGAATCGGTGCAGGGGATAAGAAGAACGCTCATTTATATGAACTTGAGAAAGCATCAGAGAACCTGAAACTCTTCAAGGCAGACGTGCTGGATTATGATTCTCTCTATTTGGCAATCGCTGGATGCAGTGGAGTCTTCCATGTAGCCACTCCTGTTCCATTCGCAGTTACACAAAATCCTGAGGCAAGAAGACCTACACATAGTTTTATGTAATGCATATACAAGACCACCCCTACTTATCAGAGAAGGGAATAGAATTGTGGATAGGAAGAGGACGTGAATGCTAAAATCCCTCCATGTGAGGATGACAACGACAAATAAATCTCCATATACATGAAGCGAATTGAGTCAGAAAACAATTTAGTTTGAAATGGATTCAAATTTGTTGAGTTGAAGTCAAATACAACTCTAATTCGATTTGGATAAAATAATTTGATTCAAATTTGACTTGAGTTCGAAATCTATTACTGTTGATTCATTCTTTCCTTTACATATACTAACACTTAAATATTGAATTGTTTTTTTGAAGTTTTGAATCTTTATAAATATACTCTCAAACCAAATATATATTTCATTGTTTTCGGGGATAGAAACCATGAGAATTTTTCTACTGGGATCGGGATGGAAAGGGGAAATGTTCTCTATGAATAAGGGAAGGGGATTCCCTCTGTTCTCTATGTCAGGGACGGAGTTGGCATTAGGATAGCCATTCCTATATATATATATATATAGTTACTCTAATTTCTTCTCCATTTATGGAATTAGGGTAGCCATCCCTATATATACGTAGTTATTCTAATTTCTACTGCATTTATAAAATATAATGCTGCAGGTGGAGATGATTGAACCAGCCGTAAAGGGCACACTGAATGTACTGAAAGCATGCGTTAAGGCAAAAGTTAAGAGAGTTGTTGTAGTGTCTTCTGGAGCAGCTGTTGTCTCCAACCCCGGGTGGCCCAAGGGTCGAGTGATGGATGAAACTTGTTGGTCTGATAAGGAACATTGCAGAACAATTAAGGTAGCAGCTTTAGAACTCATCATCTTTATATTAAATTCAGATGAAACGTTCATTATTTTTGAAATGTAATTAAAGAGCAGAAATTGTTCGGCTGCGTACCCAATGAATGAATCTAGGGCTTTTTATGTTGCTGACAGCACTGGTATTCTTATTCGAAAACGGTAGCGGAGAGTGAGGCTCTGGAATATGGAAAAAGAAATGGAATTGATGTTGTGACCATCTGTCCAACTCTTGTTTTCGGGCCAATTCTGCAGTCCACATTGAACGCAAGCAGCTCGATTCTTGTCAACCTATTGAAAGGTACCAAACTCTCCATGACTATTTTGAATGACAGCTTGTCTTGATCTCATTAAAATCCAAAACATGTTAAATCCATAAATCCACATTTAAAGTTTAATGTCTAAGATTTTTTATATAAAATCAAGGTTTTTAGATTTTAGATTCGTTTGAGTATAACCTTTTAAATTGAAAGAAACTAGACTCTTAAAGTAAAATTCAGTTGAATCTATAAACTAATCAAGAAGAACTAAATTACATGTTAAATCTATCAATCCACATTTAAAGTTTAATGTCTAAGATTTTTTATATAAAATCAAGGTTTTTAGATTTCAGATTCGTTTGAGTATAACCTTTCAAATTTAAAGAAATTAGACTCTTAGAGTAAAATTCAGTTGAACCCATAAACTAATCAAAAAGAATTAAATTTTGTTTTGGGCAAAGTTAAGAAAGTTGGATTTAAGATAGATGGATTACCTTTTGTTTACACTTCGGGTTGAGTCAAGAAGAGTAAGATATAAGATTATATATGTTACCTTATATATGACAAGTGTTAATTGGCAGTTGCACTTGAGAGGAAGTGTTAAAATATATAATTTGATCCAAAACCCATTTGAGCACAATAGGCTGAGTTGAAAGAAGTTTGACTTTTGGATTAAAACCCAGATAGACTCATGGAGAGAGAGAAAAAAAAACTGGATCTTCTTTTGGATTGAGTCAAGAAGAATTCAGACCCAAATTTAAATATGTTATCCCAGCAAAGAGAGTTTGGATATAGAAGTCCTGCGTTATTTTAATCCAACACTGCATGTTTAAGGGCTAAGATCCCTAAAATTCTCTGTGATTATATATATACAAGGTTGTGAGCCAGCGGAAAACAGCCTGCGGAGGATAGTTGACGTGCGTGATGTAGCTGAAGCTTCAATTTTACTATATGAGAAGCCTGAAGCAGAAGGGAGATACATATGCACTGCATACGGTCGTAGAGGACAACAACTTGTTGATGAACTCAAGAATTTATATCCTGACTACACATATCCTAGACAGTAAATCTCCTTTTATAGAACTTGTCCAAGCTTTTGTTTTTCTTCTGTTATAAGCTGTTTCCACTGATTTGTTTTCAACATTGCTTTTAAATTGGCAGCTTCACTGAAGCGGATGAGGGCAAAGTGCTAACTTCAGAAAAATTGCAGAAGCTGGGTTGGAGTTACCGACCTTTGGAGGAGACTCTTGTTGATTCCATTGAGAGCTACAAGAAAGCTGGAATCTTAAATTAAGAAAGCTGAACTTGAGCATATTTACATATCCATCCTGTTGTATTTGCTTACAGAGAGGATGTGGTTTAAAGGTTTATCCGGTATTTTGAATATGGATTGGGCATCGACCTTATAAGGGTCAGTCTAGGCCAATAGGTAACTAGATCAGCGTATTATTGAAATAAATATATATTAAAAGTGACAGTAAAAACTTGAAATTTTTAAATATTTCGTTAAAATAAAAATTGTTTAGTTTTAACTCTAGAATAATTATTTCTCACAAAAAATACATTTTATATATTCTTCCAGAGACTAAAATGTTAGATTATAAACCAATAGAATCTCTCATGGGTCCCAATACTAATCTCTTAGTCAGGTAGAAGAGTTTTTTGCTAATCCTAAAGGATGTCAGAGTTTAGTTAAAAAGCTTAATTAACTTATTATTACATGACTTAACATCTTTTTTTCGATTAATATTGTAAATTAGTTTTTAATATTTATAATAATAGTCACGGGGATGTGCTCATTTAAATTATAAGATATGTCAAAAGAGTACCAAATAAAGAGTTATTATATAAAAACAACGGTCACACTGAAATTATTAGATATTTAGACGTCGATTGGGTAGATTCTCTGTCTGATAGCTTCAAGATATTGTATTCTAATCAGAGATAATTTAGTTTTTTGGAAAAGTAAAAAACAATAAATTTTTGCCCCGTCAAGTGCTATCGTACCATGACAACATATGAGATTATTTAGTTAAACACAATTCATTCATGAGTTGAGTTTCATTGAAATATCTCAAATAAAATTATTTGATAATAATCAAACTGCTATTCACTAGCACAAATATATATATTAAGTCTCTCAAGGGTCTTCAAATATATTTGTAACAAATTTAATGTATATGATTTAAATACTCCAGTTGAAAGGGTGTAAAAATAGAAAGTAAATTGTAGATCTTCTTGTATTAGAAATGTTTATATTAATATTTTTTGTTTTCTTTTATACATGTGTCCCTATCTATTGTAACACTATTTTATCAATATACAAGGCAATTTTCGTCTCAATCTATATCTCTAATTGTGTTATTGTTTGTAAACTTGTAGTTATGTATTAAACAATAGTTTCTTGCTCTGAACTTTATCCCAGTCCTATCGTATTTTGGAGAGAAGGGGACTCTTCTGCTCAAGTTTAAATGTGCAATTTTATTATTATTTGTTTTTATGAGCAAGTTACATATTGAGTTATTGTGTAGTCAATTCAATCGGAATCGGAAAAAACGGTGCTTTATGGTGAATTTATGGAAATTGGTGCAGGGGACAGGAAGAATGATTATTTGTATAAACTCGAGAAAGCATCCTACTTCGTGCAATGAATTCAGGTTCAACTAAGTAAAAAAAGGCTATCTCTTGATCCAACATTCAATTTTATAATGTTTTTTAATCAACCTAACATTGCCCAGAAATTTTTTTAAAAAGAATGAGGTCACTGATGAAGTATCAGTGATCTCATTCTTTTTGTTCGCATTGACTTGTAATTGTTTTACAATTTGATAAAAAATGGATGAACCAGGACGCTTATTTATAGAACTCCAGATTCCTTCTACTGGCACCCAGAAAGAAAAAAAAATCTTTACAGGGGTAGCCATAACTGGCGGGGAAAGCTTTGACGATGGCCTTGGAGAAAGAAAAAGTGTGTGTAACAGGAGCCGGTGGGTTCATAGGATCATGGACGGTCAAGCTTCTTCTCTCCAAAGACTACTTTGTTCATGGAACTGTCAGAGAACCCAGTTAGTATCTTCTCTCTTTTTCACTTTTAATGTCTGCAATAGCCAAATAGGGCTTTGTATTTTGCTGTTCGTGCTAAGGTTTCCTGGAATCGGTGCAGGGGATAAGAAGAACGCTCATTTATATGAACTTGAGAAAGCATCGGAGAACCTGAAACTCTTCAAGGCAGACGTGCTGGATTATGATTCTCTCTATTCGGCAATCGCTGGATGCAGTGGAGTCTTCCATGTAGCCACTCCTGTTCCATTCGCAGTTACACAAAATCCTGAGGCAAGAAGACCTACACATAGTTTTATATAATGCATATACAAGACCACCCCTACTTATCAGGGAAGGGAATAGAATTGTGGATGGGAAGGAGGGAGTGGATGCTAAAATCCCTCTGATAGCAACGAAGTGAATTGAGTCTGAATATTATTTAGTTTGAATTGGATTTAAGTTTGTTGGGTTAAAGTTCAAATACAACTCTAATTTAATTTAGATAAAAATAATTTGATTTGAGTTTAAGTTGAGTTCGAATTGAGTTTACAACTCATTGAAGACCTAATATCTTTGTTGGTTCATTCTTTTCTTTACATATACTAACACTTAAATATTGAATTGTTTTTTTGAAGTTTTGAATCTTTATAAATATACTCTCAAACCAAATATATATTTCATTGTTTTCGGGGATAGAAACCATGAGAATTTTTCTACTGGGATCGGGAGGGGAAGGGGAAATGTTCTCTATGAATAAGGGAAGGGGATTCCCTCTGTTCTCTATGTCAGGGACGGAGTTGGCATTAGGATAGCCATTCCTATATATCCATTTATGGAATTAGGGTAGCCATCCCTATATATACGTAGTTATTCTAATTTCTACTGCATTTATAAAATATAATGCTGCAGGTGGAGATGATTGAACCAGCTGTAAAGGGCACACTGAATGTACTGAAAGCATGCGTTAAGGCAAAAGTTAAGAGAGTTGTTGTAGTGTCTTCTGGAGCAGCTGTTGTCTTCAACCCCGGCTGGCCCAAGGGTCGAGTGATGGATGAAACTTGTTGGTCTGATAAGGAACATTGCAGAACAACTAAGGTAGCAGCTTTAGAACTCATCGTCTTTATATTAAATTCAGATGAAACGTTCATCAGTTTTGAAATGTAATTAAAGAGCAGAAATTGTTTGGCTTCGTATCCAAATGAATGAATCTAGAGTTTTTTATGTTGCTGACAGAACTGGTATTCTTATTCAAAAACGGTGGCGGAGAGTGAGGCTCTGGAATATGGAAAAAGAAATGGAATTGATGTTGTGACCATCTGTCCTACCTTCGTTTTTGGGCCAATTCTGCAGTCCACATTGAACGCAAGCAGCTCGATTCTTGTCAACCTATTGAAAGGTACCAAACTCTCCATGACTATTCTGAATGACGGCTTGTCTTGATCTCATTAGAATCCAAAACATGTTAAATCCATCCATCCACATTTTAAGTTTAAGGCCTAAGATTTCTCATATACAATCGAGGTCTCTTTATTTAAGATTCGTTTGGGTACAGCGGATTGAGTTTAAAGAAACTAGACTTTTAGAGTAAAATTTAATTGGACCTACAGGCTAATCAAGAAGAACTAAATTTTTTTTAGGCAAAGTTAAGAAAATCGGATCTATGAATAGATGGATCACCACTTGTTTACAGTTCGGATTGAGCCAAGAAGAGTAAGATATAATGTTATATATGATACCTTATATATGGCAAGTGTCGATTGGAACTTCAGAAAAAATGTTGATCTATATAATTTGATCTAAGACCCATTTGAGCACAGTAGACTGACTTGTAAGAAGTTTGATTCTTGGATTAAAGCCCAGATAGACTCATGGAAGAGAGAAAAAAACTGGATCTTATTTTGGATTGAGTCAAGAAGAATTCAGACCAAATTTAAATATGTTATCCCATGAAAGAGACTTGGGATGTAGAAGTCCTGCGTTATGTTAATCCACACTGCATGTTTAAGGCCTTAGATCCCTAAAATTCTCTGTGATTATATATATATACAAGGTTGCGAGCCAGCGGAAAACAGGCTGTGGATGATAGTTGATGTGCGTGATGTGGCTGAAGCCTTGATTTTACTGTATGAGAAGCCTGAAGCAGAAGGGAGATACATATGCACTGCATACGGTCGCAGAGGAAAACAACTTGTCGATGAACTCAAGAATTTATATCCTGACTACACATATCCTAAGCAGTAAACCTCCTTACATTGAACTTGTACAAGCTTTTGTTTTTCTTCTTCTATAAGCTGTCCCCACTGATATTGTTCTCGACACTGCTTTTTAATTGGCAGCTTCACTGAAGCTGAGGAGAACTATCTGCTAACTTCAGAGAAATTGCAGAAGCTGGGTTGGCGTTATCTGCCTTTGGAGAAGACTCTTGTTGATTCCGTTGAGAGCTACAAGAAAAGTGGAATCTTGAATTAGGAAAGTTGAACTTCAGCATATTTGTATATCCATTCTCTTGTATTTGTTTACAGACAGGATGTGGTTTAAAGGCTTATCCAATGTTTCCAGATTTTAAATTGGACATAAATAACTATTATAAATAATATTTAAAATAATTTTATTTATTAATCATTAAATATAAATTCCAATTATTTTTTATCATAATTAAATTTAACTTGGTTTTCAACCATGTTCGACTTCACTTATAAGGTGTTGAATTTGGATAATGACATTTGCACGTAACTATTTTAAAATTAAATTATTTTCGAAACATGTAACGACTCACCTAGGTTAGATATGGTTGGAACTAGCTTGAGTTCGATTGATAATTTGGATTGAATTTAAAATAAAATTGTTCTAAAAAATTCAACTGGCATTGAGTCCATAATCAGATTGCATCTAACACGAGCAATTACTAATCTAAATGGAACATTCAATGACTAATCTGCGATGTATATGATTCAAATTGATTTGAATTCGACTAATAATTTAGATTGAATTTAAATTCAAAATGTTGTCGTGCTGAGTTATAATTTTGAGTTCAACTAATAAGTCGAATTGAAGTTAAAATCTCGGTGGAACAATTTTAATATGAATTATTATGGTTTAAATTTAAATTTAAATTTAAATTATAATATTGAAAATTTTTAATCTCAAATTTGCATTCAAATCATAGGAATAGAAAACAAAATTTAGTTTGCAATTTCAAATTAAAAAATATTTAATTATAATTTATTTATTATATTTTTCTAATTGTAATTTTTAATAAATTATAAATACGTATTCTAATTTAACAATTAATAATTTATATTTTTATGTTTCTAACCAATTATAATATATTTTTAATAAATTATAATAAAAATATTTATATTTTTAACAAATTATTATAAATATATTTAATTTTTTAATAAATTATAATAAATATACTATTATAAGTAAATAAATGAATTTTATTATGATAACAAGACTAAACGACTAATTCCCACTCAGGGTTTTCCCAGATGACAAATACCTAGGGTTAGATTCAAACCGAACATATTTGAAGTCGTTTTTGAATTCAATTTGAATGAGTTTGAAACAAACCCAAATACGAATATAAATCCAAACAGTAATTTTAAAAATCAGTGAACACGAGTTCGAATCCGAACTATATGAATCGAATACGAATACGAACCCGAACTTAAATTAAAAAAATTTTAATTATATTTTATTAATTATTTATATTAATTATAATTTTTAATAAATATAAATACAAATTATATAAATCAAATACGAATACGAATCGAATACGAACTGAATTATACGAACTGAAAACAAATTGAATTTTGTGTAGTGACCCCCGCCCCAAGCCTACTGTGCGCAGCTGAAAAATATATATATGAATATATATATATATAATAATAATAAAACTATGCCTGTGACGGAGATTCCTACGAGGGAAAAGAATTTAAACTGCTGCTCAAAATACTTAAAATCATTATACGAAAGCGTAAATATGTAAATATGACATTAAATAAGTCACAATAATTTTTCTGAAATTTCCAGGCTATTAATGTATTAAATCCACACAGTGCATAATATAATACACACAACATAAATACATGAAATACGATTAACAAAGCAAATGAGCCGAATCTCAAAACAAGCTGCCGAGCCATGTCCCCAAAACCTCACAGCTGATCGCCACATCTCAGTCCCCAAAACTCACTGACTTGCAAAAGAGAAAGGAAGGGAAAGAGGTGAGTGACAAAATCACTCAGTAAGCATTTCCTAGCTCTTACACAGACAGGTCATCAAGCAAATGCTGATCCTCGATCAGACTTCGGAATCACAGCTTACTGTTTTCTCAATCTTATCTTATTTCTTATTTCTTTATTTTCTTTAATCATTAAGTTTTCAGAATTCTCAGGTATCTTTATGCTCTGTACTTTGCTTTTATCTCATATGTTCTCATGTATGTGGTACATGACATGATATGTATGCTCTGATGCCATGTAAATCTCATTTTCTCATAAAACGTGCCCCTCGGGCTGATTTTCTGAAAACATACTCTTTTCTGAAAACTCTTTCTCATAAAAATCTCTGATCCGAAGATCCTCATATATATACATATAGTATATCTGAAAACAGTATCAAAAGTACTGTATCTGAAAAATAACTCTGTTATGCTGGCCAGTCTGATGAACACAGGGATTCGGCACCTTGGCCTCATGAGCTCAAACCTATAAGAAAACTACTCGTGCACGACCATATCCTCTCTAGCGGATCATGGTTTCCCTCTTTAGCGGGCGTGCGAACTCACAGGTGCCCCCTCGTGTATCACACTGCACGGGCGTGTGTCTGCCTCAGCACCCTCCCGTGTCTTGCCTACACGGGCGTGCTCAAATGGGGATCTCACACACGGGCGTGTCCCCTCGGGCACACGGGCGTGTGTGTGGATTTTCATACGCACACGGGCAGGACGCAAGACCGTGTTCATGCAGATGTGAGGCCACACGGTCGTGTCCCCTCGGGCGCACGATCGTGTGCTCAACCCAGAATCTGCAGAATGCGTTTGGAAACCCAGAAATCTAACCCAAACACATCCAATACTCAATCATCTTTCAATTAAACATAACCACAACACATATACATGCTAATAAACATACTCAGCTCATGCATTTCTCATTTAACTCATCAAATCTCATGCATTTCTCATCCAAAGCATACCCAGCAACATATATAGCATACATTGCAAAACAAGCTCAATAATCATCATGCATTGCATCATATCATCATTAATCGTGCTGGAAATCATTCTCATAACACAGCAACCATCCAAGAAACATAAAACTCAGGAAAGCTTGCTGGAAACCTAAGTGAAGAGGTAAAGAAATACTTACCTCTTGCCATGGCGTTCGGATCTCTCTCCTTAGATGGTCTTGGATCTCTCACCGAAACAATGGTAGCTGGTTGGACAATCTCTGGTCTAGGGTTCGCTGGAAAAAGGATGGAGAAAAGCTGAGGGAAAGCTGAAGGAGAAAATGCGGGAAAAAGCTGGGAAAAGAAATATACAACTCATCTCTCTCCTGGCACACGGCGTGTGCCCCTCAAATTCTCAAACTCTCTCTCTTTAACCCCTCAACTTAGCCTAAATAACAAACATACCCCTAGGCTATTACATTTTGCTATAAAAATATTCGACAAACACGAACTTAAACCCGAACAGTACGAATGAGCCCGAAAACAAACATATGCCTGTTCATGTTTGGTTTGACTCGAATCTAGTCCAGCAAATACCTATCCAAAAACTTTTTAAAAGTCAAATATCTGTTTGTTAAGTAAATTTCTTTTAATTTTACTAACATTTTTATTGAAATGACTAAAATACAATTCAATAAAGAAATAATATTAATATTAAAATAAATTTTTATCAAAGATCTAATGGAGACGATTAAATTTAGCTATTTTTGCTATTAAAAATAATAAAAAATGGTCAAAATATTTAAATTTGATCATTTTTTATTATTCTTTATGGCAAAGGTAATCAAATCTAATTGTTTCTGTCATCTAAATAGTTATATTCGACCGTATCGTCATTTGATTAAATTAATAGTGATCATCGTCGTTAGTGATACTGTCAACAATAATGATTGTTTTTTCTAAATTTTATTTTATTTTAAAATTTTTTATTAATTTTTAGTTTTTTATTAATTGTTATTATTATTATTTTAATACTATATTAATATTTTAATTTTATTATTTTTTAATTTTTATCCAATAAGATGAAATACCTTTCAAATCACTTAAATTTATTAGTTGATCTTGATTAAGCGTAGGTACTTAACTTTTTAAAAGTCTTGGGTGGGAATTTGATAATCTAGGAAACCTCGAGTGGGAAAAACGTCTGGCCTACTAACAAATCAAATTTGAACTCAAATCAAATTTTAACTCTCAAACTCCAACTTGAATTTTAATTACATAAAAATTCCTCAAACTAAGGTCAGTTTGACTTCTTTACACCAATCTCGAAAAGATCTAATTTTAAATTCGGTTCACTCAAATCCGGCACTAACTAGACAGGCGGAAAGAACTGGTTAGGGTTTGAAGATGGCATTAGAGAAAGCAAAAGTGTGCATAACAGGAGCGGGAGGCTTCGTTGGCTCGTGGGTTGTCAAGCTTCTACTCTCGAGAGATTACACTGTTCATGGAACTGTTAGAGAACCCAGTAATGATCTTTTTTGTATCTGAACATTTAATGTCTGACATAAGCCTTTTTTTTCTTTCTTTTTTTTTTTTTTTTCTTCTAATGTGTCATTGCTTGTAAACTTGTAATTTATGTATCAGACAATCGTTTCTTGCTCTAAACTTTATCCTGGTCCTATTAAGTTGGTTTTATATGTTAGGACTCATATTTAAGAGAGAAGTGGACACTTAAGAAATGGGGAAGTGGATAGTTATAAAAGGGCAGGGGCAGTTACGAAGAGGAATGAGAGATTTGAGAAAGAGAGAGGGATTTGAGAAAGAGAGAAGGGAGAAAATTGGATTTTGTTTGAGCAGTCTTTGGTTGAAAGAGAGGTCTCTTGAAAGCCAGGGGAGGTGAAAAGAGTCTAGCCTCTCAAATAGCTAAAAAATTAGGCAGAAATACTGGACTCTCGAAAGCTAGGCCAAGAAGGGAAAATTGTTATTTGTTCATTCTCCTTTATGTGATTGTTTTGTGTTTAAAGGAATAGCCTAACTCATCCATTAGTTTGTCGGGTTCCTGACATTATACTACCCCTTCTGTTTTGGTTTTGAGAGCTGAGTCTGTGACATGGACCATGGCTTACGTTTTATTTGAAAATTTGTATTGGTAGATTGAAAAGGGAAATTTTATACTTGGGTGCTAATTAATGATTCTGATGATTTTGGTTTGGAGAGACGACTTCACTTTTGCTCATGTTTATATGTACAATTTGAATTTTTTTATTGTGTATGTACAACTTACATAGAGTTATTATGGAATCATTTGAATAGAAATCGGAAATAACTTATACGGTGTTTTAAGGTGAATTTATGGAAATTGGTGCAGGGGATGAGAAGAATGCTCATTTGTATAAACTTGAGAAAGCATCTGAGAATCTGAAACTCTTCAAGGCTGATTTACTGGATTACAACTCTGTTTATTCTGCCATTGTTGGATGCAGTGGAGTCTTCCATGTAGCCAGTCCTGTTCCATCCACTACCGTACCAAATCCTGAGGCAAGAAGGCCAACATATTCTTTCTTTTTAATAATAATATTGCTTACATTTATCATCCCCTTGCATTAGAGCTGATCATGTAATGATGGTCTCACAAAAAAAGAAAAAGAGGAGCAAGGCAATTAAAAGTGTCAAATGGGTGTATCATCTTCCAATTTCCATGATTTTATGTATGCATCAGGTGGAGTTAATCGAACCAGCTGTAAAGGGTACGCTCAATGTGCTGAAAGCATGTGTTGAGGCGAAAGTAAAGAGAGTTGTTTTTGTGTCTTCTGGAGCTGCTGTTGCCTTGAACCCCAATTGGCCAAAGGATCGAGTGATGGATGAGACCTGTTGGTCTGATAAGGAATATTGCAGAGCAACTAAGGTATCAGCTATAAAATTCATCAGTACATCAAATTCTGACGTATCAATCATTATTCTTCATTTTTTATTGCTGACAGTTTTGAGATGTAATCAGAGGAGAAAATGTTTTGCTAGTATACAGTGAATGCTGAGTTTTTTATGATCTTTCCAGAACTGGTATTGTCTTTCAAAAACAGAAGCTGAAAGCGAGGCTCTGGAGTTTGGAAAAAGAACTGGGCTTGATGTTGTGAGTGTTTGTCCCACGCTTATTCTAGGGCCAATTTTGCAATCTTCATTGAATGCAAGTAGCTTAGTACTCGTTAAACTTTTGAAAGGTACCTAAGTGTACTATCCTGACCTTGAATTCGTTTGTGTCTGTGTGTGTCGTTTGCATGTGTCATTTGAATCTATATCTTGTTCAATTGGGTATTCTTGTGAGCCGGCTTGACAGAAGGTTACGAGACAGTGGGAAACAAGCTGCGGACGATAGTTGATGTGCGGGATGTAGCTGAAGCCTTGCTTCTGGCATATGAGAAGCCTGAGGCAGAAGGGAGATACATATGCACAGCATACATTATCAGAGCACGGGAATTTGTTGATAAAGTGAAGAGCCTCTATCCCAACTACAAATATCCCACAAAGTAAGTTTCATTTTGATGAAAATATACTCAACAAGCTTGATTTTCACGGTTAAACTATTGATATCTCATTTGTGACATATGAATACCGGTATATGATTTGTTCACAACATCACCTTTGCATTGGCAGATTCACCGACACAGGGGAGGAAAAAGTGGTAACTTCAGAAAAGTTGCAGAGACTCGGTTGGAGTTTCCGGCGATTGGAGGAGACTGTCATTGATTCCGTTGAGAGCTACAAGAAAGCTGGGATCTTAAATTAAGAAAGTTGACATTTTGATACATATGCAATCCACTTCTATCTGCGTAGAAGGGAGGATAATGATAATGGTTTCAAGGTTAATAAACTATCTGAGAACGGGGTTTTCCAGTACTGGAATGACAGAAGGACAAACAATTCATTGACAAATAAATTCAATGAAAGAAGACAGAATACTCCCATTATTGATTCCATTAACGCCTATGGGTTAATGCATCATTTTCAAGTTTCGGCGTCTTTTGTGATAATGACGGGGTTAAATAATTAAGATGCATGTACTTGCCTTAAAGTGAAAATTGAAATTGGGAAATCGCACTCTTTATCTTAAAGCTGCGAAAAGACTTAACTAGATCACACTAGGCCTTTCAAAAAATAGGCAATGATAAAGTTCGGTTTAAAAATTTTTAATAGGTTAAATATCTATTCTTATTTTTTAATGTTTTATAATAAAAAATTAAATTTTTTATTAAAAATAAATAATATTAATATTAAAATAAATTTAAATATAAATTAATATTAAAATAATAATTAAATTTTAAAAATAATTAAAAATTAAAAAAATTATTATTATTATTAACAGCATTGTATACAATAATAGTCATAAAAAATCTAATTAAATTATCGAAAATAATCATTTGATTACACTAAATGTCAAATTTGATCGTTTTTATTAAATTTTTTATGTTTATATATAATTATGTTTGTCATCGAGACAGTTAAATCAGATAGTTATTTTTTATTATTTGGTTAGGTGTTTAATGATCATTTTCTGTTTTTTTTTTTAAATTTTTAAATTATTTAATTTTTTTTAAATTTTAATATTATTTTATGTTTTAAATATTTTATAAATTTAATTTTATAAATTTTTTATTTAAAAAATTAAAATATTTTTTGAATACTTAAAATTAATGATTAATTATTAATTTTAGTAATTAATTTTGATAATAAATATTTAATTTTTTTAAAAATTTTGAAGGAGACTTTCTAAGGGAGACCATTGGGTGGGAAAAAGTCATTTGGCCTAAAGAATCTTGTCTCTGTCAAACTGCGGGTTTAAGCCTAGAATCTCACGCCTTAATCCACAGGGGTTAATCTTTCTGAAATTTACTAGCTAAAGTTTTTCTCCGTTTTTCTTCTCTTTCGAAAAAATTCTTTAAACGGCTCAAGCAGAACTCTGTGTTTGCCAAAATTCGAACTGGGATACCGCCAAAGACGGGAAACAAATTACAGATATCGACTTGTCATCTTTGTTTTGTCTTGAGGCAAAGAAGGCGGTTGATGCTGCTTGCTGGGTCGGCATTTTAAAATTGTTATATTCGTCTATAAAATTGTTACGTTCATCTATAAAAACTGAGTTGATGGAAGAAAAAATATAAGTAAAACTGAAAGTGTGAGAGGATGATGACAGAAGCTGAAGAGAAAGTGAGAGTATGTGTGACTGGTGCTGGAGGTTTTATAGCTTCATGGCTGGTCAAGTTTCTCCTTTTGAAGGGTTACATGGTCCATGGAACGGTTAGAGACCCTCGTAAGAGTCTTCTTTCTTCAATATTATCTTTAAGTTCTAGATTTTTGTTACTTCCTTCAATAATCTTAAATACTGAAAGCACTGAAGATTTGTGTGCCCATATGGGTCATGATGAAAGTTGATGATTATATATATGTGTATAGGTGATGAGAAGAATGCTCATCTGAAGAAATTCGAAAATGCTTCAGAGAATTTGCAATTCTTCAAAACAGATTTGTTGGACTATGAAGGTCTTTGTGGTGCCATTGCAGGCTGCACTGGGGTTTTCCATGTTGCTTCCCCTGTCCCTGGAAGAAATGTTCCGAATCCTGAGGCAAGATTTCAAGTCACTTTTCAGTTTATTTCTATGTTAACTCTGATCATCTTGCTTTTTATGATAAATACGAGTCCCACTTCTAAATCCGTAAACAGTTTGGGTCAAATCCATGAAGAGTGTTCTTTAAGATTTCTCCTAAAAATAGATATCCTAGTAATAAGAGTAGTTTGACTTAGAAATAAGAATCCTAGTATACAAACACATTATGAGTGAAACAACAAGCCTTTAATAAATACATGTGTTGATCAAGTCTTTAGTAAATACATTTATTGATTCTAGGCACTTTCTAATTCTTTTATCATTAATTTTTACGGTAGGGCTACTTGTTCCATGAGATTATAACTCATTTAGATGTTCATGCAAAGATTAATGCTACTCAGGTTTGTATTGCAGGTAGATTTGATAGAACCAGCTGTGATTGGTACAAAGAATGTTCTTGATGCTTGTTTGAAGGCAAAAGTGAAAAGGGTTGTGGTTGTTTCGTCCATCGCTGCTGTTGGACTGAACCCAAATTGGCCGAAGAATCAGGTCATGGATGAGACATGCTGGTCTGACAAGGAACATTGCAAGGAAACCAAGGTATCAAATTAATAAATAACCAATAGCAAAGGACTCTGTTGCTCGGTCAGTGGACAGGGGCTCTGCTGCTCCATGATTGGGCAGCGGTGTAGTGGGGGCACCCCAATTCCATAAGCGGTGTTTAATCACCTCTTACTTATCCCTCGCTCATGTAATAGGGTCTAACCCATTAGATGCTAGCACAGTTTGATTTAAGAATAATAATTCTAATACATAAACATTTTGTTCTCTTCTTTGGATATAACAACAGACACAAAAATTATTAGTAAACATATTCGTTACAACAGGAGATATTGTAAGTTATTAAAATAATATATATATTGTTAGATGTAGTTCTATTTTGAGTAAATACGGATAAATCATATATGTTCTTTCTTTTTACTATGTAATTATTTGCTTTATTGATCTTGTACATAAATTTTAGTTCGTTTCATACCTCTGAGACTTCTCAGCTCCAATTTTTAAGGGATTAGATACGAATGAAACTGCATTTTCATATGAATGCCAGAACTTTTATAGCCTTGCCAAAACAATGGCAGAGATTGAAGCTTTGGAGTATGCAGAGAAGGGTGAACTTGACATTGTGACAGTTTGTCCGTCAATTGTGCTTGGACCAATGTTGCAACCCACAATCAATGCCAGTAGCTTACTGCTCCTAGCGCTTTTGACAGGTTTCTTCTTCCTCTCAGAACTTCAATACATACTGTTTGAAAGCTCAGAACTGAACATAGTCTGATTAAAAAGGGTGCCCTGGAAATCAGATAAACATAAAACACTGGAAGACAGTGATCGACCTGTTGTAGATGTACGTGATGTGGCCGAGGCACTTATGCTGGTATATGAGAAGCCTGAAGCAAAAGGAAGATATTTATGTACTTCTTATCAAATCAAAATGCAGGCTCTGGGCCTCAAGTTGAGGAGCATGTTTCCACAGTACAGTTACTCTAAAAGGTAATTCCTGAATATCACTCAAAGAGGATGTTGAGTCCTATAAGAGAGGTGAATCTTAAAATATTTAAACATATTTTAGGCCGTTAACAAAATGATCATTGATTGGGTGCATGTCGTTACAGCTTCACTGAGGATGACTCTGAGGCAAAGCTGAGTTCAGAGAAATTGCAGAAGTTGGGATGGAAGTTCCGGCCACTAGAAGAAATCCTTAGGGACGCTGTCTTGAATTATGAAGAGAAGGGCATCCTGTGTAAAGCTTAGAATCTGGTTTGTGCTGGCTGATAAACCAATAACTTCCTTGGTTCAAAGTTGCTGTCTTCTGTCATCTTAAAAACGACAGCTTGAACAAAATTTCTTCCTACACCATCATTTGTGATGTGAAAATAAAAAAATAAACTATACATGTTTTTATTGATAAAAATATAATCCGCGTCTTGCTAAATATAGTAGTTTGCTAAACAGCTATGAACTGGGTTTATCATAATTGAAGCCACTGATTGGATTTGAATCAAATTAAATTTAAATAAAAAATTAATTTGGATTTAATTTAAATTTAGAATGGACAATTCAAATTGAGGTAGATTCACATGTGATTGAAATATTATTGCCAAAAAAAAAAAAAAAAAACAAAGCTTTTGAGAAAATAATTATTGTCAAGTAGACTTTGAAGTTAGATATTTTTGCATTGAGTCAATTTAATTTGAATTGACATTTGGTTTTATCCAAATTAAGTTAAGCTAGCATTTTTGTTTGGTAGTTTAATTGAATTTAATTTGAATTTTCTTTTAACGATATTATTTATCTTTTTGATAATATTATTTATCGTATGTGTGACATTATTTATCCATCTTTAATATTATTTATCTCACCGATAATTTTCGATGAGTCAATTCAAACATATTCGAATTCAAATTTAAATTAGTAATTTAAGACTTAAATCAACTTTTATATATATATATGACTCAATTTGAATAAGTTAATTTTACTTCAATGTTTGGCCTAAAAAAAAATATATAAATAATAATGTTTTATTCAAATTAAATTTTATTAAAAAATTAATAGTATAACAAAATTATAATTTTATTGTTTATAAATTTTAAAAAATATAAAAAATAATTGTTTTATCCATCAAATTCAAACCTTTTAAATATAGAATTTAACTGTTATGAATTTATAAATTAATTCTTATAATTTTCAGACGTCTTAAGTCAAGACACCTTTATTATGCCTTTAATCTCGTCATAGTCACCCAAGATTTAAAATGCTACAAGGACAACCCCTTCAAGCTAAGCTGTTAATTATATTTTGACTATGTAAATATTAAATTTTCAAATTTATGATATTTTAATTATAATGTTAATATTTTTAAAAATTACAATTCAATTTCTAACCTTAGGATTAAACGGTTTTGATACCTTTTCTAATTTTTATCAAATAAGTCAATAATTGAGAGCCTGGATTTCATATGGGTGTTTAAATTTTGTCAAGTTACCATAAAGATGGAGAAAAATAAGATTGGTTTTGGCTGTACAAAAATAAACGACAATGAAGAGAGAAATTATGGCCAACCGGAATCTCAAGATGGAGACTGTCCCGGGAAGCTTTGTAACTGCAGCACAGTACGTATGAAGTTGGCTGGAAAATTTGAAATGAAATAAAATAAAATAAAATAAGAAGAACAAATTAGGGTTTGGATTAATTTTTTTTTTTGGGTCAAAGGACATAGTCCCACCAAAGGTTTTCTGAAAGATAAAATCTAATTTTTTAACATTTAAAAATCCAAACATTTATCTGTTGATCAAAGTTAACAGTTAAGTTTAACGGTCAATGTAACATCCTAGGTTTAGAAGGCCCTTAGGGGTAGAGTTTTGTGGTTAGAAATGAGATTCAGGGGTAGATTGAGAGTTTAGAAGAGTTCAGGGGTGAGTTAGTAAGTTTTTCAGAGCTGTGTGGTCTTCGTATGATTCCTTTCGGGAGGTTTCAATCATACGATGCGCAGGAAATGAATTATATTCATTTTCCCTGGTGCACTCCCGTGCACTGTGCCCTGCACGCCCGTGCAGGTGGCTTAGAAGAGAGAGAGACAGGAGATTAGTTTCATTTCTCACCCATTTCAGTGTTTTCTTCTTCTCCATTTCAGCAGCTTCCAGCCCTAGCGTAGATTTTCAGCTTCCAGCAGCTCCCAATCCAGCTAGAGAAACCAGAGATTAGCATGAGAGAAGTCTTCCGACAACCATGGCGAGAGGTAAGTGTTTTTTACTCTCTCCTTGCGTTCCCAACTTATTTGATGATGTTGGAAACGTGTGTTTCCGTTTTCAGCATATTGTGTGATGTTGGTATGCTCATATGATGATGATTGGTTGAATGTATGTTGATTTCCACCCAAATGCATGTTTGCCTTGCTTGTGTGCGTGTTAGTGAGAGAAATGATATATTTCCATGGTGGATTCAGTAGCAATTGATGAATGATGAAATTGATGTATGCTATATGTATATTGAAGTGCCATTGATGTGTGTTTTAAGTTAATTTCAGTTTGGACGAGAAATGTATGTGTTTGGATGAGTTTCCTACTTTGTCTAGGTGGGTGCTAGTGTTGTAGAACCCGACACACGCCCGTGTGTCAACAGGAGCACGCCCGTGCGTCCTGGTTTCTACGAGAGCACGCCCATGTGCACGAAGTGCACACGACCAGGAATGCAGACACACGATCGTGTGTCCTGAGGGACACGATCGTGTATCAGCTTTTTCAATGTTTTCAACTCAGTTTTCCAGAGGAGAGCACGACCAGACACACGACCGGGGCACGGTCCCGTGTGTCTGGGCACACGCCCGTGTGCCTTTGCCTAGCACGGCCGTGTGTCTCTCCTGCATGCCCGTGTGTTTTCTTTGCACGCCCGTGCACCCGCTCATTTTTCCAAAAATTACAGAAATTGACTAAGAAAGACTTGGTAATCCATCCAGAAGGCTAATAATCACCAGACAAGCCAGAAATCAGATAAGAAATGATGCATGAGCATACCATAGCATAGCATGTAGCCTGAAAGAGGATCTAGGAATTCGAATTCAGTAGTTTTCAGCATTTAGAACCCGATGTACAAGTTACAGTTTTAGGTGAACTCGAGGGGGCATCTGTGGGACCCAACTTTCTGACACCAGTCAGACCGCTCACCATCATTTCAGTTTCAGCTTTCTAGCCTATAGCTAGAATGTTCAGCCCACTTGGTCAGGATGTCGAATCCCTGTGTTCATCAACTTGATCAGCACAACAGGTACCTTCGGGTACAGATAGATTCAGAGGCATGCATCATCAGACAGTTTCAGTTTTCAGTTCAACATGACATGACATCCACATCATGTCATGATTAATTAATAATCAGATAATCAGTAATCAGTAATCAGATAACAGAATAATCAGTTTCAGCGCCAGTAAGCGACTAGATGTATGAATAGGGCCGATGCCATGTATGTGTGTTATTTGTTGCTTGCTTGGACGGGGGAAGTAAGGAATGCTTACTGGGTGATCTTTATCACTCATCCCTTCCTTCTTCCTTCCTTTTCAGGTCAGTTTACTGCTGGCGAGGAGCGGATGGATTGAGGCTTGCGAGAGGGGACCCCACACACCAGTTTCAGTTATATATTTTCAGTTTTGGACTTGTGTGGTCTTGTATATGTTTTTCTATATTCACATGAAAAGAACAGTGTTCAGAACATTTATAATTTCATGTAAAAGGCCAGTTTGGGCCCATTGTATATTTCAGATTATTTCAGCTTCCGCGTGTACACAGATTATACAGTAGTAGCAATAGGATTTTGTTTTCGTAGGATTCTCGTCGCGGGTACCCAATTTTTCAGTTTATTAAATAAAAGTACAGCAGTGTTCAACAACAGGGGTACTCGTGGTGGCGGGTCCTACAGTCAATGGTTAAAATTAACGATCAGAAGAGTATTTTTATTTTTTTGATAAAAAGAATTTTAAAAATAATAAAATAAATTTTATAAAAAATAATAAAACTATTAAAATAAATTTCAAAAAATTTTAAAAAATAAAAAAACAACCACCTCCTTTGCCATCAAACGTGATTGGAAATGATTAAAAATAATAAGTCTTAACTTTAATGGCTATATTTTAGTTATCATTGATGGCAAAGATAGTCAATTAAAAATAGAAGAAACCAATCTGACATTTTTGTCAAACGAACAGATTAGATCATACCTCTCTTTGAATTAGGAGGTTGATTTTGGTTTCTTAGTTTATTTATCAACAACCATCGTCACGAACGATAATGATTATTTTTATTTTTATTTTATTTTTTAAAATTATATATTTTTTATTTAAGTATTAATTTATATTTTATTATGTTTGTTTTTAATAATAAGGGTAGTTTAATTATTTTATTAAAAAATTAAAAAATATAAAAAATAGTTAACCAATAAATGTTGAAGCTTCTAAAAATAAATCCTAGGGTGGGAACAAGTTCTTTGGCCTTTTTTTTTATTAATGTTCAGCCAAGGTTATGGTTCGATCAAGGGCTGGTCTTCGAGTTTTAAATCAATCATTTAGGTAAGTGTTGTAGATAAACGAGAAGGGGTCCCACGTCCACGCCATACCAAGTTGAGAACTCTCAAGACGAAAGACTGCTATTTTTTTTTCACTCTTCTCTGCAAATCATGACTCTCCTTCTTCTTCGTTGCTTCTTTTACTCATAATTGTCATCATGCACATCCAAACCATCAATGAAAAGGATGAAAAAGAAACCTATTTCCCCTTGTCAAATAGTATAATTTCTTCTGTATAAAGTAATTATAGGTCACTGTTGTTAGCATCAAACTCAATTCTGGTTTTTCTAAGATTCTTTCTACAACTTCTCTGTGACCAACTTTTCCCATACAAACGAAACCCACCTCCAACTCTTACTGGCCCATGTGGGTTTCTTTTCTTTTCTCTTTTTTATTTTTTATAATTATTATTCGTTGGTTTTTTTCTCTTCTCATCTTTTATCTTTCCATCAAATGTTAGCTGACCTTGTCCGTTCTTTGATTCCCTTTCAATTATATGGATTCTCAGTATATTTTTTTCTTCCATTTCTAGGGTTTATCTGGGGTTTTTCTTTTAAGATGTGGGTTCCTTTTAATTGGGTCTAGTTTATTATCACTTAATTATCTGAAATTTCATTGATCGTCATCCCTTTTTACTAGAAGATTCTTCGATCCTCTCTTTTAATCTGAGTCTTAGTTAGAATTGGTATATAATTTTATTCTTCGATTTTTGATGGCTTATCAGCCGATCCCGGGTCCTAGCTCGGGATCGAGTTCCAGCCCTGGGTTTCAATACGTTAATTCTCCTTTTGGGGATACCACATATACCAAAGTCTTTGTCGGGGGACTTGCTTGGGAGACTCAAAGTGAGACCATGCGTCGCTATTTTGAGCAATTTGGGGAGATTCTTGAAGCTGTCGTTATCACTGATAAGAATACTGGGCGATCCAAAGGCTATGGTTTTGTGAGTATTAATTGTTTTTCACTTTTCACTATCATTTAAAACACCGTTGATCACCATTCTATTACGTGTGATTTTTTGTGTACTATGTTTGGATTTTTGAATAAATTTTGTTTTAATGATTATGATTCCGGTTTTGTAAAACATTGGTTGTTTGCTTTTTCTCTGTTCATGAAATGGGATTGATTAGTATTAGTGCAAATACATTGCTAGCTATTCTCATGGACATACTAGCCAATTATTGGGGTGATCAGTATGGTTGTTGAATGACTTGGTCTTCTGTTTGTATTTGTGTGGAGGGTGTAGGTGACTTTTCGGGAACCGGAGGCTGCTAAGAAAGCCTGTGCTGATCCAACTCCAATAATTGATGGTAGGCGAGCAAATTGTAATTTGGCTTCACTTGGGAGACCTCGACCTCCAATATTCTATGGTATCTTATCTATTGTGTCTGGTTGGTCTAAATGTAGAGCAGATGTCTCAGCTTGCAGTTCAATCATCTATAACATGCTTGTATGGTCATATTATTAAAGCTTGAACTCAGATATTGATATAGAATCTCAAAATCTTTATACAATGCTTCTCTAGGATAATCATTATTGAGCATTTTATCTGGTGTGCTGCGAACATGTTGCTATCTGTTCTTACATTATTTCAAAGTTCATCTTCGTCTTTTTTCCCTTCTGCCCCATATAAGAATTGATGGTTTGAGCAGTTTGTATTACTTCTAAAGCATGTTTGGTGTGCTTTAAAGTATATGTTGCACCTTTTCATACTCCTTAAGCTTTTTGTTATTAGGTTTGGTAAGGAGGTAAAATTACATTTTTCACTTGCACACTTTTGCTTTCTGTAGGTATACCCCTTGCATTTTGAAACGTTCTTATTTGTGCTTCAATTAGCTGTTTGTTGGCTCTTAGATTCAGCTCTTTCTTTGATTTGTTTCATTTTCAATTTTTTTTTCAAGCTAATGCTGTTATGCTTTGAGTTTTGAAGAAAATTAAACTGTCTCCATCACTCACATCAGTTTCACTTTTAAATTTTCTTAATCGGTCAGATTTTCTTTATTTTATATGCTCACTGTTTCTGATACTCAGGTCGTCCAAGGCCAGCAACCCCATACAGTGGGAGCTTGCAAGCCACCCGGGGCCCTTATTTTGGAAGTTTTGGCTACCAGCAACCACTTTCAATAAGCTACCAGCAAGGATTGGTGTATCCACCTTATGGGTGAGTGAAACATGATTTAAACTAGTTTAGCTGGCTCTAGAAAATGAAGTTAATGATATTATTTATGAGGAAGACGTTGTTCTCTCTGTCCTCCTTCACTTTCCCTCTCTTTTGTATATTTGTTTCTGAAGGCAAATGGACTGACAGATTATAGAACTGGAGCTTCTTGCATTGCATGTATCTGATTTGGTGACTCTTCAGTAGACTGGATCATTGGTCATAAGCTGTATGTAGATGAGCTAATACATAGTTTATCTTTAGACTCTCTGTTCTGTCATTTTAAGATAAGTTATAGTCCAAGGGTAAATTTAAACTACTTGCTCTCTATGCTTCACTTATGTGCTTGTTCTGTCTTGAACTAACCATGGAAAGCTTGGTTATAGCTCCATTCAATTGGGCACATCTCCTTTACCACAAGTTTTTCTGTTTCTTCATTCCTCTGTTTCCTAGAGTTGTAGTTTGTGCATTTACCAATCACCAATATTGAACACTTGCTTAGGAGTTTTTAGTTGCTCTAGTATTAATTAGTTTTTTTCCCTAGATTTCAAGGTTGAAAGTTACATAGTACAGTGATGTGACATGGAGTGATTGGTAATTGCAGGAATGAAAATTGAAGATCATATGTGCCCAAGTTCAATGTTTATAATACTGGCAAGAATCATGTTCTTGGTTTGATAAGGACCACAAAAGAACCTGAAAAATCTTGGTTTGAGTTGTTAGGATTATCTTTTATTTGTTACCTTGGGCATACTACAGGTGGCTTACTGATGGAATGGTGTTATGTTAGTCTGTAATTACTTGGAAAACTGGGATTCCTTAGAATAGAAAGTAGTGTCTGTGTCATTCATTATTTTCTCCATGCAGTATCAAGTTTCAAGGTTCCATTCTCAATTTACACCCAAAAGTTTGTTCTGATGTTGATCTTGGATGCCATCAATGGTTGTCTAAACATGCAGGTATTCAACATATGGTCCTGAATATGTCTACCCACAGGTAAATAGGCTCAGTAGCAGTAATTAAATTTACATCTTTCAAGGGTTTGCAATTTTATGATACTCATCACTCCCACCTTTTGCATCTTCTCATTCTACTGTAGGGTGTTTACAACCCATACATGGTTCAGCAGTACCTTCAGATATATGGAGTGCCTGGGATGGTCAACACAGCTATCTATCCTTATGGACAATTGGGTCAAACCATTCCTGGAGGTCATGGTCATACCCCATCGCAGGGATATGGAGTGCCTGTTCATCAGATTGTGCAGTTTAGTGGACCAAGTGTGAATGCAGTAACAACTTCATCAATGCCCGCAGTTCAGGCACCATATCCTGCTGGTAAAATTTTTTGTCTTAGAGCTGTTGTTAGATATTTCAATATTTTTATTCTTAACATTGTTTGCCAAATACTTGCGTAGTCTCACAATGTCCCCGTCTGTGATCACCATGTAATTTCATATTTCATATGATTAAAGGTGTTTTTATTTCTGATGTTACAATTTCCCAAGCTTTATGGTTTTGATATTTTTGTGAAATTTCATTTGATTAAAGAATTGATTTTTCAAGTGAACTTGCACTTGCCAAGTGCAAGTTCAAACAGCATGAATATTAAGAATTCAGTTGTTTCATTCCCATCTAGTTTATGCGAAATTGTTAAATTTGTTTGGTAACCTTTCAACTTGAAAATCTACCATTTATTGTGATTTAGCAGGGTTTCATTTTATATCAAAAGTTAAATAGAATATACCTCTGTATACTACAAATTCTTGTTTGAATGGTTTGTCAAAAAGCGTCTCTCATAAACAACATGAAGTTTCAGGCTTTATAATCTACTAATACTATAGGTATGACATCTATGGAATATGAAAGAAAGAGAATTACCAAGGAATGAAGCAGTTGGAGAAATGGAGAAGCTAGAGTTTATGAATATTTGAATGTTTATTGGGGGAGATTGAACTTGAAATGTCGCTTAATTGCTATTTAACCAAGATATTTTTAGGTAGATAGATCTGATCAATGAAGTCCATTGACTTTTTCAGGTATTGCTGCCCCTGCCCCTCTTCCAGCACAACCTCATTTTTTAGTCCCTGCTCCTTCTCAGATTCTGCAAGGTAGTGATTCTGACCAAACAGCTGGGTGAGAGGTTGACCAAGGTGAGTAGCATTTTCTCATTTGAGGTACATTAATGCAGTCCATCTTTTCCTTCCTGCGACCAGTATTATATTGGTTGGCGATTGTTGTTAATCTGCAGGGATCCTTAGATTGCAGCAGGACTAAGAACAGTGTAACTGCTACTTGAGCAGCAGGCTACAGATCTAGCCTTGCAAATTAATTTTCTTGCATTCTAGAGGTATGTTTTATCAATATCTTAATGTTCCTTGACGACAAGGAAGGTAATAAAAATGAAATAAAAGGATGCCCACTTTTTCTAGGATATAAACATTGGCACTTTGTTTCAATGATTTTATTGTTGACTGCGAAAATATACTTTTTATGTTGTCATCATGATGGTTATTTATATATTCATGTTAATGAGACCTTTTGAATTGGGAAGGGGAAAATTGGAAAAACCAAATTAAGTCAAGCCAAAACAATTGATCAAAGAAAAAGTTGCTCAACTTTAAATTTTGAATTAGAAACTTTTGGGCTGATTCTTTTTATGATTTTCGTTGTCTGGTGAGCAGCCCATACTTGTTTATTTGTTTCTTGTACATTTGTGTATTTATGATTATTTTTGTGAATTTATGTATTTATGCTGCTTAAAATCTGACTGATTTTCTGTTGTGCAGGTCATACATAGTTCAAGCTCACCAGAGAAGTCTGTTGTCTGAGTTGCATCATTGTGTTGAAGGATAATGGAAGATGCGGGCTGCACTTCCTTTACCCTATTGTATCTAAAACCTTCATATGCATGGCTGCTGGTGCTCAGGGAGAGCCACAAGCAGTTGTAGATTGATGGATGCTGGAATGGGATTTTGGCCACCATGTAGGAAGGAATAGAACAATGTTATTCTTATGTCAAAAAAAGAAAGTCAGCATGCATGGAATCAAGGCATGATTCTTATAGTCTAATCGAGTCCAGTCCAATCCAGTCCAGTCCCAGCATTTGGGTACATATAGTAGTGGTGTCTACTGGTGTCCCTGCATTCCATTTAAATTAAGATGTCAGTTCAACTTTGTATGCGTCATCTTCTGTAATATTCGTGATCTGACGGCCCGACCTCAAAGCCTGGGGAAAGCTGCGGTCATGTTTAGTTTTAAAAAGAAAAATGGAAATCTGTGTACTGGCTCCCTTTGCAGTTTTGTGTCATGTTGATTGATGATTGATAATTTAAAACTAATGAATTATATAAATCACACTGCGTATTTGGAGCTTGAAGGCAGGAAAGCTTGATTAAACAGTGCATATGGACTAAAGACTGGAACTGAACTTTCCAAACCCAAAACCCAGCATGATCTCATAGCCAATAGGAAGAGAACTTAGTAGACAAGTCAAGTTCTAAGATTTTCGGGTAATAAGGCGATCGCCTTGTGTGGGTACTCAGATATTTCATTATTTAAGCGGCAGCTCTTCACCTGAGATTCAATGACTTCATTGTCTCGGCCTATCATGGACTACAAAACTACTGGAGTCATCAGTTTTAATTTCCTGCTGAAACTTACCTAGTGGCTGATTAAACGAACATCAAAATAACTGTAAAAGAATTATATTGACTTTATTTCACAAACATTTTGGAAAAATCTCATGAATGATAACTTGTAAGGTAATCTCAAGACAAACCAAGTCCTAGTAAGAGTTGGTTTAAGTTTAACATGAATATTTTTAATATTCGATTCAAGTTTGAACTCGTTTAAGTTAATATACAATTTTGTTGGATGGTCATTAAGGGATGAATAGTACTTTTGACGAAATAAAGAGTATCATTGGAGATAGTATTATTAAAAAAAATAAATGAATTAAATTATCAAATTAAAATTTTGATTCCTTTAATTTGAATATAAATATGATGACCCCCCTCTAATGGAAGGTTGTCTAGTAACACTTTTCTATTTTTATTGTCATTGTTTATTATCTGAGTTGATTCAAACTCAAACACAGCCTCAGCTTGATATTCTAAATTCAAAGTGAGTTTAAGTTCACCTTTCTTCAAATTGGTTGGGATAGGATCCACCCTTACCCCAAGGATACAGGTTTTTTGGGTCCCCAAGCTTTCGGGTTGTTTTTAGTCCTAACCTTTCATCAACGACCATATTAGTCCACCTATTACTATTTATTACAGCAAGGGGGTCACATATCAAATAAACCCAAGGCCAAACAACTAGTTTCTATCCAAGATTTTTTTAAATGACAAGATTCTATCTAAAAAAGTTTGAAAAACCAAACACCCACCTTTATGCTTTGAAAAAATCAACATACCATTAATAAAAATAAACAATATTAATATTAAAATAAAATTTAATATAAAATAATATTAAAATTATAATAAAATTTTATAAAATTAAGAAAACATTTTTAAAAATATAAAAATAAAATAAAAATTGTTAAAAAACGATCACCATCATCGACAATGATGGTTGCAGTTAAACTAATCAAGTGATCGAAAATTATCATCTGATTCTGTTAGCAACTAGATTTGGGGGCCTTGATAGTGGAGGCAGCATGTTTTTGCCCTAAAGATTTAGTCATATTCGATGAAAAGAGTCAAATTTAACCTTCTCTACCATCGGAGAAAGCCGAAAATAGTTGATATGTTTGAAATTGGTTGTTTCTAACTATTCTAAATGACGGAGATAGTCAGATCTTTGTTTGACTAGATCTTTAAAGACCAAATATAGCTCCCTCTGCATTCAACTATCAAGAGAATTAAGTGACAGTTTCCTACTATCGTCTTTTTAAATTATTATTATAATTTTAATAATATATTAAGATTATTTTATTTTAATTATTTTTATAAAATTAATTTTATTATTTTTTACATTTTATTTTAAAAAGACAAAAATATTCTTTTGACTTTGGTCAAGGGTGGGTATCTGGCTTTTTGAAACTTCTGAATTGAAACATTAATTCAGGAAACCTTGGGCCGGAATAAATTAGTTCGCCTAAACCCGAAAAGTCCTCTGTGGCTTTAATGTTTTATTTTGTGATTTTCCCTCTCTGAATTCAGTTTAATCATGGCTGCCAAAGAACCTCCCGGACCCTCTATTCCCGTCAAGCCCGAGATTGCTCCCACCTCCGACCCCGAAGCCGACGTCGTACACCTCCCCAGTTACTCCAGTAAGTCTGATTAAAAAAAACCCTTACAATTATCTCTGTTTTGCTTTAAAATATTTTCTTGATTACGAACGTGATTTTGTTTGTTAGGGTGGTTTTCATGGGACTCTATTAATGAATGCGAGGTCAAATTTCTTCCTGAATTCTTCGATTCACGTTCCCCCTCAAAAAATCCTAGAGTTTACAAGTACTATAGGGATTCTATAATCATGAAATTTCGAGAAAACCCTTCTAGGAAGATCACTTTCACAGACGTCAGGAGGACTCTTGTGGGTGACGTGGGCTCCATTCGAAGAGTATTTGATTTTCTTGAGACTTGGGGACTCATCAATTTCTGGGCTTCTGTCAAGCCTCTCAAGTGGGAAGATAAAGATACGAAGTCTGCTGCTCCTTCGGTTGAATTCGCTGCTTTACGTAAGGAGACTTCTAAGAGGGTTTGCAATGGTTGCAAGTCTCTTTGTACCATTGCTTGTTTTGCTTGTGAAAAGGTCTGTGTTTTACATATAATTTACCGCATAATAGAATAATTGAAAAAAGAACTGAACCATCTAATGTAGAGTGTTGTGTGAAATCAGGTTTTCTCTGTGAACTGTGGTGAGAGCTGATTTTTACAATGTTTTGATATTTTGATGAATTTCAGTATGAGTTGACGCTTTGTGCAAGATGCTATGTTCGTGGGAACTATCGGGTTGGTGTTAGTTCTTCAGACTTTAGGAGGGTTGAGATCAGTGAGGAGACAAGAACAGAATGGACAGAGAAAGAGACTTTGCTACTTTTGGAGGCTATCATGCATTATGGTGATGACTGGAAGAAAGTTGCACAACATGTTCCTGGTAGATGTGAGAGAGACTGCATTTCTCATTTTATCAAGCTTCCTTTCGGCGAGGAATTTAGTGGTCATCCAGACTTAGGGGAGGATGATAGTAAAATTAATCATATGAAGAATTCTGGCAATGCTGAAAGTGAATTGTTAAGTGACGGCACAGCATCCCCTAATAAAAGAATGCGTCTCACTCCTCTTGCAGATGCAAGCAACCCAATCATGGGTCAGGTATGCTTTTAGGTTATATTTACTTAGAAACTGAAGAGAAAGGGATTGATGCTTTCCATATCCATACAGTTAGGAAACAATGTCAGGATCAGGTCAATACTATTAGGACACAGAAAGCAGTGTGTTGAATGTCAGAAACTGTTATAAGATCACTTGTTGCAGGGTGGCACTATTTTATAATCCTATAAGATAAAGTTTAGGGTCGGTGAGACTTAATTGAATCAAGTCATATTTGACTAATTGACAGTAGTGGATCAAAATTATTTCCCTTCATGTTAGTCTTCAAAGTTTTTTTTTTTTTTTTTTGGTCTAAATTTTGTGGTTAGTGGTTTATCTTTTCAGCCAACAGACCTAAAATTTAGATTTCTTTAATAAATTTCATTGTTTTTTTAATGCTCATCTTGATGCCATCAGAAACATTGTTTATAATAAATTTTTGCAAATATTTAAAGAAGCATCTGGATCTCTTTTTATTCATTATTGTTTGTCCAAAGCTATGCCTGATGATTTTATTGTAATTTTTATCAGGCTGCTTTTCTGTCGGCTTTGGCTGGTGTTGAGGTTGCTGAAGCTGCTGCTCAAGCAGCTGTTGCAACTCAGTCAGAGGTTGATTACAGAACTAGTAAACTGAGTCTTGGGTCTCTTGTCAGAAACACAAAACGTCAAGGTATGATTAAGCACTCCTCTCAATCCTAGTTTATTCTTGAACCAGTTATATTCTTCTTCCATGATGAATTTGAGCCAAGTTCTTTTATGAGAACTGTCACCAAACTGTTTGCAATTTGAGAACTTTCTGTTGTTGAGATATCCAACTCACTATAATAATGACTTTCTTGCATCATGCAGAAGCTGAAGTTGCAACGAATGGTGATACCACTGATAATGTACTGGAAAGGTCTTCTATTGATGCAAATTCCTTGATAGAGAAGGAACAGCTGGACGTAGAGAAAGCTGTTAGTGATATCTTAGAAACACAGGTGTGTAGCATTTTAATTTTTATCCCTAGTGTTCATTGTTCAACATATAAATTATTGGCTGAAACTTAATGAGTTCTGCAGATGAAAGAGATCCAAGATAAGATTGTTCGTTTTGAAAAAATGGATCTTCAGATGGAGAAAGAATGGCAACAGTTGCAGGAACTTAAGAATATGCTTTTTGTTGATCAACTTTCTCTTTTGTTCCATAGGACTTATGCTCCAAAAACGGTAGATCATGCCGAGGAGAATGCAAAAACTCATGCTCCTTAGTATTTTGGATGTTCTGTATTTTATTAAATGCTAAATTTATTTCTTTTCCCCTTATTGGTGGACTTCTTTGAATGAATTCCCATGCCCATATCCATTAGATCCAGTTGTTTCCATTTAGGGTTCATGTTCAAAAGGAGGCATAACAAGAATTGGATTATGCGATGACAATGGGAACACCTAGGGCTGCATTTGATCTAAATCAAGTTCAAACAAAAATCAATTTCAGATTCCTTTAAATATAAAAGGGTTAGTTCTAAATCAATGAATTGAAACTCGAACTCTGTTTAAAACAATTTAACTCTACATTTAATTTGAATTGGTTCGAACTTGGTTTGTTTCGTTTGAGTTTAGGCAGCTAGAATTAAACCAGATTAGACAGATAAAATCTCAAGCTTGAGTCTGTTAAAAGAAAAAAAAATCAAATTTAAAAAAAAAAATTATTATTGGAATTTGAGCCAAATTTTAACAGGAAGAAGCTGCAACTTTTTTACATAAAGCTAGAAAACCAGAACTTTGCTACTGCAGTTTAGTAACTGTTCCCTTTATTTCAAAAGAATTTGAATGAAGCAAATGTCTACAAAGCATTTTTTTTTTTTTGGTTCCAGAAAAGGAATTCAAAGCATAGATTCCTTCATTCATGCTGCAAATTTGCTTGCATGTGGGGGCAGATTCAAGGGAATTGAGTCTGAACAAAAATCAGTTTATACCCAATTCGAATCCCTAATGGGTTACCTGGAGAACAAATTGACTTGTCAAATAAATATTCCCCATCCAAAGTTTGAATGAAATTTAATTGACCAATTATTATTTAATTTATTAATTAATAATTTAATAATTATAGTTATAATTTATTATTATTATTATTATTATTAGTTTTTCAAATTAAATTTTTTTCCTTTTTATTCTTTCTCCTTCTATCATTTTCAATTTTTCATTATCATTTATCCATTATCATGCTGTTTTAATCATTTTTACTATTATCCATCGCCCTAATCCAGTGATCTTCGTCATTGTTATTTCATTTTTCATTTTTTAGGAAAATATTTTATAACCATATATTTATATTTACTTAAATTTAAAAATGTGAAAAAATAAATTAATATTTATTCAAAAGTATGGAATGAAAAATAAGAAGAGCAAGCGATATATTTATATTTATTTAAATGAAATAAGTGAAAAACAGGAGGGAAAGTTATATATTACTATTTATTGAAAAATGAATAAAAAATAAATTAATATTTATTAAAAAATAATCAGTAGGAGAAGAGATGTGACATTTATTAAAAATAAATAGAAAGAGATAAGAGCAAAAGAGATAGTTATATAAAATAAATGAGAGGATAAAAAAGAGAAACCAACATTAGTGGGAAAACAAGAAAATTGAGAAATATAATATGAAAATATTGTGGATAAAAATCACATTTTAAATATTTTTATTTGTTTTCTTTTGAATTTTATATTAAAATAAACATTTTATATTTTTATATAACATAATTTCTTAAAAATATATATATATAAAAGAAAAAAGATTTAAACTTTTCAAATATAAAAGATTACATTGTTTCAGTATATCTTAAATGGAAAATAGTTATCAGGTCATCTTCTTTTTTTAATTAATTATTAATCATTTCATTAAGAATATAATATAGAAGTTGATTCGAATTTAAATTTAAATTAACAAATTGATTTAAATATTTAAAATTTAATTGATTTAAATTAAATTTAAAATAAATTACTTTTGAATTAAAATATACTTTTAATTCATCAACTTTAAATCCTAATAATAAAGGCACCGACATTAATTATATGCACATATAAATAAATTAATCAATTAATTAATACTTAAATTCAAATTTTCAATTATTATCGTTTATGTGTTTATGGACCAACTACTCTTTACCAACCCTCAAACTTTAATTTTTTTTCCGCTTAAGGACTATTTCCCACCCATAGTTTGAGGCCCAATCAAAGTCTCACCCGCAAGTTTTCAAAAATCTGGTCTCCGACCCCTGGAAATAATTTAATATTAAATAAAATAAAAAATAGTAACATTCTAAGGGTAATTTTGTTATTTTATGATTAAAATTTTATAAAATAATAAAATAAAATTTTAAAAATTTTAAAAAATAAACTGGTCACAGCTATCGATGCCGGCGGCGATGGCCGTTGATAACCGCACCAGATGGCCAAACCACCTAGTTCCAGGGCCCGCCTCCTGTTTTGGAGGAGGAGGCTAGATCTGGCCACCTCCGCCAGATCTGTCCACCAGAAAAGGTCGAAGAGGGCTGGTATTGGTCCCAACAGTCGTTTTTGGCCACATTTATCAGGGGAAGAGGCCAGATATGGCCTCCTCCTCCAAAACTGGAGGTGGCCATATCTGGTCGCCTCCACCCAACGGGGAGCCCCGATCTGGCCTCCCCTAGAACCAGGTCGTCGGAGACGGCCACCTGGTGCGGTAATCAACGGCCACAGCCGCCGACGAGTTTAATTTTTTAAAAGTTTAATATTTTTTAAAAAATTTTTTTAAATTTTTTTATATTTAAAAATTATTTTATAAATTTATTATAAATTTTTATTTATTAAAGAGTATTTTAGTCATTTCATTTGAAAAATTATAAAATATGTTTGAATTTTGGTCCAAAGGTGGGAGACCGGGTTTTTGAAAACTTGCGGGTGGGACTTTTGGTGCCTCAAACTATGGGTGGGAAATAGTCCTTTGGCCTTTTTTTTCATTTGCTAAATCACTGATTCAAGACCAAGTGTCCACCTGTATTACAATTTGCAAGTCTGATTATTATTTTTAATTATTAATTAGAGATATGGTTGAGATATCTTAAAAATAAAAAAATAACAAAGGAAAACAACAAGCGCCAAATACAAAATTTTTCATTATTTCTCTCCATACTCGCAAAACAAGCTAAACAAAACATACTCGCCCTTATTGACTCATCACAGACCCGTGTTTTAAAGTCCGAACCGGATTTGACTAGGTAGAAAATTTAAGTGTGGAAACACGTGGCACATTTGTAAAGCGAGTGTCAGATACTTGTAGTCGAGAACCTGAAAGAAAATTTGGTAAAAAGAGAGTGAGTAATGAAGGCGTTGAAGTAAATGCAAATAAATAAATAAATATTTTATTTTTTAATTTTTTTTGCTCGAAAGAAAGCAAATTAGGGGCCTGCTTTTACCTGCTTTTTCCAATAAAGCCCCCTAAGAGAGAAGAAGCCATGAAAAAGAGAAATCGCTCATAATTTATATTTAAAAATTAATTAAAAAATATTAGAAATAAAAAATATATATTTAAATATTCACCATTTCTTCTGCATCTTCTCTGCCTTTATAATTTTTATTTTCCATTTCTAATCCCTGAAATTTCTTCCCTCAAACTCTCCTTCACCCTCTGGTAATTTTTTTTTTTCATATTTATTGCTGAGTTTATTGTAGTTATTTTTTAGAGTATTTTTTTCATTTATTTTTAACATTTTAAACAGTAAAATTCAAAATTTCGTAATTATTTGTAAAAAAAAAAATTGTTTCTTGTTAGGCATAATTTAAATTTCTTTTTTTGGTTTGATTTTGTAGAAAAATTTTGAAATTTCGTGAGTGTTGGAAAATTATGGTGGATTTGCTGTAATTTAGGGTTTTAATTAGTGCAGTCTACTGGATTCTCCCTAGAGTTCACTCCGATATTTCGGGTCAAAGCTAGTATAAACCTCACTCTAGTTCGAATTCTGCTTTTAATTTCGAAGATCTTTGAAATTTAAACAAATTAAGAACCTGGTCCACTCAATCTAGTTTAAAAATAAAGTGTGTTTTTTATTTTTGCTTGATTTTGTATTTTAGATTTGATTTTAATGCTTTTATTCAATTTTGATGTACAAGGAAGAGAAAAGGAAATGTCAGGATCTGAGTCAGGAATGAATGTGATGACGAGTCGAGAAGCGTTCAACACGGGTCTTCAAAAGAGTGTGGTACAGCCACAGCCGGTGATACATAACATGCGTCTAGCGTTTAGCTCAGACGGGACAGCTGTGTACAAGCCAGTGACGCCACCGTCACCTACGTACCAGGCCGCCACCACCCCTGCTGATGGTGGGCCCACCGGGGTGACGTCTTCACAAGGAGTAAACATAAACATGGGAGGGAGTGAGCCCATGAAGCGGAAGAGAGGGAGGCCGAGAAAGTATGGGCCAGATGGCACAATGGCGTTGGCTCTCGTGCCTTCACCTACGTCTGCCTCCGCCCATCAATCAGGCGGTGGAGGGTTCTCTTCTCAAGGAGGATCGGCTTCACCTAATTCATTGAAGAAAGCTAGAGGCCGACCGCCTGGTTCTAGCAAGAAACATCAGCTTGAAGCTCTTGGTAATTTTTGTTTCTGTTTTTTCTCTACAAAAATTAACGAAGTTGGAGACTGTTGTTTGGATTAATCATTATCTGTGTTTATGTCACGTGATGCAATTGGAATGTTTTAGATGATGTTTGTTTGCTTTGTTGGGTTTGACTAGTTTTTCTTCCCTGATTGTCCATCGTGTTATTTTGTATGGTTTTCTTTTTTTATTTTTTATGTATGTGATGATGTTGAGGGATGTTATTAGTTTGGGTTTCTGGCAGGAATGAAATAAAATGAAATGGTCTTAAGGTGATATAATAAAGTGTTCTTATCTTATGTTTGGAAGAGTTGTATGTGGAATAGAAAAGGAAAGCTATTATTTTGCTGGAAATAGGGATCTGTTCGGTCTGACCTCAGATTCTTCTTATAGATAAAAGTACATTTATGCCCTTGATTACTGTTGCCTTTGTAGATTTCTCCTCAATTTTCGTTTCCTTACTGTTTTCATGCATGCTTTTCACATTGATTTGATGAAGCTAATGCTTTTCAATTTTATGTTCACCTAAAACTTTCACATTATTTTTTGCTTAAATGTTGTAAAAAAGAAGAGAAAAAAGTACTTCAATCTTTGATTCCGAATGGGTTCCTTCTAATTCTTCTGAATTTTTATTTGATGGGAAGAAATTTTTCTCTGAAATTTTTGTTTAATGGAACAAATTTCCACACTTGCGACATTGAATTAGGTATATTTACTAAGAAAAATTACTAAATATAGAGGAGGATTTTTCTCACTGGGTTTAATTCTCAATGCAATTTTAACATTATTTTACTATTGGTCTATTCAGGATTTTCAATTGTTCACTATAAAATTTCAATTTTGATTTAGTTAACTATGATTTTCTTACAAAATTTTCTTTTTCAGGATCAGCTGGGGTTGGATTTACGCCACATGTTATCACTGTGAAAGCTGGAGAGGTTTCTGCTTGCCATTTATATTTGTTTTCTTTCTTATTTATGCTATTTCTGAGTCTTGTAGAAAATTTTGCTTATAGCATTAGACATCACTATAGTCTTTGCTCCAAAGGATTGCTCTTATGGGCACAATTGCAGGTCTTAATTTCTTTATATACCCACACAATTGCAGGTCTTAATTTCTTTACATACACATATACCCACTCATTCACTCAAAATAATCTCTCATGCCATGTTATTAGTGCTGACATTGATGTTATTGATATTCTTTTACAAGTTCTTCCATTTAAGTTGGACTCCAGCGTTGTAATAACAGCGTAAAAAATGGTATTCTTTAGATGAATCTATTGCAATTTTCCTTATATTTTTTAGTTGGTAGGTTTCATTTTTTCCTTAATTTTTAACTAATCATAATTGCATACAAACAAGTTAATTATTGTCAAGTAACTAGTGCCAATAATTTTCAGCCAGTTCATTCTTTTTTATCCGTACCAATATCCTGAACACAACAAGAGAGAAACTGAAAATTTTGTAAAATTTGATTGTATTTTTCACAATGCAGTCCCTACTTGGAACTTCTATTTAATTTTATCCTGGTGTGATATGTTTTACAAAATCATACATGTGTGGTGCGGCTCAATAAATTTAATAGGTCAAAAAATAAAACATTTCCTTTGTTGAGTGTGATAAATATACATTTCATTTGTGTAAAGTAGAGATATAGTTAAATAACGTGGAAGTGTTTGAGGAAGTTTCCAAATTATTTCTCCTTTTATATTTCACTAGTGGAGGGAGGGGAAAAGAGAGGGGAAGGTTCTTGGTCGCCTGTATCGAAGTGGTGATTTAATCCATTTTGAATTATCATGTTGGCAAGGGAATGTTCTTCAGTTTTCCATTTGCTCTAACCTGTGATCAAAGTAAATGAAGAATCTTAAATTGACTGGCAGGGAAAGAAAAGCTCTCTTTACATCACATGTCGTAAATTACTTAATCTTACAACTCAACATGATTTTAGCTTATGGCAAAGTTCCTAGGAGTAATTCCTTTGTATTTTATTTATTTAGCTTGTTTTCTGTTCCAAATTTGTTTTCCTTTGAATAGAATTGTTTATTCTGTGAAGAGGTTTTACGGAAATAACTTAAATGTAATTTATCTCTTTTCTTACGTTGCATCTTATAGTTGCTTTGAAAGAATATGACTTCTGGGTCTGTGTTTGAATCTGATATGTGTGCTCACAGCATGTTCTATTTTACCTTGGCATGTTGTGGCATGTGCCCTTGGTGTCTATAGTCTTGGTTGCTGCTGAAGCAAAGCACAAAATTCTAGTAATTTTTCAATTATTTTAGCACAACTTGATTAAAAATTAACATCCTATAATAGGTTCACCTAAATGTTTTTCGTGGAAGAACTTTAGTTTTCATTTAATTTGTTCATCACATAAATTCTAAAACAGCCAAACCCTGGTGCTACTAATTTGATTTCTTTAGAACAATACATTTATGGGTCTAAATTACAGAGGCCACCATATAGTATTTGGTTCAGACCATTTCCATATGACTCCAATAGTTTGATCTAATTAAGGTAAAATCTTTGGAGTGTGATAATCAGGACCAGTGACGAGTGTCCGGCATTTGTGGATTGGTGCAAAATGGGGGTGAATGATCTGTGATTTTTTGGTTTGTTGACATTTGTGGATGAAATTGATTACTTGGCAGACTCTACTTAGTACATATTATATCTAGTATTAATGGCATGATATTATGATTCTTGATTTAGAACATTATTTTTTAACTCTAGCCCTCTTTTGTTAACACATGTACGTATTAGATGCATGTGCAAGTATATTTATTAAATTGTAAACTTAAGGGGACAAAAACTAATGTCATAAATATCTGGACTTTCAGGATGTATCATCAAAAATAATGTCATTTTCTCAGCATGGTCCTAGAGCTGTCTGTATCCTCTCAGCAAATGGAGCCATATCTAATGTGACTCTCCGTCAACCAGCAACATCTGGTGGAACTGTAACTTATGAGGTTGGTGTTGCCTTATTTATGACTTGTGGTTGTAAATTTATGATCATGGCATTTGGACCCATGAAATTGCAGCAGCCATTTTCAATGCATTCTTGTAGACGGTTGGACCTGGGAAATGCTGATGAACTAGATAATGACACAATGCCTTCTATAGCCCTATAATTAGTTGGAATTTTGGCTTTAAATTTGATTTAGTAGTTGTATCATTATTTTTGGTTGGGAGGGTCATTGTATCTGGGATAGATATGGAATGTGGATTAAATTTTTGGTTCCACTTTATACAAAAATGTTTGGTGAAGCAGAACCCTGAAACAATATTAACAATGGTGGAAACTGATTTTTTTTGGGATGTTGTTTGTGAATGAAGTTTGGTTTTTTTGAGTGAATTTATATTATGTTGAAGTTAAAGTTTATTAACTACTTGATTTTGATGTAAAACCTTGTCAAAGAAAAGTATTGCTTTTTACCAAATTAGTCGTATTATTATATATGGTGCCAAAAATTGGTTGAAAATTGAAAATCCTTCCTGTATACCTGCCAAAATCACCCATCAGAAACAGAATCAGTGGAGTAAGGATTCCTGACTTGACATGTGACTAACCGTATATACAAAATGACTGTCACTAAGTTGGGTTGCATTATCAAGCCTGTGGTCATTCATGATATATATTAATTTAACCAATCATCTTTTCTATTGCTCTTTCTTCCTTTTTCATATTTGTTACTTTGCTAATTCAGGGGCGATTTGAGATTCTTTCACTTTCTGGTTCGTTTTTGCTATCTGAAAATGGTGGTCAGCGGAGTAGAACTGGAGGACTTAGTGTGTCCTTATCTGGCCCAGATGGTCGTGTTTTAGGTGGTGGAGTTGCTGGTCTGCTAACTGCTGCATCCCCTGTTCAGGTTGCTTCGCATTTTACTTTTATCTTCATTGTTTTTGTTTTCAGTTTCCTAAAAACTCCATTGTTGATGGTTATGTTGGAAAAAAGAAATTGGTAACAAGAATACAATGAATGCAAAGTGCCCGAATATTGTTTAGGCAAGGGAATTTAGAATTTTTCAATCTCATTATATCGTAATGGATAATGATATTACAGTATATGATAGCTAGTTTCTTGGATACCCATCTTGCCCACTTATTGTTTTGGTTGCTGATCTCACCATATGGCTGTGTATTATGTTTCATTAACAATAACAAGGTTGACTGAAGTGAATATTTCTGTCACATACAAGCACTTCTTATCCCTTGTACTGCTGTGTTTCCATAAATGTTAAATGATATTTAAGCTTTTTATTCATGGCAGGTGGTTGTGGGGAGTTTCATCACTGAAAGCCGGAAAGAATCAAAATCATCTAACTATATGGAACCATTGTCTGCCCCGCCAAAGATGATTGCAGGTGGTGGGTCTGCAGGAGCCAGCAGCCCACCCTCTCGTGGGACTCTGAGCGAGTCATCCGGTGGACCTGGCAGCCCACTTAATCAGAGTACGGGGGCCTGCAATAACAATCACCCACAAGGCATGCCCACAAGCATGCCATGGAAGTAAGTCCTTGGTAACTGAATAACTAATTTGTGTAGTAGGCATGGGCTCTGTTGTTGTGTTACTAGTCACTTTAGGCATTAAAGAGACCCATTTTGTAATTTAAGAAATGTATAAGTTTAGTAGAGTAAGACTATGAAATGCTTTCTGGGTTTGACTTTGATGATGCTGCTGGCTAGCAAGTGGTTAGTTAGGTAGGTTTTAGAGGTGGGCTTTGGCTTTTGAGGTGGCTTTTGTTTAGAAGATAAGAAGTTTTTAGTAGGTTTTTTAGAACAGTTTGACTTTGTATTGGTTCATTGTAGTTTGTTGTTCTTTCCGTGAACTGGGAAGATGCCCCTTTTCATCTTCATCGACTTGCTTGGTTGTTGTTGAGTCCTCTAATTCTTAACAAGCTTTGTAAGGGTGGACGTCAGCCAAGCTGGATTGGAATTCGGTCATTGTACTGTTTAAATGAGCCGAATTTGAGTTGAATCGTGGATCTTGAACTTGACATTGGCGTCTCACTGGTCTTATTGCATTGAAACTTACCTCATTAGAGATTATTTTTTTATGTTTTTATCCTAATGTTACTATTTATCAATTGAGTAAGCCAAATTCAATCTCAAATTGATTGTTTTAGATTTCAATAAAGTTTAAGCTAATCTTTAAGGTTGGGTTTGATTTGACCTGATTTAATTTGTTTTTCAAATGAGTTAAAACTCAAGTTAAAGAAAAGTTAACTTGGTTTGGTTTGTGAGCCAGAAGATGACTTGATAAAATTTGAGTTTTAACACGTAACCTAATTCAGATGAAAAACTAACCATTCAAGCAATGAACCCAGATTGAGCTTCAAATAACAAACTTAAAAATTGAACAAATCTCTAACAATCTTCAACTTTTGATTTAACAAACTTAGTGAAACTAAATTAGTGTATTTTTTCACATGATTTAAATTCAACTTAGAAATTATGCAGATTTGGTTCAATTCACATCTATTCCTAGTGGTCTTCGCTCATATTTGACCCGGATGAATCCAACCTTGGCTTTTCTATATAATTAAATTTGATTACATTTCTTGAAAGAAATTATTTGGTCGTTCAAAGAAACAAAGATGAGGCCAATTTAGAACAGTTTACTGCACACTAGTAAAGCAAGAAAAAGCGAGTAATTAGTGGCTTCTACACAGTTTAGAAACACCAATTTCACTTCTCAACCAAGGTCCCTTTTCGCTTTTCACCACAAAACCATAAAATTTTGCGACCATAAATAGAATACAATGGCACATTATTTAAGTGCCTGCACTTTACTTCCTGCCTCTCTTCAACAGGAACCGCAATGAAAAAATCCCTAGAGCAAAAGTCTGCCAAAACCATGCCCTTGCATTATCCGGATCCACACTTTTTGCCAAGAACCAAGCATATATGGCCTCGCCGATATGCGCTACCATGGATAGAATGAATACAATCCTTATTGTCAGCATTGACCGCATGAAGAAAAGACTGATTGTTCTGAAGAATGGTACTGGTCCAATGTCTGGTAAGAAGGCAGCGCAAAACAGTATGGACATTCCGATTACACAAAATAACCACGTGTATATTGTAGGTCCGTCTAAACTTTTCCTTTTCCTTTCTCGGCAGTATGAGATGGTTGCAGCCATGCCCTCTCTCGGACTGACCATTGGAACATAACCAAGTTCCTCTTTGGCTTTAAGGAATGAGAAGTAATGGGTAACACCCACCTGCAAACATACTATTTGATAAATGCGAGGTACGACTAAAGGAAATTCGCAGATCAACCACATTTAAAACATTACAGACACTGAATATGCCGTGAAGGCATGAACTGAGAAAGAAAAATGACTATGCATAAAACACACCTTGATTGAAACATTCATATTCACTTCTCAGAGCAACTAAAAGGTTGGATTGAGTCAAAAGTTTCCAATATTCTTGCATATTTTGCTATATTTAAAGTCCCCTCTTCCTGATCTCTTAGGACATAACAAAGGGAAGGATATTAAAACAAACCTTGTACACTTCAGCAGGAAGGATCAGTGGTTCAGGAAGCCACCATTGATTCAACCATGGATACAAGATTGAATAGAAAACTGAGAAAACCTTCCCCAGAAAGAGAGCATGGGGAACAGCTAAACGAGACTTCGGTAAGTCATAATCCAGGCTTTTTAGTAAAGGTCCGATGAATTCAAAGGTATTGACTGGATTCCCTGAGCAAGAATGGAATCAATCATAATCTATGCTGTTTTGACAGTATTTCAAGCAATATTCAATTTAAAAGGATTCTAAAAAAAGATCACTTCAACACCAATAGTTCTAGCAAAGAAGCAGGAATTGAACAAGATATTTTAAACAATGAACGGATCATTACCATCAGATACAAAGTACGGCTGGCCAGCAGCTATTGGAGGCCCCTTTCTCCCTGGAATGTCATCTAAAAGTGCCATGCTGGCCAATACCAGTGCCAGTACAAGGTTATCCACATAAATCCAGTCTTGTTTAGCATTAGGTTCACCAATTTTAAATAGCACCAATCCTAACTTCGCTAGCGCCACTATCCTTGGAAGATGCCTCTCTTCACCAGGCCCATAGATAGCAGCAGGACGAACCGCACATGAATATAAACATTGCCCATTATTTTTCCTGTAATGAATCCTTTATTTTAAAGTTTTGAATGCTGAAACTAAATTATATGAGTAAAGATAGATACTTTCACACAAATTCTTAGGCTAAACTATTAGATAATACATATCATGACAATCCATTAAAAAAAAAAAAAAGCATAGAATTCAAAGATCAAAAGCAGGCAAATAAGTACTCACTTAAATGGTCGCCCGTTACTCTTTAGAACCAATTGCTCAGCAATTGACTTACTACGGCCATATGAATCAACATGATCATCAATAGGGAAATAAGGCAAGGATTCATTTCCATTCACAATCTCTTTCCCCCCAAATACAACATTGTAAGTGCTCACATACACAAGCCTTTTGATCCCAAATTCCACGCAAGCTTCAATGACATGGCACGTTCCACTAATATTCACCTCATCCACTCTAGAAAACTGCAGCATTTCTTTCCCTGACATGCCATAAGAAGCAATATGAAACACACAGTCTGCTCCACGCAAAGCTCTTTCAACATCTTTCTTCCTGGTAACATCCCCTGTGCCATATTTAACAATCAACTACCCATTAAAAATACACCCAGATACATAAATCTCAAAGAACCACATCATAGAATTTGTCCAGATTCAATCTAAAAAGAAACCAATTTGCGAAAATGAGAATAAGATTATAGTTGAGTTCAATTTGGAAAAGAAAAGAAAAAACCTTGAACGAAAACGACGCCTTTGTTGTGGAGAAGATGAGACCAAGGAGAGGTGGTTCGCAAGTCAAAGGCTCGAACCTCGTCAGCGCCGCGTCGTAGAAGGTCTAGGCAGAGAGCAGAGCCTACGTGGCCCAACCCACCTGTCACCACGAATGTCTTTCCTTCTATCCCTTCGTTTTCGCTTAAGTGCATTTTCTCAGAGCTCCCAACTCAACTAAATTCGACAATTCTGTTTCAAGATTGTTCACTGAGAGGAACGATCCAATTCAATAATTCATGCTAGAATTTAGCCCGGCCCGAATAAGGATTAGATTGAAACTAATTTGAATTCAAATGAATTTACCCTAATTAAAGAATTAAAAAAATAATTTAATTTTAAATTTAATTTATATTACTGTAAACTTAAATGTCTCTTATCCTTTGCTCCAAATCTTGCAAGTCCCATTTTACATTATTAATGTTTCGAATAAAATTTAATTCAATCTCAAATTTAAATTTGGATCAAATAAATTAAGTTTAAATTAATATTAGATTTCTTTTTATAAACAAATGAAGTTCAAATAATATTAAATTCAATCTGAACTATTTAAGATTGAATCAAATATTAGTTTACTTTTTGTAAACAAATTGAATTTAAGTTGATTTAAATATTTTAATTCATATCAGTTAAGACTAATTTAAAATTAAATTGTTTTTAATTGAATTTATATTTCAATTATACTAATTTTATATTCAAATTGATCTCAAATTAAACTTTAATTGAATTTAACCTTAATTGAATCTAATAAGAAATTGAAAATTTGACTGGGAGAATGCATGCATCTATGGATGCTCTGTGAAGTTGATGCCGATTTGAGAAAGAGAACTTGGGAGAACGGCAAAATTTGGTAATCTTGAATTTCCCTCAATGTATCCGAAAGAATTTGAACATTACATGTGATAGTTCCTTTAAAAAGGTGAAAGCTGAAAATATGAAAACTCCAATTGCAGACTTTGGTATATAATTAAAAAAAAAAGAAAAAAAAACCACCCCACACAGAATTAGGGGATCAGGAAGAAGAGAAGAATAAATAAAAGAAGAAAGTCCTAATCCTAGAAGTAGAGCTAGAAGAAATTTAAGTTATTGAATTGAAAGTTTCCATAGCTTGCACTTGCATAAGCATTGAGAAGCTCATATTGTGCAGACCAGAAATCAGCTTTCAGACCTCCTCTTCTAATGGCTTTTAGTATCTTGTTTCTATGTGCATATCCTGTAACCACCACCTTCTGGCTATTACCATCCACTTCAACTTTCTCTATTCCTGCACTCAAATGAAATCAAAATCAATTTATATGATAAATTTAAATCGAATTAAATTGAATTTAAACAAAGATTAGTTTAAGTTTAAATTCAAATAGTGAATAATGATGTTAAAAAAAAAAAAGTAAAAAAAGTTCAAACTCAAATAATGAACAATGATGTGAAAAAAGAAAAAAGAATTATCGAAAAAAAAAAAAACTCTAATAGGATGATGTTAATAACCTTTTAATTTTAATTCTATTTATTCAAATTGAACATGGGTTCAATTGTGAAACTGTTCAATTCAAATCCACCCCTATTCACATTACCCAAATATAACAAATTAAATCAAAGAAATAATACAATCGATTACCTTTCAGTTTTGATAGGCATTTTCTAAGTCTCCTCTCATGTATGCCAACCATCTCCACCTTCAATTCAACCGTCTGCAAAATAAACTTCATATTAACAGTTAAGAAAATCAACTTAGACTTGAGAATGAGTCACATAAGAAGCAAGAAACCAATGTACCTCCATTTGAAGCTGTCTAAATAGCAAATGATTAATTGATGATCTGAGCTAGAAAATGAAACAAGGATAATGATAAGGAAGAAGGAAGAAGAAACAAATGGAATGATGAATATAAGAGATGGGGAATGTCGGGCTATATATATATGATGATACAGAAGGGAACATGAAAAAGACGAGAATAGGTAAAGTGGGTCTTGGGTTTGTCTGCTAGCTAGGTGGTGAAATTTTCAGCTGTGCTTTTTTTTCAATGACAAATCACATAAACATGAAAAACCAAATAACAAGAAGACGGTTTGCATCAATAGAATAAAATAGCTTGTTCTTGTATTATGCATATAAAACTAGGGATGTATTCTAACAAAGTATGAGTTTCATTCGAATAAAAAAAATCTAAACTTATAAAAAAATCAATTAAAATAATGATCGTCTTCGTTCAAAAAAAAAAAAAGGTCACTAAAGAAAACTCAACACAAACCAAGACTCGGCTCTGATTAGCCCTAAATTATAACTTTATTAATTTGATTTTGAGCTCAAGCTTCAAGAGTCAAGAAGTGATCCGGTCTGGTGAAAGCAATAAGATGTGAGGTCTCAAGCATTTTGAATTGATTGGGTTTGATTGACGGGTCAAACTTAGCTTTTCTTTTTGGGATCTTTGAATCCAGTTCATACAGTTAGGATTGGATTGTCTTTTGAGGTAAGAGTACTGAAAAAGAAAAGAGGAATAAAACTTGTACAAACTCAAAATAAATAAACTGCTCTGCAAGTTTAGCATTTCCAGCAGCATAGTTTCGTAGAGAAAACTCGGAATTTCATCTATATAGGCAGATGATACTATCAACAGAGAAATATTTTGCATGATTTGTCAAACAACATATTTTTCGATATGGGATTCAGATCTCAAACCTTATATTGGGATCATTTTGCAATCTCTAATACACTCCGAATTGAGCCTCCGATACTATCAGCTAGCTCCTAATTAACCTCGAAAATGATACCAACCTTCAAAAAACTAAATTAGAAATTCATATTTTTAGTTTTAGAATCCAAATTGCACAGAAGAATTTTAACTAGCACCTTTTGAAGTTTTGATTGTTATTCAGATCAGAGATTTGTGGAGCTGCAGCCATTTTTAAAGTGGGAAATAATAAACAGCTTCCAATATACGAAGCAACTCTCTGCAAGGAACAGAGAGAAAAGCTGGAAAAGAGAACGATTCATGGAGCCCGGGAAGATTCTATTCAACCCCCGGCTGCTTGGATTGAGATCGACACGAAGAATAATGAAGAAACTGCATTGGAATTTGGATCTCTCTCGAATTTTCACACCACATTTCTCGATGATCACATTACATTTTTTTATTGTTCTGATCTCGGTCAGACCTTGCACTTTTTGAATTGTTCTACAGGTTCGATCACGTCTCCTTTATTGTTGGGCTCTCGATCAGGCTTTAGATGAAACACAAAAGCCACGTCCTCAAATTAGGGGTGGAATCGCCCCCAGTCTGCTCCGTTTCGAATTTATACTCGATTCTTGAATTGAAACTTCAGTTAAGATCGAATTCGAAAGTTCGCCATTAAATGTTATTATTCATTTATTTTGATAATATTATTTATTAATTTAAATGAATTTAAATTAAACATTATAAAAAAAGTTCGAAACAACCCTTCTTTCTTTTCGATACAATTTGAACTCTCTTTTAAAATCTTTAAGATACAATCAATGTTTTTATACTAACTGAGTTTTGATTAGATTAAAAAAGTTATCCACGGGTCAACCATACCATATATATATATATATATTCTTATTCTTAATTTTAAATATATGATGTTGTCAGTATAATGGTTTGATTGGATCGACCGGCATTGATCAGTTTGGTTCAAGTTTTAGTGTGCTGGACACAACTTGTATGGTGCTAGCTCCAGACGGCTTTTAGGCCTACATAGGCCCAATGCAGCTTTAAATTGGGCCCTAAACGTTCTAATGGACCCAAAATGTGGCAGACCAGACTACTACCTACTTTTATCAGGACGGGACATCGAGAATTGTATTTTGGCACGGTTGACGACGGTCCCGGTTTCCGATTTCCTTAAGCGGGATAGGAGCAGCCAGGAGAAGTGCATAGCTTTACGTTCTAACCTGACAGTTAATGGCAATGCTATGCAGGTTTATTCCTTTCTGTTTCTTTTTGTATTTTATGCAAGTCCTTAGAGTTGAAGGTGAATGTTATGTTCTTTTAACACTTGGGTTTCTTTCTAAATATTGAAATAACCCTTTTGAAAACGTTGGATAGTTTTTGTAATATGTTCTGCTCAGTGGAAGTCAAATACATGGTAATGGCTTCCGTTTGAGTAAAGAGTTAAGAGTCTCACATTACATGCATGGGGCCATTTTTTATGAATGGCATGTAAAGTGTGAATGAAATAAACAAGGAATCAGTGAATTCGAAATGTTGGTTTGAAATTGAAGCTTTTGAAGTTTAATTTGAGCGTTATATGCGTAGTTCAGGGAGAAGGGCGGCATTTGCCACAATCTTTTGCGGAGGTGGATCCGATCCCAGCTGAGCTTGGGGCTAGCTCAAGCTTGGATCGAAGACATAGCGCCCAGCTCGAGCTTGAGCTCATTTGAGCTGACGTACAATGTTATCGGATGGTTGCCAACAGGTTGAATAGTATCATTAGAGGGTGAACAGTGTCATTGGTCGAATAAGTATTGTCGTTGGATGGATAAACAAGTTGATGTTGAGCTAAGCTGTCAAGCTGTAGCTCCAACTCGAAATCAACTTGTTCAAACCAAGCGGTGGATTTGGTCTGAGCCAGCTCGGATCTAATCTTTTGTGTAAAAGAGTGATGTTGTTGATCTATAATTTCAGGAGCATTTGAGGACAAGGGGAACACTTTATGTGACAGAAATAAATTAGTTTATGAGCTGTTTTATGATTTACTGGTGTTCGAGTGGCTTGGAGATTATGTTTGCAATTTGTTATTTTCCGCAAAAGAACAAAAGAACTGAACTTATGATGCAAGTCTAATTGCTTATGTAGGTAACTTCAGAGAGTTCTGTCATCCTGAAAGAGAAAATATTGGAAGTATGGCATCCGAAGGGAATAATCGCCCTCATATGTTATCTGTTAAAGAATCATTTTGTGATCAATATTTCTTGCTTAACTTCATAATGGGAACTTATTTGGGTCCAGATGTGTACTCTGATAACCCAAGACGTTCAGCATTTCAAAGGTTAGCAGAAGGTTTGCCACCATACAATTCAAATAATCTGGGTTTTTCATTTGTCAGCATTTCTCAGTTGGAAAGCTTATATTACTATGTTCTTAGGAATGCTCATCCTAGTTTGGTCTTGAAACCTAATGTGTTGCATATGTATCTTAAAGGCAACCTGCCTTTGCCGAGCTCTGAGCTTCCAGAGAAGTGTTGGCAGTTCATTAGTTATTTTCCCATGCACATTCATGCGCACAAAAGTTATTCTGAGAACTATGAGATTGTGAAGGGGATTGCTCTCATTGATAATCCTGTTACATCATACATGAAAGAGGAGGACCTGGAGCGGTTCAAATGCTTATCAAGTATGAGTGACTTGAAAATTGATAAAATCAAATCTCTATCTTATGAGCATAGATACCAAAAGAGCCAAGAAAAGGGAGAGCCAATTTGTGTGGAAAATAGTGAGGAGAGGGCTGCTGGCAGTATTTCCAATGGAAATAATATTTCATCAGCAAAGTTTCAAGAAACATGTGGGGGGTGGCAGCATCGTAATGCTCTTCCTATTCCAGTGTTCCCCCATGTTGTTCCTGCATCAAAAGAACACAGTGAAGGAATCATCCAGAAACCTCGTAAGGGTGATGGGCCTGTGATGATGCCCCTATTAAGTGTGCTAGATGTGAAAGAATGTGCATCAGATGCATCTATTACACTGACTGGGACTGCAACAATGGGTATAGCTGGACCACCAGTTGGTGTTGTGGACATAGGTGTTAGTCAACGGGCTTATTTTTTCCAAGTTGCTCTACCAGGAGTCCAGAGGGATTATTGTATGTCTTCTAAATTTCCTCAATTCTCTTCAATATTTTTATCTTGTTAATTGATGATGTTTTTCTGTAGATCAAAAGAAGGCATGTCCTAAATGTTTAATGAGATTGGAAGCCAAGGTTGCCTTGTTTGTTCAGGCCATGTGAAGCGAACTATTTATTAAACTGTGCACCATAATTCATATATGAAATATATGAGTCAGATTTCACTATCAATATCATCATATTAATTGATTGACACCTTGTTCATATCCCAAATGTAAGGTATAAGATTTAAATCTCACGTTGAAAAGTATAAACTTCTATTGAGGTGTGTTTTTCCTAAGGTTTTGTACCATTTGGTATTCTTATTTACAATCATGCAACATGGGTGGTGATACTAGCATTGCAGTATTTGTCTAATGCTAGCAGGGTGTTAGTACACAATCAGCCTACTTGGGCATGAGGTTGCGGAGCATCGTGGTATACTAGGATCTCAAGTGTAAGGTATAGGTTGGAAAATATGGGTTTCTAATATAGGCTTTATATGACTTTAGACTCTCCATCTATATAATTTGCTTTCGAGGCATGATTCTTCTAAGGTTCTTATGACACCGCTATATTTAGTACATTCAACATAGTGGCATTACCCTTTGTAATGGAAGTACTTGGCCTTTGGGCATGTAAGTCTTCCAAATTCCTGCTGAAAGTGTAATCAGGATTATTTGGTGCAGGGATTCCTCCTTTTATTTGCATTTTTTATTCACAGCACAACATTGTTAACTCATTACTTTATCAAAATGACAAGTTTCTTCATTGTAGCAGGTGATTTCAGTTGTGAGATTGAATCTAATGGAAGGGTTCACATTCAAGGATCAACATCAGGCGGAAAAACTATTAAGAAATGTGCTCGTGTTTTCCATATCAAACTCCAGCAATTATGCCCATCTGGACGGTTCACACTTTCTTTCAGTCTTCCCGGACCTGTCGATCCGCGGCTGTTCTCACCTAACTTTAGACCTGATGGCATTTTTGAAGGAGTTGTCATCAAACTCAATTAAAACATGGCATTTTTCTACATCAGCGCAGCTCCAGAATCCAGTGATCTGCAGAATGTATGATCTGATAGCACTTTTGAATTGGTAACCCTTGACTGCATGAGCTGTTCATACTCGTATGTAATATTAGCTTGGCTGCTGTAAAATCATATGCCGTGTGCCATGCAAGGCTATGTACAATTTTGATAACAAGAATATGGTTGAAATGTTTATATATGAAAGCCTGAAGAAAAGTAGTGTTTGGTTAGACATTTATCTGTGCTTTGCCGCATCCCAGAAAATTTGGTGAAATATACGGAACTTATGCAAGCTATTATAATTTTTAGTGTATTTTATGTTCTTATATTACAATTTTTTTAAATGTTTACTTATTAAAATTTTATATTATTGTTTTTATTTCCAATTGAGGATAGGGGTGGATTCGACCATAGTTGTTCAAGCCTAGATCCTAATCTAGCTTGCCTTAACATGAAGTTTGCATTGTCAATTATTTTTCTTTTTTTTCGATAATTCTTCTTTTTTGAGGGCGTTTCTATATTTGAATGATTCTTTTCTTTCTTGATGATTTGACTGAATCACATTTGATCTCGAATTGATTATTCTAAATATGAATCAAGCTTAAGTTGTCTCTTTTGTATAGATTATGTTTCATTTAAATTCACTCTTAAATTTAAATCAAGGTTGCAATCAGGCCGAGCAAAATATTGTTTGACTCAAGTTTAACTTAATTTTATTGAGAGAAAACTTGAGTTCAAACATGAAATAGAAATGGTTAACTCAACTCAGATAAAAAATTAAAATTGTATCTTGAAATTTATGTATTTATCAATCATTTATCTTATATTTAAAATCATAGGGTAAAATTTTAGTGGTAGAAGTACAAGATTTTAGAAATGTTTTAATATTTTATTCGAGTCATAAACTTATGAGGTCTTGGAGAGTAACAGCAAGCTTGAACTTGGGGGGCTGAACTTGAGGTGTTCGCGTTTGGTATGAACATTGAGTAGCTGGGCTTGTTTGGAGGCCCAATAATAAGATTTGCACGTTAAATCACTAGAGCCCGGCCCAATTAAATCCAACGAACACAATTCCCAATTTTTTAAATTTAGTCCGCATATATAAGTGGTGGGTTGGTCATTTAATTTTAAATACGTGGCACGCTCTGGTTGGTTGTTATTGGAGTCAAACGAGTGGGCAGTTTGTTCGTTCCTAGTCTGAACTTCAACTTCAACTTCAACTTCAGCTTTAAAGTAGACCAGAGTCAGAAAAAACGCTGCCGTCATAGGCCCCGGAGGAGCTCTTAATAAACCCCCGCCATTAGTTACCGGAATCCTGCTGGTAATAATTCTTCCAAAGTTACGATTCGCATAATTTTCCGTTTCTTTATCTTGATTTACTTGCATGTCTCTCTCATTTCAAACCTTCGTAAGTGCTTATCTAATCTTTTTAGCTGATTGTGCGGTGGCGTTTCTACGATCTGGGTATTTTTTTTTAATTCATAAAGTTCTAATTTTTCTGGCGTCTCAAGAAGTATTCATTTATATATGAATTCATGTTTATGTTTTTTTCCGCATTTGAAATGAGTAACCTTTCTCATGAACTTTTTGTTAGATTTAATTTGTTTCAATGAATTTATGGTGTTTTACATTTGAAAGGAACTTGTTTAAGAGTTTATTGAGATTTATTGTTGCACAAATTAAGTGATACTCGGCAGCCATTTCGTGTTAATTGTCCTTCTTGTTCCCATGATTCTTCTGATATGCTTGTTTGCTTATCTTTCTGTTTTGTCTTTATGTAACGTTTCAAATGCAAATTCTGATGCCTTGGTTCAAAATTAAACTATTTTTTTAACCTCTTAAATAAGTGAAAATGATGAAAATAATATGGTAGGGTGCTGGCTGGATAGGAGCTAGAGCTTTTAGGTTAGGGTTTTCCCACATGAATAAAGCTATATGTACGAATGAATCATACTAACTTATTTATCCTAATAGAAGTGGCAACATGCTATTATTTATTTTTTCTCTCATTTCAAATCGCCTAATCACATGCTACCATGTTAGTTAGTATAGATGAGTTAATGAGATTAGTTTGTACATTTTTTTCTCCCACATTGTCCTGAGAATGCTTAAGTTATTAGTAGATTTTTAATGCCTTTTTCTGTGGTGAACTGGGAACTTGGCTAGTGTATTTGATATAAAATCCGGAAGATCTACCATTTTGCTTCTTTTGCGATTTGGGTTGATCTCCTTTCTTTTTGGATACGATCCATTAAGACTTGAGCACTTGATATATGTAGATTGGGTCAATCATGGACATATGGCCCTTATTTTCTGAGTTTGTTTACCTGGTCAACTTGAAAGTTGAATCCTTTTCTGCATCTTTTAGATCAGCCTTTCATGAAGACTTATTTAACTTTGAAAATGAATATAGGGACTTTCAAAAGGAATATGTTAATGTTAATTTGGTGATTTGGAATTGGCCACTCTTATTCACTTGAAATGAGCTGTTTCTCTAGGATTCAGAATGGAATTTGTTGTGATTGCTTCTGTTTCTCCTTTTTTTTGTTTACATTTGCAAAAGAAACATGTGTGCACATTATTTTAAATCCTTTCATTAGTGATAATATTTTTTTTTTTTACTTGTATGAGCATCCCCACGCATAAATGGTATGTGGATTAACCAGCTTTAAGAGTTATTGGATGACAGAAAATGGGAATCTTGTTTGTCTTATCACTATTCCTTTTTTTTTTCCCTCTTCTCCCTTAATGACTAATTGGCAATTTAAGTTTGGCATCTCCTCCTTTATAATGCAAGAGAATCTTTGGTGCAGTGGATATATATATATGCTCGCAGCCAGTTATGGGGTGGGTGCTTGTCACACTCTGACTTAGCTTGTACTGCTTGGCATGATGTACATACATCTGTCGCACGACAGTTTCTTCCGTATAAAGCACATAATGTTTTAAGAATGTGACAACTTGTGGTTGTTAGAAATTAGAATGGCAGTAGATGTAAGATTTTTACGCTCAGTTAAGCTTTAACGGTTGCCTTTTTCATTTAGTTGGTGGGGAAGCAACATTTATAAGCATGGATAGGGGAAATAATGTTGAACACCAACAATTGAAGCCATCAGTTGTTTTAACTGGAACTGCAAAAGAAGGTAGCGTTGGGCCACCTGTTGGTCTTGTAGACATTGGCGTGAGTGAAGGTGCCTACCTTTTCCGAGTTGCACTCCCTGGCATCCGAAGGGATCAAAGTAAGGGTCAAATCTTTATTTATATATTTCATTAATTCATAAGCTGCATGAGGTATCTGAACCCTTTGCATTACAAGTGTAAATTTTTTTTGTTAAGTTTCCTGCGTAGCATTTGAAACCTGAATGTGGTGTAATTACTGATGTAAGGCATGCAACTCACTTCCTTGTTCTATAGTTCAAAGTGTTGGAGATGACAACGTAGAACATGCTTGTCCTAACAGGTGAGGTGAAATGTGAGATCCACCGACATGGGAAGGTTCATATCCAAGGAGTTATAGCGGATGGAACTATGCTGAAAGATCCAAGTGCATACCAGATGAAAGTCCAGCAATTGTGCCCACCTGGACCTTTCACTATTTCATTTAATCTGCCGGGACCTGTTGATCCCCGATTGTTTTCTCCCAGTTTTCGTCCTGATGGTATCCTGGAGGTGGTAGTTATGAAATACAAAATGCATTCTACTCCTCCAGGAGATGGCTTGCATCCTCATCCCTAAGGAATTCTAAGGAGTTGTCTGATACCAAATATTGCGTGTCTTAGGGAAAAGGACGCATGTCAAGGTACCTAGATGCATACTGTTGTCAGTAAATCTGAGAAAATATTGAGTGTGTATGGTCACTGTAAGGCAATTACAAACTCTGTAATAGTGGATGTCCAATTAGGAGCTAACAAATGCATGCCTTGCTGTTGAATGGAATGAATATTCCCTTCCTCTGATCAAGCAGCAAAAACTTACAAGGAAAACTTGAATATTTTCTTTCTTTGAAGACCTTGTTCTCTGTGATATGTCCATATATTTTGTGAGCTTTTGGATGCATTTTTTAATTCCCATTGATCAAAACTAAATTTTGTTATGCTTCCTCTCTGCTTTCCTGTGGATTTATATAATGCTATCTTCATGTTATCATCTGGCGCTCGTTTCTTCTTTCTGGAAAAATAAAAATGGTTGGTTCCCACTTTCTTCTGTAGTCTTTTTTTAATATAGCTTCTACCCCTCTTTGTTTTACTGGTGAGGAGAAGACTTGTGTGGCTGATATTAATCAATCGATTCAGAAGTGGTTAGCTTCTAAGTCAACTGCTAATCTCATCGTCATACCTTAAATCAACGAAAGTCGGAGACGCAAATTTCTCGTTTCCAATAAATAATCACGAGTTATTATCAGAGTCGTAATTTTATCAGGCTGTGTGTGGAAATTGTCCGAAGAAGTGTCACTGTAAATGCTCCACAAAAACTAGGCAACCAAGCAAATGGGTCTACCCAGCCTTTTCCGCGTGTTGTCTGAATTGAAAATTTTCAATTAACCTCTTATTTTGACCTACGACTGCAAATTGAAGAAACTGAGGGAATCTAGCCATTCGCATATTAAAGTATCAAGAACCATGTTGCCCTTCCAGAAACAAGTTTTTTTATCAACATAATGAAAATTCCATGTTCTTAGCTATGAAGTCAAACAAGCTAATCGTCATCAACTCAAGCGAAAGGTTCAACGAAGCAGACCATGAAAACGATCCACCAACCACAATTCAAAACATGTTATCAATTTCTAAAGTTAAATGCTAACGAAGTCTCGTCAATGGGGGCAGAGAAAGACTTGTGTGTGCAGCCGGGAAAACAAGTCAATATATAAAATACCGCAAAATTGAGCGAGAGAAATATATATATGAAAATAGCTGCTGATCCGCATCTCCATGGAATCGTAGACTCGATATCTCAAGTCTAGTCAACTAGAAACTATATCTCTATATGTAATTTTCAGAGCTCCCATCAAAAGGTATCCACAAATTTGTTCATCAATGGCGTTAAAAGTTCTTTCTGCTCTTGACACTGCAAAAACGCAATACTATCACTTCAAAGCCATCATCATAGCCGGCATGGGGCTCTTCACCGACGCTTATGATCTCTTCTGTATCCCCCCCATCATGATTCTGATCCAGCGGATATACTATGATCCTGACGATGATAATAACAATAACAAAGAACCCGACATCCCAAGAACGGTCGCCTCTACCATGGTGGGCATCGCTCTTCTGGGGACTGTGATCGGCCAAGTCGTCTTCGGGAGGTTGGGGGATCGAGTCGGGAGACGACGCGTGTACGGGTTCGCATTGAAGCTAATGGTGCTGAGCTCCATTGGATGCGGGTTCTCTATCTGTACGACCAAGAAGTGCGTGCTTGGAAGTCTCGGGTTTTTCAGGTTTTTGTTGGGCATCGGAATCGGCGGGGATTATCCGTTGTCGGCGACGATCATGTCGGAGTTTGCTAACAAGATGACACGTGGAGCGTTCATAGCCGCTGTTTTTTCCATGCAGGGGTTCGGGATTTTGGCTAGCTCCATGGTCACGATGGCGATCTGTAAAATATTCGAGAGAGCATCAAATGCCACGTCAGTTGATCAGACGCCACCCGAGACCGATATTGCGTGGAGACTGATACTGATGCTGGGGTCAATTCCGGCTGCTTTGACTTTTTATTGGCGCATGATGATGCCTGAAACTCCTCGGTATGTAATTATTTTATTTTCTCTCTCTTTGAAAATGGTTCGAAAATTTTTAAATGTAGGTGTTATATTCATATTCAATGGTTTTTAAATCCGAACCAAATCAATCGGGTCTGGTTGAGATTTAATAGTCAATTGGAAAGACATAAATCATACTTTTGATCGGGTCAAGTCTCAATCCGGGTCTAAAAACATTGTTCATTATCTCCCGAGAGCACCATATTGCATCATTCATTTAGAGAGCAGGTGAAAAAGTCGTCATCTTCTTCTTCGGTCTGTGAAAACATGAATTAATATATAGATTAGGTAAAATAACAGATTAAATAACAAATCACATTCACATTATGGTTTGAATATTCAGATACACAGCTCTGGTTGAACAAAACGTGTTGCAAGCAGCAAAAGACATGGAGAAAGTGTTAGACGTTTCAATGAGCCAGATTACAGAAGAGTTTCCATTGTCACCAAAGCCACCACCATACAATTTACTATCAAAGAAATTCATTCTTCAGCACGGCCGTGATCTCTTTGCTTGTTCCTGTTCATGGTTCCTTCTTGATGTTGTGTTTTACAGCAGCAACCTCTTCCAATCCAAGATTTACCACAACTACGTTGATGATCATGATAATGACGACTTCTCCATGAATGTCTTTGAAGAAGCTTTCAGGGTCGCCCGACTTCAAGCTATTGTTGCCATCTGCTCCACTGTTCCGGGCTACTTTGTGACTGTTTATTTCATTGATCGTATTGGAAGAGTCAGAATCCAACTCCTTGGTTTCTTCTGCATGGCGATCGTTTATTTGGCTATAGGAATTCCTTATATTAATTACTGGGACAAGCACACCAATTTTGGCTTCATGTTCTTGTATGGCCTGACTTTTTTCTTTGCAAATTTTGGACCTAACGCGACCACTTTCATTGTGCCGGCCGAGCTTTTCCCGGCTAGATTCAGATCAACATGTCATGGAATTTCAGGAGCCATCGGAAAGGTGGGTGCCATAATTGGGTCGGTTGGGTTGTTGTGGGTTTTGGATGACGATAAGGAAACTGGTGACCCGAAAGCCATTGGAATGACCATAGCACTGATTCTTTTGGGCGGTGTTTGTTTCTTGGGAATGGCTGTAACCTATTTTTTCACACGGGAAACTATGGGGAGGTCACTTGAAGAAAACGAGAACGAAGAACAGGAGCCCAGAGAATTTTGTTTTATCAGATGCTTTAAAAATTCTTGTTTGCAGACAAATTCGTCTGCAGCTTGATGGAGTGCCATAATAATTAAGCTCTCATCCTCATGATGTCTTCCGTAAAAATGAACACTCAGGAGTCAGTGCAGTGCTCCTCTTAGATTTCTATCTCTGTTATTACGTCCATGGCAGAAACGCAAAAAAGAATGTTGTGATCAGTGACTGTAAAGATTTTGTCAATGAGGCAAGGCAGAAGTTGTTAGACCAGTTTAACTCAGAGCAATGGTTTGAATCAACCACGTCAAATCAATCTATCTATCATGATCATGTGTGTTATGAGATCAAATTCGATTAAATAAACAAAATTGTTTTGAAAATTTTTCAATTACTAAAACTTGAATCGAGTATTTTTAAATAATAAACAACATGTGTGTGATTGAAACCAGTAGACTCGAGTTTACTCAAACTTGAACCCCAGCTTCAAGCAATTCACAGTGGATTTGGCTCGTTTAGGCACCTGACCATATACCATTAATTCATGCATAATTTTGTTTCATTGAATACTATTTCAATCTTTATTTAAATATTTTACCAATCTGATCGTTTTAGATTAATCTTTGGAACAGATTAATTCTCAGTTCAAATCTGAAAACATTAGCTAGGATTACTAAATAGAATAATTGTTATAAATTCCCTTGAAACTATATTTTATATATTCTTCATAATTGGAACAGAAGCTTGAAAGAAAGAAACTTGGACAATTTAATTCGAGACTATTTGGGCACTTGAAGAGACACCAGAAGAATTATTAGACATAGAAAGTCTGTGCTGTGCCTCGTAATTTCACTTGTTTTTGGTTGGATACGAAGCCATTTTGTTGACTCCACACAACCCTTCTGCCTTTCCTGTATTCCTTTTCATCCGTATGTAGCCTCTTTCGCCCCACTTTGGCCCCCATGAATTTTTCACAATGATGTAATCCAAGCCCTTGGTTGATCCATATCCAACGGCTGTCACCCCATGGTCTAGATCAGTTCCACATTGCCCATCGAAAACACCCTGCGACCATTTTTTTTACGTAATAAATTGTTGAAGCATATGAATTAAAAAAAAAAACTGCATATATAAATTCATTTGTTCATTAAGGTTATGAAAACTGGATCGACCGGTTAAGCCAGTTCAACAGATTCAACTGAATTAATCATACTATAAAGGAATTTATGGTATTATTATAAATATAAAAATAAAATAGTGGGGTTTGATTGGTGAGATGGGGCTTTTTACCAGGCCCATGGCGGTCCAATAATTACTTTTACTTTGCTTACCCCGCTGTAAAATTGAAAGTCTCTTCTGGAAGCCTCAATAGCAACGCTGATGGGCTGGTTTGCAAGTGCCTTCAATAGGCTCATTTCATTGTTCTGTGGCACGTCATGGTAGCCACTGATGGTCACCACCTCCGATTCTTCCTGTAAACAAAAATGAAGAAAATAAGAAGATACAGCATCTCAAGTACTTTTCCTGCAAAATAAGAATATCATCACAAACTGAATTACGAACACAGAGTTTCAGCTCAAAATAGATTTATTCAAATCGAGTCATGGATCCCATTTAAGCTTGAATTGGATTCACCCGTATTATGTGTCTGAGAACCTACCCTATTCATTTGACAAGTGCCTTCTTCCATTACGTATGGATAGTCTTCTTCCTTGTGGAGTCCCCCGCTTGAGACAACGTAGGCAAAAGCGTAATCCATCAGTCCTCCATTACAGCCATTGTTGAAGGTATTGTCACAGTCGATCAGCTCTTGCTCAGACAATGAAGTCAAATTCCCCGTTATAATTTGGTTTATGCCCTCTACTGCGGCAACCGTTGAAAATGCCCAACAACTACCTGTATGTGTATGTACCACAGAGACCAAAGTATATTTATACGTATAAATCCATCTCCATCTCTTACTATTAATTTGGCCTAACATCAGTATATGTATTAAAATTACATTTTTAACCTAAATAGACTTTTCTACCCTTATATAATTTACTCTTTCTATAATGCAGTAAGTAGTCCGTACCACATGAGCCTTGGTTTTTAACGTTGGTAACAGCTCCTTTCTTTCTCCAATCGACCGACCTGGGCAAATCCCTAACGTCTTCATAACCAAACTCTTGATGCGACGTCGTCTCTCTTCTTCCAGGGAAGTCGGCTTTCAAACCCAGATATGTCTTCTTGAACTCTGCATGACTCAAATCTGCAAACTCATTCAATCCAAGCCAGTAGTTTTCAACCTTCTTATTTGTCTCGTCTATGTGCTTCAAATTATCCTTAAAAATGTCAAATCTCTCTAGTTTTTCCTCGAGACTCTCGTAAACCTTTTCGAACTTAGACATCCAAGACTCGAAGAGATCAATGAGTCTGTCATTGGAAGTTAAGTCATCTGGGGAGTAGCCCACTATAGAGAAATCTCGAACAGAAGAAGAACAAGCAAATAAAGACACGGAGAATACAATAAAGAATAGTTTAGAATATGTGGAGAGTGCCATGTTTAATAAGTACATAGAATGATGGAGAGGATGAAGATGAAGCAGTATATATATCCATATAGTTTGTTCCTTTGAAGTAAAGTTTTTGAACAGTGGATTGTTTCGTGAATCCTGAGACTTAAAGTTTGGTTCTTGAAGCATTCTGGCTTTCGATTTAAGCATATGTCGTCTGCCTTGTAATTTATTACATAATATATTTATAAACGAAGACAAACTCACTCCTGAGTCTTTGCTTAATTCATTTTATATAAATTCAAATTTAAATTCGAGTATAAAACCAAAACAAAATGAAGGCCCAAAAAAAGCTCAATATAAGCATATGTAGTATGTAGAATGCCTTCTAACACTTTGTATTAATCAAATTTTAAAAAGACTTAATTAAACTAGTTTGAATTCAAAAGAATTTATTTGAACTTAAATATTTCATTATTCGTACTTAATTTTAACTTAAAATTAAATAATTTGAATTAAATTTAAATTTAAATTCGAATAAATTAGATTGATTTAACTTTAAATTAGATCGATCTAATTCTAAATGAAAAGCCCAAAAGCAGCCCATTGTACATGGTCCAAATAAACGAGCAAACTTAATTTTTGTTTTCTTTAATAAGATGCAGAACTAAAAAAGAATAACACATACGTGTATCATACGTCGATGAATTAAAACGTAAGTAATAGGCAAGCATGGTCCCCGGTCCGGCCTAAGCTGCTGTAAAAAGCGAAGAAATAAGCTTGAACTGACTAAACCCTGCAATAATGATAGGAAGAAGAAAGGGCAACCTGGTTTTGATTACTGAGAGAAGGGAAGAAAACAGTTACTTGAAGCATTAATGGCCAAGTGAAAAAAAAAAATAAAAGGTTTGTTGGGAGATGAAAAACTTATAAATAATATCATTGATTGATGATTGGCGATTGGTTTTGGTTGGTCGTCTCGACCCTCTAAATTTCTCCAGATTTCTGAGTCTAGACCTCAATAATATTGGCTAGAACAAGGACTTTGAAAACGACAAACATGTATATAGCATAGCCTGGTCCTCCTCTTCCTCACCTGTCAAACCCTCTTCAAGGCCCCACGACTGCACGCTCAGCCTCAGACTCAGACTCAGGTCGATCGGTGCCTTCTCTTCCCCCACACACTAGCTACTTCTTTGTTGTTTCTTTTATCGATACTGTAATGTGGAATTCTCCTTCCATCTATCCTTCAAATTGGGTTTATGCAAATTAGATTCAAATGAATTCGATTACTAATTTAATTTAATAAGATCAACGGGCTACCCGGAGCAGTTTCCTAAGAGAAACTCGGGATGTATAAAAATGAAAGAATGAACGAATAAAAGCAAGTGGGTGAGAAAGACATGAAAAGACAGATAGATAGAAAGATAGGTGCACGGCATAATAAAATAGGCGTTTTAAGATTGAAGTTGAAATGTGATTGACGAATATTTATTTATATGCATAAGAATATATATATATATATATATATATATATATATTATGTAATGTTGGTGGTGTTGAAAAGAAATAAAAGAATCACTGACTTTGCTTTCATTCTTAGTCTGATCTGAATCATGGTAGGCATAAGGCATAGGCAGCTGCAGGGTCGGTGCTTCTTCTGACTCCATCTTAACCTTCAATGCCTTCCACTTCAACTCCCATATTTATTACCCTTCTCTTTTCCTTCCTCTTGCTTCTCTGTCATAATGCCACTATTGCAGTCTGCATCTCAACTAGGTTTGGACAAACTCTGAGTTAACTCAGTTTTGAAAACTAGTTTTCACATAATTTATTTTCATTCAAATTTATTTATGTTAAATTTAAATTAAGCTTAAATTAAAATAATCAATTTGTTTATAAAAGCAAGCTAAAACCGAGTTAGAAATAATTGATTCACCTTTATTTGTCTTGTAAATTGGTTTCAAGCTTATTTTACAATTATATTCAGTTATATTAAATAATTATCAAAAAGATATAATTTTTTTATTATTAAATAAAAAATATCATTTGATAAATCTAAAAGCCATGAGTGTATCTTACATAAATTTATGTCAATCTTAATTAGATTTTACTGGGACTGAAGTAAATATACAAGAAAGAAAGAAAGCAGAGTTAGGAGACTGGGCAGTCACATGTGCGGGGAAGGCAGGGTGCAGATTGATCAGACGATATATAGAAACATGGAAGGTAAATATAATTGTAAAAGTTGAGGGTGCAGGGCTAGTTACAGTGGGAGTAGGCTTATGTAATCCTATCAAGATAGAAATAATAAAATAGAGTACTTTAACATTAAAATAAATATATAAATTTTAACTATCGAAATGATATTTAAAAATATATAATTTTGTTATCTTAATAATTTTAATCTAATCATATTTTTCTAATGTGTTTTTGATTATAGTATGATGTGATTTAACAATTACAGTAATATCTGAAATTGGATTTGTCCTAATTATATTTTATATAGTGTAATTTTGATCTAATTAAGTGTGTTTATTTGGTGAATTAAGAAATGAGAAGAGAGATCTGGGACGTTATCTTTTACTTGAGATAAGATAAAAGAGAGAGGAGCTTACTTAGATAGCGGGCAGTGGATGCATGCGAAAGGCTGAATCAGAAGAAGCAGAAAGAGAAGGCTTGCCTAGGACGCCTGCCACCCTGCCTTTTCATTGCCTGATAATAATAATACACGTGCAACGCCGACATTTTTAGACGCGGCCCCCCATAAATTCTTGCTCTATTATTTATCCTCCTCCATTCAACCTTCACAAGTATGTCTCAATAATTTTCTGTCTCTGCCCCTTAATATTTCATTAATACTACATATATTTTGCTTTTGCAGGCGTATTTGACCCTCTCAAATTTATAAATTTTAATTAGAATTTGTTTAAATTGAGATATAATATTTTCTGAAAACTTATTATTAGTAGGATGGTGAATGACTAGTCAAATAATGAGTCAAATTATGGCCCCGAGGTTCTCCTTTGAGGTTCGAATTGGGTCGTACATTTAAATTAAATTAATTCAAAATTAAAAATCTTTATTAGATTAGATATTAATCAAGTTTAGTTCGAATATTCTTCCGTTTAAATTTGATTTTAATCAAAAAAAAATAAATTCATCGAGTCAAACTTAACAATATTTTAATTTTAATTTAACTTAATTTTATAATTTAAATTTATAATTTAAATTTACAATTCAAATTTACGATTTATTAATAAAACTTTTTGCTTTATTCAATATTACTTGATATTATTAGATTAAATTGTGTGACAAACTCAAATTAAATTAAATTATTTATTTAATTTGCAAGCTAAATGTCCTCTGATATGAGTTTGAAATGGTTTTATAAATGAATTGATTGACCTAATTTAATATTAATTCTAATTTAATTTAACCAAATTTAATCTACAATAAACTGATACTCTAGATAGAATTAACTTTGTTATTAAAGTGTTAAACAGGGTTTATAGCAGTTAAGCAATTCATGTGAGATACTGCCCTCCGATTCATGGGGCAGAAAGGCCCCCCTTGCTGTGACCAAATAAAAAAAAAAACCGTATGCATCTACTTTGTATTTTAGGGACAAAGTGATTGCAGTTTTCAAAACAATATTATTGAGCTACAGAGGCAAAATAATATTGTAGAGTTGGAGTGACAAAAAGCTGTGCATTGATGATGATGATGATTTGAAAGAGGAAAGAGCCAAATCCAAATCTGCATAAGCCTCCGTGATAAAGAAATCGATGCTAATTAAGTAAATAGTAAAAGCAAAATGTTGAATATTTTGGCAACATATTCCATTGCCAAAGACATGAAAGACCAGGAAAAAGGCTCGGAAAGTGCAAAAAAAGTTTACAGTAATATATGGAACACCAGAAGTGAAAAAGAAAGGTGTTACCATCAATTGATCATTCAAATACCCCTGTAGATGAGATCTCGTAGTTCATATTATTAGATAATATTAGTATCATGTTAATTCAGATTTTAAGTTAAATGACTCCTAATCTCAACATGACTCTAAATTACAAGCAAATGAAATCTCGAATTTCGATGCTCTTTGTTAATGAAGCTACCCTAAAAGACATAGATATGGAAATCTTGCGGTACAAAGAAAATATACAAGTTTTGCACAGAAAAAGAAATAGGTGGATGATGATCTCAGTGTTCAGGAATCAGAAAGGCCACCAGTCGTGTTAGCCATCTGAAAAAAACCTGACTCATCTCATCTCATCTCAGCTCTGTCTTTCTCTCTCCCAAAACATGCTCACACACGCACGCATAAATCTCAAAAACCTACCTTTGCATTAACTGCCTTCCCACAATCTCTTGTTTTTATGAAACAAAATCAACTTTATTTTATATTTATATTTTTTTTTTTTATTTGTTCGTTTCCCAGTTGAGGGAAGGAAGCCTTACAGCTTTTCTAGTAGGGCCCCTGAACCCTTTTGCATTTATGATCCCAAAAGCCAAATCAAATCTATCCCTCCAATTGTTTTCCCTTTCTTCTTTAGTTTCAGTGCTTCTTTTTTTTTTCTCTCTATATATTTCTACAGCTCCTTTTCTTCTCACATGCAATACTAGATCTTCTTCCTTTCTTTCTGTTTCTCTAGAATTGTAAGACCATGTTGGCTGTGGAAGAAGTTTTGAGTGAACTGACTGGTGAAGAAGTTAACGAGCAGGGTTTGCCTCCTGGGTTCAGATTCCACCCAACTGATGAAGAGCTTATAACCTTTTATCTGGCTTCCAAGGTGTTTAACTGGACCTTGTGCGGCATAGAAATTGCTGAGCTTGACCTTAACCGATGTGAGCCTTGGGAGCTACCAGGTATGCTTTCTTCTTCACATTTTGAGCAACAAATTATCTGTTTCACTTAGCTATAGCTAGGTAGTGATCTTTAGCTTATTATTATATCTAAAGATTCTCCAGGCTTCCGTTCTCTCTAGATGCCTTTCGATTCTTCTGCTAGAAATAAAATACTGTTTATTCTTGCTCCGCATGTTCAGTAAGCTGATTCCTGATCTTAAACTGACTGAACTTTCATATACATTCCTCATACTGCCTTACTGAAACTTGCATCATTGTGGATAGGGGCGGCTTAATAACCCTTTAGCTGAAGAACCATTTATGATCACTTTAAGACTCTTACTATAATTATAGTTTACCTATGTGTTTATCTCACTGCACTTGCAGATATGTCTATATATATATGTATATATATAAACTTGCATGAGCCTTGTCAATGCCGAGCATTTGAGTAGGTCACATAGTCTTCAGTGAATACAACTATCCAGGAGTAAAATTTAAGGATCAAAGATCGAACTTATAAGTATATATGACATTAATCTTGTCCTTTTCTCTAACTTTAATATAATTTAATCTTAGACTACTTTATAATTTGTATAGATGAATTAGTAGGATTAATTTAATACTTTTCAAGCAAACCGATAAAGTATAATAAATATAGAATAATTGACTGGAAAGAAAGATAAATGGCATCTTTGATATATGTATGAATGAATATTAATTTATACCATATTGTATCATTATTGGTGGTTGTTTTTATTTATCCAGACCTAATGTAATAAGTATTAATTTAAGTATTCATTATGATATATAATTATCCAGTTATGTCGTAATATATCATAGATGATGTTCAAAATATCATTCATTACAAGATGGGAATAATTTTATTGATATATGTAACAATGTATGTGTAGATGTTGCAAAGATGGGGGAGAAAGAGTGGTACTTCTTCAGCTTGAGGGACAGGAAGTACCCGACTGGAATAAGAACAAACAGAGCGACGGGAGCTGGATACTGGAAGGCCACAGGCAAAGACAGGGAAGTTTGCAGCAGTGCCATCAATGGAGGTCTCATCGGCATGAAAAAAACCCTCGTTTTCTACAAAGGCAGAGCCCCCCGTGGTGAGAAAACCAAGTGGGTCATGCACGAGTACCGCTTGGATGGTGACTTTTCCTATCGCCACACGTGTAAGGTAATGGAACCCAGTCCCTTCTCCACGCGTGCATCCTCAGGAAAATAAATTGTTTTTTTTTTTTAATAATGAGATTACACAAATCTAAACTTTTAATCTTTCTAAATTGATAAAATCTTAGATGAACCTAAAGTTTCAATCATGTCTCAGCCAATAAAACCAAGAATAAATAAAGTTACCCCCCTGGCCCCCTCTCTTTGTCCCCTTATAGGTTGACTTATTATGCTGATAGATGGTATGGATGGATGGATGCCGACTAGACTACACCATTTTTACCTTTTCATTATTTTAACCATTGGGGTAGCTTTTGATTTGATTGATTGATTGGAAGTCTGGAATTTTTATATGCATAAATTTTTAGTGTGCATTTATATATTTTCAGGATAATACTGTCAGCATTAGTGTTCAGTCAGTATGGAGCTAGCCAACCCCTAATTTTATCAGATTCGGATTCAGATTTTTATAAAAAAAGTTATTTAAATTTGATTTGATTGAACTAAAATGAGTGATAACTCAAATTCTCTAAAATCTAATTTAAATTAATGATTAATTTTATCACTCAGAACAATATTATTTTATTATTAATAAAATATAATACTTTTTATTTGTATTATATTATAAATTAAATTTAAATTGAATTAAATTATTATCTAAGTCATAATCTGTATCAAATTTAATTTTTAATTTAAATTTGATTAAAATTTATAAGTGAATTAAATCTTTTAATTTAAACAAATTTAAATTAAATTGACTTTCGAAATGAACAAGCTTAATTAGAGTTTACATACAATATTTTTTTTGTGAAAATGGATATTTAAAGTACATTATTATTGTTATTATTATTATTTTTTGGGCAGGAGGAATGGGTGATATGCAGAATATTTCACAAAGCTGGGGAAAAGAAGAATGGCATTCTGCAAGGACAAAGCTATGTCATTGAAGCTTGTTCATCTCCTACAGGTTCCTTGCCTCAATTACTTGAAACTCCAACAACATTACTGGAATGTATTGAATCTGAAGACCCAGATTCAATGGAGCCTCTCCAAAACACATTTCTGTATCATAACCAGCAAGAAAGCGATCTGAAAAGCTTGATAATGAACCCAGTGGTGTCTCAGTCACATTCAGGTTCAGATGCCCTCTTCCCAATGAATGGATTCCAAACCTCTTTTTCACACAATAACCCTACTTCTACTGCCACAATCACCCAATCACCTTCTTCCATGCTCTTCAAGTCCCTCCTCTTCTCACATCAAGATCTCACGTTGAAGGAACAAGCTACTATTCCTAGACAGTGCAAGACAGAAGCCAGCTTTTCCCATTGCCAACTACCTGATGCCAACAACTTTGGCTGGATGGAAAAAATTCAGCCAAACCCATATCAAAATCCCTTGTTTTTTGAGATGGATCGTAATCTTTCGGGTTTTACAGCAACACAATCTGCAAATATTGCGGGGAGCAGTGCCAATGAGACGTCCACTTCAGTTGCTTTCAACAGGAGTAGCTTTCAAGTGATGTTAGATACTCCCATCAGACTCCCTGGAGAATCTTGGGCATTGGATGCCTAAATAACCCTCTCATTTAATGAGATCATATATATAAATAGTTTGCGTATATTCCCACTACTATCTATGTATAATTTAGAGTAGTCTCTCTATGCCTGCAAATCCAAGCGTCCATCCATCATCCATGTACTAGTATTGGACAACTTCTTCCTTTCTGTTTGTTCTTGTTGCTGTATAAAGATTGCTTGTTTCTTGTATTCAATAACTATTTGCTTGTCCACCAAATTTCAAACTCATATCTTTGATGAGTTGGATATTCGGGAATCTTGGGACAAGGGAAGGGAAAGAGCCGAGGAGGAGACGGGAAAAAGAGAAGATTCACAGGAAAAAGGTTATGAATGATGTGACAAGAAGGAAGAGAATGGAGATTTTGACGTCACCAGTATTTATCATTGACGATGGGATTGGATCCCATTTGCATGCATGTGCAGAGAGGAGAGAGGGCCTCAAGGTTTGTGAATGTAATTTGAAGGCCCCTGTGTTCTTACAGATTCTGACTATTGTGGGAGACAAGGATATAGTTTGGATTTGCATATCTATTAAGTACAAATTATCATCATGGTGTCGAAGCCATTTCTTCAATCATGCCATCCTGCATTCTGAATACCAGGTCTAATAGAAAACTGTCTCTTCCCGTTCTACCCTGCATATTCAGGGTAATCGAATTGAATCAAAATAAGAAAAAAAAATCGAAAGAGAAGCATTGGCAATAAAGAAAAAAAAGTCTGAAGAAGAACGATATCTGACAAATAAGAAAAAAAATATTGACGAATCAAACTTTAAAACCTTGTCAATCACAAATCAAGCTTGTGCTTGACAAACCAAAATTACTTTGATTTGTTAAAATCGAACCAGCATAGTTTTAATCCATCCCAACCAATTTTAGAATAAACCCCAAAGAATTGTCTATTTTTTAACTTTTCTAAATTGATAAGCAAGGCTGGGCAAAGGTTGAGTGGGCTTTTTATTAGGGGTCTAAAAAATTTGGTTCATACCATGAATTTGTATCAACTCATTCAAATTTTACCATTTGATTTGTAAAATGATTTGATATAAATTAATAATTTTTTAAGAATACAGTATACAATTTAGAAGGTCTTTAAATCAAATCAACTCATTAACCGAGTTTTTTCAATATATATAAGGGCCAAATGACTATTTCCCTTTTATGATTTGATAAAATGATAAATTTCTACCTTTTAAATATGAAACTACCATTTTGCCACTCATATGTTAAAATTATTTTAATATTATTAAAAACAAAAATGCTCGTGTCAAAGAAATAGCTGAGCCGAACCTTCATAATCCATGCCATTGTTACTAGCTAGCCCTAGAAGTTGTGTCAACAAGATTTTTGCTAGGGTGGACTCAAACAAAAGCCAACCAAACTTGAAGTCAGCATGAGCTCAAATTGTCTACAATACCGACTCAAGTTTAAGTTCGTTTGATTTGGTACAAAACATCGGCAGAAGACTGTCCATAAGATAAACAATATCATAGATGACATAAACATTATTGTTAAAAGGATAAAATAATAGTATCGAATAAACAAATGAATATATCTCAAATTGAATTAGAACTAACTCGAAATGAGCTTGTTTAAAGCCAAGCCAGCATGGATTTGATTTACCCCTCCTTTTCGCTCTCATGCTATTAAAAATTAGTAGCACAGCCAAGTAATTGAGTACTGAAATTCCCTGCTTTTTGGTTGGCTACGACCAATAAACAGTTTACAGAAAAGTATCAAAGTGCCCAAATTCTATTTGCAAGTTTCTAAAAATATGTTTCCAAAATTTGAGTCTGCTTCTCCAATAAAAAAACAAAAATCAGCCCAGACGATTTCAACAACACAATCACACAAGCAATTCAAAGGCATTGAAATTTTATATAATTCACGATGCAATAAATGGGGCAACCATTAATTTGCAGGATAAAACATTTTATTTTCAACAAAGTTTATTACACAGTGAAGTAAAAATAAAGATTCACGGCTAGAGTTTTAGATGGAAGGAAAAAAAAAAAAAAAAAAAAAAAAAAAAAAAAAAACATCAACTCCACATGCCTACATAGCTTAGCCCTTAATTATTATATGGTGATTATCACATACCCCATTGTCCAAAAAGAGCAGATACGTTTGACAATGAATTCCTAAGCATTCCACAACAATGTTCCTGTAACATGCAAACAATTAATAGTTAGTCATAAATATAATTGCAATTTGTAGTTATTGCAAATAAGCAGCCATAGGGGAAAAGAGGGGTGGAACATCGAAATAAAATGTCACAAAAAGCAGAATAACAGATTTTCCAATAAACAGTACAGGAAATAACAGCAGTTATTAGCCAATAAAGAAATGTTAGAAGTTACTAGAAATTGTGTTGGTATCTACATTTGAAAGCCTTAAGGGTTATTGGATCCAAGATATAGATAGAGACATTAGAATTTGAACATCCCTAGGGGAGTTATAAATTGAATCCTATATATGAAAAGCACTTATAATTGAATCTTATACAAGAAAAGGAAGTTGTCTATATATATACAATAAATACCCATAATCGTGCATAAGTTCTCTATGAAGGAGGTGACCTACCCAAATTGGCAAAATAAGGCAGGTAACAAATAAAAGGAATTAGTAAAACTAAATTCAAGGTTGAAGATTTAATTCTTAAGTATGAGCATTTCAGCAAGTAAAATCAATTGTTAAAAACCCGGACCAAGCATTGACCCGCTGAAGAGGCTGGTTCAGGTTTTTCCTGTTCTAACCAATTAAACTAGCGGCTAGCCTTTGGCGGGGGCCAGGCTTGAGTCCTAGGATGGTGGTGTGGTGCATTGCCCGAGTCCCAACAATTGCAATATTCTATGCTGATGTCGGCATTACATCATGCTGACATAAGCGTTTAACAGTTGTAACCCAGTAGTTAAACAGTGAACCGAGAGAGCATTGAGCTTTCTCCTTATGGTTCTGCCCTCACCTGACCGGAATGGCCAACGGTTCCTGTTCGAACCAGGTCCGCGTTTCAAAACATTGAGTAAAATATGAAGTAAACATGTAAAACCAAACAGTAATTCACCATAAGTTAGCACGAAAATCAACATTGAATGCCCAAAAAATAAGCAACCACAAGTGCTCACAGCACCAACAACCTATTTCTTAATGAGACATAGATCTTAAGCATTTTCAGTTTCGTTAGCTGTTTAACAACGATAAACAAAAGCATTAAGCAGAATAAAATCAGCCAGGAATAAGTTCGAGATGAAGAAGTAAGATCCTTTACATGATCGTAATTCAAATCGATTCTCACCAAAGGATAAGGCAGAAGAATAATCAAAACCTTAAGTAGACGAACCTATTTCGGAGATTTATAGGACTTGGAAGAAGATCCATATTCAGGAGGTGAATAGAGGACAGCCGCAACCATGGCTCCAGGAAGAACCACATACTTAGCCACCGCCGCCAGCTTGGCCACCAATGGCTTCCCTTTCATTATCTCCATTCTTTCCTTTTGATTTTCTTCTTCCCACACTCTCAATGACTTCTAGATTTAGACCTAGCTATCTTTACACGAGCATACGGCGTCCGAACTTTTGGGCTTTTGACTTGGCCCATAATTTAAGCCCCTATTTAAAAATTGTTCGGCCAATTCGCCTCGGCCCATCATTACGAGCAAACAATTCTTAAAATAAATTAGAAATTAAATTGAACAATGGTGGATTCGAACCGAACGGTGCTGAACAGGGTCCATCTAAAGCTCTGCTTGAATCCAAAATAGCCAGCTTGAAATCAAATTTGGCTCACTTGATTGGTAATGAGTTCATGAATGAGAATGAGAAGGATTATCAAAATTAAAAAAAAAAAAAATCATTAAACAAAATAAAAATTCATCAGAGAAAATCAATATTATGGTAAGTCAATTTTAATTGAATTAAGGCTATTCTTTCTCGAGTTTGATTTGTTCAAGCCAAACACAGATATAGCTTTGATTATATTCAACCCTAGATAAAGTCATAAAAAATATGTGATAAATATTTAATGAAAAATGACTTTTAACTAGTGTTTTTAAAATTAGATCAGACTGATCGATTTGATTAATTCAACCACAAATCGAACCACAATTAATTTCACTTTATTAATAAACATTGACTATTCAAAAACTGGTCAAACCTGTTGAAAATCGGTTAAAATTAAACACTTTAGGTTTACATAATTAAACACTTTCTTTTTTAAATTTGAAGAATTAAAATTAAAAACAATACAAATTAAAACCCTAACACTAAAATTATATCAATTACCCATTAAGATATTTATTGAATTATTTGTAATTGATTGTTTTTTTTCTTTATTTATGTAATAATGTAATTAAGCTATTTTAATTTGTATTTATTTTTTCAAATTTTATTTATTTTACTCTATTGAAATTTATATTGCAAAAAATTTAAAAAAAAAATGACTACAAGAAACAGCAACTCGATTGGCTCGAGTTGACTTAAGTCAACTTTTAGCTAGAATTGCCCTGACTTGGAATTGGGCTTTGTTTGAACAGACGACGGAATCCACCCCTTACCCAAAGGAGAAGAATCACGTCAGAGTAAGCTGAGTGCATGTCAGTGAGACTCATGGTAGCTTGCGAGAAATAAGTTCTCTGGGACCAGATTGCTCTCGTTTACAATCCTGTCTTTTTTTCAGAAAGAGGAGAGAGGGCAAACATTAATGTTCTACAATTTTCCTTCACACATTTTTTTCCGCAAGATTTCCTGGTTGGTTTCTGAAGCACCAACAAAATAATATTTTTGGCTCTTTTTCCACCTCAAAAAGATTTCAACTATTGACAACCACTTCATCTTTATTCCATCTTCCTAAAACTAGAAATCCCAACACCATCTGCAACTTACAATTGCATCTCTAATGGCAGCTGACGTAATCAGGAGGAATTCCAACGCTCGGCTACTGGAAGAACTTGAAGCACTTAGCCAATCCCTCTACCAAACTCACCCTACAACCGCTAAGCTTGATAATGAAAATCAGCAGCAGATAGACAGAGGCAAGGTGTTGAACCAGCAAGACATCAAGATATCAGATGAAAAAGGAGCCCCAGCAGAAAAGAAAGGAATTTGGTATTGGAAGCCTATTCGAGCTCTTTCCCATATTGGAATGCATAAATTGAGTTGTTTGTTCTCCGTAGAAGTTGTTACTATCCAAGGCCTTCCAGCTTCCATGAATGGGCTTCGGCTTTCTGTTTGTGTACAAAAAAAAGAAACAAAAGACGGAGCAGTTCATACAATGCCCTTGAGGGTTTCACAGGGAGCTTCTGATTTTGAAGAAACACTGTTTGTTAAGTGTAATGTTTATTGCACTCCTGGCAATGGGAAGCAGCTGAAATTTGACCCTCGTCCGTTCTGGATTTATGTGTTTGCAATTGATGCTGGAGAGCTTGATTTTGGAAGGAGTGTAGTGGATTTGAGCCAACTTATTCAGGAACCCTTGACTAAGAGTTTTGAAGGTTATAGCGTTCGACAGTGGGACATGAGTTTCAATCTGTTGGGAAAGGCAAAAGGCGGAGAACTTGTTCTCAAATTAGGGTTCCAGATTATGGAAACAGATGGACTTGATACATATAGTCAGGCCGAAGGACTAAAGTCAAACAAATCTAGAAAATTTTCTCCATCGTTTGGCCGTAGGCAATCAAAAACTTCATTTAGTGTCCCTAGTCCTAGGATGTCAAGCCGAGGAGAACCGTGGACTCTTTCAGAGAGAGCATCAGCTGATCTTCAAGGAATTGATGACTTGAATCTGGATGAGCCCACAACAGATCCTTCAATCCCTCCCCCTGTTCAGAAGTCTGAAGAACTACAATCAAAACTAGAAGATCTTGACCTCCCAGACTTTGAAGTTGTTGATAAAGGAGTTGAGCTTGAAGACAAAGAAGAGGTTGGCGAAGGAGAATCTGAGGAAACCAATGAAGGAAAGTCAGCATCAAGTGAGGTTGTCAACGAGGTAGTGCATGAGCAGGCACATCTTATGAGACTATCAGAGCTTGGTTCAATTGCTCAGCAAATAAAAGCTCTTGAATCTATGATGGGAGAAGAAAAAATCATGAAAACAGAAGAAGAAATAGAATCACCGAGATTGGATGTAGACGAAGAAACTGTAACAAGGGAATTTCTTCAAATGCTTGAGGATGAAGAGACTAACAAATTTAAATTTAATCAACCAGAAATTCCTTCTCTGCAGCTTGATGAAAATGAGGATTCAAGAGATGCTGAAACCAAAGTTTACCTTCTGGATCTTGGAAAGGGTTAGGTTCTGTAGTACAAACAAGGGATGGAGGCTACTTAGCTGCCATGAATCCTCTGGACACTAGAGTTGGACGGAAGGACACTCCAAAACTAGCAATGCAGATATCAAAACCTTTTGTCCTTCCGTCAAACAAATCCATGATATTTCAGAGAATGGCAGCTGTTGGATTTGAGGAACTCAGTTCAGAAATCTTGTCATTGATGCCTATGGATGAACTGATTGGTAAGACAGCTGAACAGATAGCCTTTGAAGGCATTGCTTCTGCAGTCATCCAAGGAAGGAACAAAGAAGGTGCTAGCTCAAGTGCTGCACGCACCATTGCTGCAGTAAAAACCATGGCCACTGCCATGAGTACAGGCAGGAAAGAAAGAATTTCAACAGGACTTTGGAATGTCAACGAAAATCCATTAACAGCTGAGGAGATTTTGGCCTTCTCATTGCAGAAGATTGAGGCAATGGCTGTTGAAGCCTAAAAAATTCAGGCAGAAATGGCGGAGGAAGATGCTCCTTTTGTCGTTTCTCCATTAATTCAGAAGACAATTACAAGTAGTGGCAAAGATCAGAGTCACCCTCTCACTTCGGCTGTTCCACTTGAAGATTGGATAAAAAATTACAGCTCACCTGCTTCTGATAGTCAGCTAGGGGATTGAGAGGCAATTGCACTAGTAGTGGTCATCCAGCTGCGCGATCCAATTAGAAGATACGAGACAGTTGGAGAACCTGTAGTAGCTCTTATCCATGCTGCACATACTGACACAAACTTGGACAATTATGATGAGGAAAAGAGATTCAAAGTGGCCAGTTTGCATGTTGGAGGTTTTAAGTTACAAACAGGAGGAAAGAGGAATGTATGGGATGTTGAAAAACAGAGGCTAACTGCTATGCAGTGGCTGCTAGCTTATGGTCTAGGAAAGGCAGGCAAAAAAGGGAAACATGTCTTTATTAAGGGACAAGATTTGCTGTGGAGCATTTCCTCGCGGCTAATGGCTGATACGTGGCTTAAACCAACGAGAAATCCAGATGTTAAGTTTTCAAAGTAAAAGAAGACCTTTGTAGTTCATTCCAAAAATCTAAATCGACTTCAGAATCTCCTTCCTGGCCATAAACACAAAAGAGTATGATTACAATTTGTAAAGATTATACACAGTTTTAAATTTAATAAAGACATATATGATAATCTTGCACTTGTAAAGAGCATTGTTCCAGTGGGTATGTAATAAAAGTCCAATTTCTTTCACATCACACCTAAAATGATTACTTCTTTTTATCCTATGCACCGTTTCATTACTGTATGAGCTTGAAAAATGGATGGAACACAATCTTGTTTCTCAATTTAATAGACATAACCCAAACCCAAACAGTGCTAAGAATAAGTAGAATGATTATTGATCTAAAATCCATACCATAGGAAACCAGAAATCTCCACAGTATAAGAATCTTTAACCAGAAATCTCCACAGTATAAGAATCTTTCTTTGAAATGACAAAACCACTGTCCATCCCATGCTATAACTTCCCTCAAGGCAACCTAACCAAGTGGCAACGACAGCAAAACATGAAGATTCTTCAAATAAGCATCCAAGCGGGAAAGCTAACAAATCCAAAAGCCACAAGAAGTTTCCATCTTGACAGCTCTGAGATAATGCAATTGCATTTGCCACACTTTCAGAGTTTACTAGTTTTCTGCACTCTCCTCTAACATTCTGTAGATGTCCATGATTTGTGGATGATTTTTGTCATCCACAGTAAAGACGTATTCTGTCACCAGGATTCTTTCTTATTCCTTTTGCTCTCATCAGTTTCCTTACACATGCAACACCACCTAATATGCCGGAATTTGAGTAAGTGTTTGCAAGTAGAATGTAACTTCCAGATACTTCAAAATCCAGCTCAAGCAAATTCCTCGAGACAAGTTCTGCTAAGCTTGTATTACGATGGATTTGACAAGCACCAAGCAGAGCTCCCCACATATCAACAGTTGGCTTAAAAGGCATTCCATCAATCAAACTCTTAGCCTCTTCCAGCAACCCAGAGCGCCCAAGTAGATCTACCATGCATGCAAAATGCTCATGGCGGGGAGACATGAAATAATCTTTAGTCATGGATTTAAAATAATGTTTACCTTCAGTCACAAGCCCTGAATGGCTACAGCCTGAAAGAAGAGATATAAAACTTATATGATCAGGTCTGCATTTCATCTTTAACATATCCTCAAAAATTTCAATAACTTTCTTCCCTTTACCATTCTGAGCATATCCTGCCATCATTGCATTCCAGGAAATCAGATTTTTCTTACCTATAGAATGAAAAATTTTTTCTGCTTCATCAATTAGTCCACATCTTGAATACATAGTAAGAACACTGTTTGCAACTGAAACATTGGAGACAAAACCTAATTTTTCAGCTTGAGCCACGATTTGAATCCCTAGCTTTAATATTGTTAAGTTAGCGCATGCACCAATTGAAGTAGAAAAAGTGACCCAATCCGGCTTAACTCCTTCCCTTAGCATTAAATTATACAGTTTTAAACCATCTTCCCAAAGGCCATGTTGATTATATGTACTAATCATTGAATTCCAAGTTATAAGATTTCTCTCTGGCATTTTATTAAAACAATCCCAGGCTTTTTCAACATCACCATTTTGAGAGAATGCGGTGATCATTGCTGTCCAAGATATTATATTTCTTCTCGGCATCAACTCAAATTCACAGTATGCTCTCTGAATATTACCACCACACTTAGCATACATTGTAACTAGAGCGTTTCCAACGGGAACAAAGGACTCAATTCCAGTCTTCATTGTAAGGGCATGAAGTTGTTCTCCAATGGAAAGATGATTTTGACTTAAACAAACCCCAAGAACAGTGGCAAGGGTAAACTCATCTAAGTCAACAGAAGCATTTCTCATTTGGCTAAATAATAGCAAAGCTTCTTCTCCAAGCCCAAATTGTGCAGCCCCATAAATTATAGAAGTCCATGAAACTGAATCACGTTTTGCTAAGCTGTTGAATACCCGCCTTGCAAATTCTAAGTGTCCACTCTTTACATACATATTAATCAAACCATTGCCTACAATGACATCAAGAAAAGATTCCAAACGGATCAACCGAGCATGCAAATGGGCACCCCATTCCAGATCATACATGTTAGTACTTGCACTAAGAACACTTACATATGTCAAAGAATTTGACCCAAAACCTTGCCTACACATCTCAACAAACATACAAAGAGCTTCAATCCAGAAGCCATGATTGGACAAGATTGAAATGATTATGTTCCACGACAGTGTGTCACGTTCAGCCATTCTTTTGAACATATCAAGAGCCTTCTCAGCCCCATATGCTTTTGAATAACCATAAATCATACTATTCCAACAAAACAAACTTGGATTTTTCATTTTGAAAAATAATCTCTCAGCGTAATATATACCACCACACTTAACATACATATCCAAACTTGATTTCTCCATAGAACAGTCACTTCCAAAATTAAATTTTTTCGCAAAAGCATGCAATTGTATAGCCAATTTCCCATATCCTAGACACCCACAAGCCTTCATCACACAAGAGAACGAGTACAAACTTGGAACACAAGTGCACTCTCGAACCATCGAAACAAAAACCTTTATAACATCATCATACTTTCCATTCCAAAAGTAACCTGACATCTTTGAGTTCCAAGAAACTGAGTCTCTCTCAGGCATTTCATCAAACAAAATTTCAGCTTCCTTGACCCGACCCGAATTCGCCAACCCACTTATCATAATATTATAAGTGTAAACATTGCGATACCCAGAACTAAAAAAGACACGTGTAGCATCGTCTATCAACCCACAATTCGAGTACATGTTTAAAAGATTGTTTTGGAGGAAAACAGATGAGACTAACCCTGTTGAGATGAGCTGAGCATGGATTTTCCGAGCAACATTGACTGATTTGAGAGATGCGCAAGCTTTCATGGCCTCGTGGAATTTTTGGGAGAGTTGAATGTAAGATTGTAGAACTGATGGGTGGTGGAAGAGATCGAGTATCGTAGTAACGGGTTGGTGATGAACGGAACGAGAGAGCCAGAGCAGATAAATAAACGGCGGTGATTTGAACGGAAACCATGAGCGGTCGATGATCATTGGAGACTTTGAAGATTGAACTCATTGAAGTTCCTGTGCAAAACACTATTTGATTTCGCGCGGGTTTCCCTCTGTCTATTGTTTGAGGTAATTGAAACACGGTGGCTTAAATACGAAAATGGTGTCGCCTCTATCTCTTAGTTGTCTTTTCATATTGCTCTCAAAGGAAATTACATTTAAACCCCTTAATTCTCAAATTACATTTAAAACATTGCAACACATAAAATTATCAATTATCTTTTATATTCCAATTTAAAATCAAAATCAAATTTTAAGAATTTAAACGTAAGATTTAAAATCAGATCCATTGGGCTAACTGAGTCAATCGTCACTCGTTAAGCAAAACAAAAAACATTTATAGAAAAACTGATTTAACAAATATATCCAATTGCACTGTAATCCAATCGCTCGAAATGTCATGAGCCCATATCCAATCCGGCATTGTGTGAAGTTAACCGGGTTCTACACCCATACCTACTATCAAATCGGCTACTTTATATCATACATATATATAAAATACATTTATATAGATATAGATATTATATTCACCTGAATTCCCACAACCTGATGAACATCTACAAATGAATAAGAAAGACACTGATTTGCATTTATTCTGAATAAATTTATATCTTCCCGAATGTTTGATGGGCTATTAATGTCCCTGAACTTTTTGAGCTCATTTCGATTGAAGAGAGTGCAAAGTGTGTGTGTGTGTTTCCTGAAAGAGCAATCACTTAGAAATCGCAGCTTTACAGCTAGAATAATGAAGTATAGAAAGATGACAGACCACTGAAAATAAACAGAAAGAATGAGCAAGGTGGTGAACGTGACAAACCTATCAAGAATTGACAAGGGAAAATGCGTGGGCCCCTGGCGATTTGGGGAGATGGAGGAAGGGTCTTGGACTCTTGGCGGGACGTGGAAGGCAGGAAAGGGAGAGACTTTTGGGATCCATAAAACATGCAGTGTAACAGAAAAAGTAACGTACATAGATTGAAGCTTCCTTCAGGAACCCATGTGCCACCTCCACAGCTAATGGTCTTGTTCTATAGCTATCTGTACTTTGACAGGTAGATGTTTTTTCCTTTTCGCCTCTCTTTCCTTCTACCGTTCGTATACGTAAATACTGTCTTCTTTATGAACAAATAAGACTGGACTGGCAACGGTGGAAGTCAAAAGACAACGGAGCAAGTACAGTGGAGCTGAGCAGCTTTCAATTATTGGAAAAAACAAACACAAGAATCAGGAAAATAAAAACGACATTTTTCTACCAATACCATCTGTCTGTTAATTACCAAATAAACAATCTTTATAGTAGCGACAGATTCGTAGTAGATTCCAGATATCCTTTTATAGTGTTTTATAATCAAATATCTACCCCAGTATTCCAAACAGACAGTACTGTACTTCTTCTGAGTCGTGCGTACTGACACCTCGGTGAACTGAACTGAGTCACTAAGTAGCGACAGGCTAGTGTTTGAAGGGTCGTTGTACAATTAGAAGGTGTTTTTCTTTTCTTTCTTTTTCTTTTTTTTCCAGTTTTTCTTACGTCGCCTTTGGCGATAGTTATAAAAAAATTCTATGCCTCGTAGAAGCCAGAAACCGGTTCTCCATTTGCCTTTTTTTTATACGAGGTAAGGTATCATCATCGTCCTGGCATGAAGCTGTACTATTAGCGGTTACTTTATGATTTTGTGTACTTAAAATTCACTATCTTTGTCTCAAACGCTCACTTCAATTTCACCCGTTTGGGGTAATCAAGATTTTCAGCAGTCTAAGAGATCCAGTTTCTTTTCTGTTGATGTCGATGCCTTTTCTGGTTTCTTCGTACTAAGTGGACTGTTATTATTATTATTATTTATATGCTACCGATTGCACTGTTGGTATGTAGTTTGGTATTCTATTGTAGTTAATTATATAATTGTCATTAGTCTTTTACTGTTATATGGGTTCATACAAGAAAATCAGTTATATTATTGCACTGATTTAGATCTGTATTAATGGCGGTGATGACTGATTATTCGATTTGTTATCTGGAATCTTGTTTTCTTCCAGATTAGTTAGACTATTGGGAGTTTAATTCATTGGTGACAAGATGAACGGATTCCAGATTAGTTAGGCTATTTGGAGTTTAATACATTAGTGACAAGATGAACGGTGCTGCACTTGTAGCTCTTGCTGCTACTATTGGTAACTTCTTGCAAGGATGGGATAATGCTACAATTGCTGGTACTTTTCATCTTCATATTTTGAATTTGTTATAGTATTTAGCTGTTCTTCAATTTGATCAAACCAAGTTTTGTAATTGTTGATTGGAAGCTTTGTTTCAGAATGCCTTGATGGGTAATATTATTTCTCAACAATCAACATTGATGGCCCTTAGGTTTTGAACCCATTGGGATTCAAACCGATTAAATCAGTTTTTAATATTTTCTATGATTTCAGGGGCTGTTGTTTACATCAAGAAGGATTTCAGTTTGACTACTACTGCAGAAGGTCTTGTTGTGGCCATCTCACTCATTGGAGCCACTGTTATCACAACATGCTCTGGACCCATATCAGATTGGCTAGGTCGTCGTCCAATGCTAATAGTCTCATCAATGCTCTATTTTATTAGTGGTTTGATAATGTTGTGGTCACCCAACGTTTATGTCCTATGTCTAGCAAGACTGTTAGATGGTTTTGGAATCGGTTTGGCAGTTACTCTTGTTCCAGTCTATATATCTGAGACTGCCCCATCAGAAACTAGGGGATTGTTAAATACCCTTCCTCAGTTTACTGGTTCTGGCGGCATGTTTTTATCATATTGTATGGTTTTTGGGATGTCATTGATGACCTCACCTTGTTGGAGGTTAATGCTTGGGGTTCTTTCCATTCCTTCTATTGTGTATTTTGCATTAGCAGTATTTTTCTTGCCTGAATCTCCTCGGTGGCTTGTGAGTAAAGGGAAGATGGTTGAGGCAAAACAGGTTCTGAAGAGATTGCGTGGCAGGGAAGATGTTTCAGGTTCACTTCAAACTGCAGTTTTTTCTAAATTTTCTTTTCTGTTTTTGAATACATACCTTGAGCCTAGGAAATGTTCACCTTGCTTGTATTAATGGATCCAGGGGAGTCTTGAATCCATTGTTGGATACTGTATGTGACTTTCTTAATCAAACTTCAGACATGACTTTCATGCTCCATTGATTGTTTTCTAGTACGATCCCGTATCTTACAGAAGATGAAACAAGATATATTTCTGTCCCTGAGTCACAGGCCTGAATTACTGTAGTTTACTTATTTTCGCTTTCAAACATTCATAATTTAGGATGGTGAAAACTTACAGTATATTCATGTTAGTACTTGCCAAAGTTGTGTATATCTGCTGCTATATTATGGTCTCAGTGTTATGTCCTGGGCATGACCAGTTTCAGAAAATCACCATGCAATCTAGAATACTTAAAGAATATTTCACAAATAAACAAATAAAATAACACAGTTAGAAATCTGAAAGCTCTCAGGAAAAGATCTTATTGTTTGTCTTTGTCAATCTTGTAGTCATCTTTTAAAATCTCTTTAAATAACAAAAGGTATATGTTTGTCCTTTTTCAGTCCTGGTTAGCAGCTGCTGAAAAACTTTTGATCTATAGGTGTATATGTTTGTATATATGCCTGTGATAATGACCAGGAACACCTAACTAGGTTATAAATTATTATTGTACATTCAAAAGCCACTGTTTATCTCAACTTAAGAGATTTGTTTAATTTTTTCAATTTATTGATTCAAATTTATGGTTTGACCTTAGATTTGGTGAGAGTATTTTACTCACCTGGCATCCCTTCCTGACTCTTTCACTTTCTTCTATTCTGGCTCCTTTTATTTCAAGTTATTACTTTACAGTGAGTTAAAGTATTGTTTTTAATCTTTGGGTGTAATTGCATATTATACATTGTTGTTGTTGTTGTTTTTTTTTTTTTTTTTTTTTTTTGATGAGAAGGAACTTAACCCAAACTGGCTCCCTTACAATTTTTCGATTGTACATCTTTTTCGGTCTATTCGGCCCACCCTATCCTTTCGGCTTATTCAAGAAATAACTAGTTAGTTTCTAGGTCTCTAACTACACTGGATTGGTAAACCCTGGGTAGATACAGTGCCTCAATCATACTCCATTGAGTAACATCAGGGATATGAACTTGGTATGACTTTTTGGCTGCTCAAATCCACATCTAACATTTTTGCAGGTGGCATAAGACTGGCCAAATTGCCACCTGGGCCACTCCTGAGGGCCGCTTATTGTAAATTGTTACTCTGATCTTTTTAACACCCAATTATATTTCTTAATTCAGTTTCTTTCAAGATTGCTTTTTGTATTCAAATGGTGAGGATCTTAGGTCTAAAAGAGGTACTGCCTTTTGCTTTCATTTCCCAGTTCAGTGTCTATGTTTATATAGTTTCCTTCAATTCTTGTTCAATTCACTGATTGAATCACTGCTGATGGTCATTCGGTATTTACATATCTGTTAGTAACAAAACTATCAAATCCTCCTTGTGCGGATTCTACATTGATGGTCATAGAGACATGAAATGGCAAAAGATTAATTTGAGGCTAAAAGAAGTCCATTGAGATTGCCTATAGTTACTGTAGTCTAGTAATGTAGGACTGTCGGAGATGTTTGTACCTATGTCATATTTTCTCCATTTTATTTGTTGTCTCTTGTCCAATTTATCATCTTGATCTTACTGAAGTTTCTTCAATCCACAGGTGAGATGGCTTTGTTGGTTGAAGGGCTTGAAATTGGTGGTGAAACATCTATAGAAGAGTACATATTTGGTCCAGGTGATGAACTTACTGACGGGGAGGAACCTGCTTCTGAGAAAGGAAAAATCAGGTTCTATGGACCTGAAGAGGGCCTCTCATGGGTTGCCAAGCCTGTGACTGGACAGAGTTCTCTGGCACTTGTCTCTCGCCAGGGAAGCCTGGCAAACCAAAGTGTCCCACTTATGGACCCTCTTGTGACTCTATTTGGTAGTGTTCATGAAAGGCTGCCAGAAACAGAAAGTATGCGTAGTATGCTTTTTCCAAACTTTGGAAGCATGTTCAGTACCGGAGAGCCTCATGCAAAAAATGAGCAGTTGGATGAAGAGAGCCTGCAGAGGGAAGGAGAGGACTACACATCTGATGCTGGTGGGGCAGATTCAGATGACAATTTGCATAGTCCATTAATCTCTCACCAAACAAGCAGCATGGAAAAGGTCACAGTGCCCCCTCCTTCCCATGGCAGCATATTGAGCATGAGGCGCCATAGCAGTCTAATGCAAGGAGGTGGGGAGGCAGTTGGTAGTACTGGTATAGGTGGTGGTTGGCAGTTGGCATGGAAATGGTCTGGGAGAGAAGGAGAGGATGGAAAGAAGGAAGGAGGATTTAAAAGGATTTACTTGCACCAGGAGGGAGTCCCTGGATCCCGCTGGGGATCTCTTGTTTCACTTCCTGGTAATGATGTGCCTCCGGAAGGTGAGTATGTCCAGGCTGCAGCTTTGGTAAGCCAGCCAGCTCTGTTTTCAAAGGAGCTTATGGATCAGCACCCAGTTGGACCTGCAATGGTTCACCCTGTTGAAACAGCTACAAAAGCTCCAATATGGTCAGCTCTTTCCGACCCTGGAGTTAAGCGTGCGCTGGCTGTTGGGATTGGAATACAGCTGCTACAGCAGGTAGTCTATTGTTTTATGATTAATTGCACTATTTATGCTCCTGGCAAAGTAAAATAACTGCAGTAACCCTCTTACCACAACTTTAATACATGCAAGTGATTTTAGTCTTCCCCCTTCATTATCCTCTTTGAGATGGTTTGTTTCTAATAAATAAAAATTGAAACTAGGGACCCAGTTCTTCATCACTCAACTTTAAATACTTAAGCAGGTATCTAGGCTTCTTACCTTGCAAAGCCATTACAAGGCCAGTCCTAGCTAAGGGAAGGTAATACCTAGAGAAGAGAGTCCCTAACTTTTCTCCCATATCAACCTTCTTCTACTTGCTTGTACTTCATATCTACAATTATGTGAATTCCTTATTCCAATATTTAATCTGAAAGAGTACTCTGTAATTTGGGAATCACATGTTGATTATCTGTTGATCAAGGTGGCAAAGTTGATCATTCATGTATTCTTCATATTCACGTGCAGTTTTCAGGCATTAATGGAGTCCTTTACTACACTCCTCAAATTCTTGAAGAAGCAGGTGTTGAGGTTCTTCTTGCAAACTTGGGCCTTGGTTCAGACTCTGCATCATTCCTCATCAGTGCGTTTACAACCTTGCTGATGCTTCCCTGTATTGGTATAGCCATGAGACTGATGGATGTTACAGGCAGAAGGTGATTTCCTTTGTCTGCCTTTTTACTTGTAGAAATCTATTTATTATGCATGTCATTCAATGTTTTGTAGAAGTTGTTAGATAGAGTTGAACATTATATACAATTTTTTATAATTGGAATCTAATTGTCAGAATGTTGAAATCTTTACATAAGACTCTCGCTGGTGGAAAAATTTATGAATGTCATTTCTTCACGTAATCTAGTAATATAATTCTCTTCTTTTTCAAAGAGAAATTAAAATTTTTTCTTGCCTCTTGTTAGAATCTAGGGTTTTTGGGGGTACATGTCCCAATCTAAGTAGGATTTAGAATATAATGGATAGTTAGGGTTGTAAAAAAGGGAGGAGAAAAAATTTGAGTTTTAGGCAGCTTAACTGTAAGAAGCCTTTTAGGCTAATCTGGGAGGTTTCCAATGCCTTGAATGGCTGGAATTGAGAGGCTTAGCTCCTTGAATTTTTGGTTTATCTACTGCAAATTCCCCTTTATCAATCAAATTGATTCTGTTTGTTTATTTGTTGTATTATTTGCTTTTTTCGGTTGAAAATGGCCGATTTCCCTATCACTTTCTCAATCTAATTCATCACTGAATGCAGGCAGCTGCTGCTCACCACCATTCCAGTGCTGATAGTGTCACTCATCATTCTGGTTATTAGTGAGACTGTTGATTTCAGCTCGACTGTCAAAGCCGGAATCTCAACTGCATGTGTTATAATCTACTTCTGCTGCTTTGTCTCAGCCTATGGACCAATACCAAATATTCTCTGCTCAGAAATCTTCCCGACAAGGGTCCGTGGCCTCTGCATTGCCATCTGCTCTCTGGTTTACTGGATTTCTGACATCATTGTCACTTACACACTGCCTGTGCTGCTTAGTTCAATAGGCCTGGCCGGCATTTTCGGGATTTATGGTGTTGTGTGTGTCATCTCCTGGGTTTTCATCTTCTTGAAAGTACCAGAAACCAAAGGCATGCCTCTTGAAGTCATTACTGAATTCTTTGCTGTTGGGGCAAGGCAAGCCTATGCAGCGAAGACTGAATGATTCAAAGCTTCCTGTCCCTTCTGCAGTTTTAGCTGCTTTCCAACTCTCTTTGGAGAGATTTTGAGCGTTGTCATTGTAATGTGAATTAGTATCAGCTGATTATAAGAGGTTCAATGATTTTTTTTAACTTCTAAATTTGTTCTAGTACTAGTTAGTTAAAGTGCTATGTCAATAATATACTCAATTCCTTGTATTTATAGAATTATATGCTTGGAGATGGAAAATCAATACAGATACTAAGCTCTTTGAACCATGCAACGGAATTGTAGGTTTGCTTGAGAGTAAAAGTGTAGAGCCAGGTTATGTCTAAAAGACATTTTTGTAGGGTTGAGTCATTACAGCATAACCTGTAAGGGGGCGCTAGAGTGGGTGTCGGTGTTCTGCCAGTTTGAGTGTTGGTCTTGGCCAAGTCAGAGTAATGGGTCCCAAACCAAGTTCGATGGGTGTTAAGCCAAGAGTCATGTGTACCAGTACAGAGTCGCAGGTGAGCAGAATCTCACACAGAGTTGCTGGCAAGTAGAATCACGCACTCAAAGTCAGGAGAGACTACGGCATTTTAATCCGGAATGAATCTAGTCTTGAAGCTTTTTCTACACTATATAAATATAATATAAAAAATATGATTGTAATATGAGAATTGTAAAAATTTAATGTAATGATTTTCTGAAAAAGGGGCGTGATCACTTGAATGTGAGGCATATGAATCGTCGTTATATTGAGAAATCCTTATAAGACTTTTTAAGGGAGAGTAACTAATCTCACTTAAATACATGTTGGCCAAAAGGCACATGACTAAGATAGACGATGTTGCTTGCTGTAAGAGTGGTTCGAATTTGTTGTTTGGTGGATGCCTCTCTATTCACCATTAATGATGGACTTTTCGAATTAAGATATAAATAAGATAACTAGTCTGATTTTCTTTTTATTGTCTCAATTTTATTATATGCGCCTTATGTGAGATTTATTATGGTTAATATGATAACATATCTCATTTTTCATATATTATCAATGTTGTCTTGTTCATACGATATCACGAGCTGTATATCCAGTAATTGTGGGATACTTGTTTTTTACAAATAAAGGAGTTAAAAAAAAAAAAAAACTTAGTGTTTGAAAAAGTCCAATAGAAGTGCCACACGATATCAATTTTGCGGTGTTTAAATCTGATCCCGTGACATAACCCTACAATTAGAGGATAAGGTGACAAAGCCGAGTTGCAGGACTTAATCTTATGTAAATATTTAGTTCCGTCTCTTGTATCTTGCAATCCAAAAATTAATTGTGTATGACTTTGATTTTTAGTTTGTTTTTGCTTGATTTGTTTTGCTATTTTATCACTATGGATGATCAAAGAACTCCAATTATTAATCAAATAAACAGGGCTCCCATAGATAATTATTTAAAATTTTCTCGAAATTATTAAAAACTTGTGGAGAAAAAAAAAAAAAAAAAAACCTTTGACGCACAATGGGTTATCAATTGTAGGCTTCAGACCTAAACGACATAAATAACCATGAAAACATCCCACAAAAAGGCTAAAATGCAACAATCAGCAATCAGACATAATTAGCAACAAAAATTCTTAAATCATTCTGCTATGATTAAATAATTTGGCTACATGAGCAAACTGGATATGTAAAACACTGCAATTCTACCTACAGTATTGCCTCTGATTTACAACCGAATTCTAGAGTAGGCTAAACTAAAATTTAATACCTTAGATGCAATTTAAATGGCAATCCAGACACTCTTTGGTAAAACACCAGAGTTCTGCGATGTTGCTTAAGGTCTCGGTATTTCCTCAGAGGATGACTTGCTACCAAGTGTATTTGGGGCTTGATCTGATTTCGGGGGCCTCGAATTACCAGATTGAATATTGAAGGGATTCTGCTCAGCAGGCTCATGAGATTTGTGATTGAACTTGAATGGTCTCTCAAAATCTTTAGCATTGCTGGAGTCGATCACTAGTTTATTAAGCTTTTGCTCCTGCACACAAACAATAAAAACTCTCAAGAAGACCTTAAGACATGGTTGAGAGTATGTGTAAAGTAGTAACTGGATTCAAAAGATCCTCAGCTTAAACTACATCAATCTTCAAACATGTTATTTGATCTCTTCTATATTTAATGGTCAAAATTTTTCCTTCTACTCCTAAATATTAAAGTAAGATTTCAAGGATTTAATGCACTTGCTTTTTGAAGCATTTCAAGCTTTCTCTGCAGTGCGTCGTGCTCAGCCTGAATACGAAACGGAACACCATGCTTTTGATACATATTTTCCTGTGCCACGTCTTCATCAATGTCACTGGCAATGGTTGCAAAAGGATGATTTGAGGGAATCCACCTGATCGTATCAGGGTCAACATCAGGAGGTATGGAGTCCCCTTCTTTAAGGAACATTGTAGGCCTCTTCCACTGGTATGCTCGAGACCTCCTCTTCTGATGGATAGCTTGTTCCTTTTCTGTGAGAGTAACTGGGGCCAATCGATAAACCTTTCCACACATCTCTATGGTTGAATTTCCCTTGCCCACCTTCACCATTGGATTATTGAAAGGGTCCTCATATTTAAGAGGCTGCGAGCTGTACAAACACAATTTCACAAGCAAACCACCTCACTTATATGTACAAACATGTTGTATCCAAAAGCTACGCACTATAAAAGCAAATTTAATTCTAACATCTGCATGCTGAGGTAGAAAAAATTGAGAAATGTCCTTGTGCAAGATAGATTTAAGTATTAAAACAGAATAATACTAAACTTACTAACTTTTATTACAAACTTATCCTTATAAACCGATTTACATGAATGAGATTGAATGATCTAATTGTTTATTTTATCTCTATATACATGAAAAACAAAGAATTCTGGGGACAGAATCATACATGCCTCTTCTATCAGATCTCAACTGGCCGCGTCTAACAAGATCAGCTACAGTGCCAGGAGGGCTGTACCTAGACTTCCTTGACATGCATACTCTCACTACAATAACCAAAAATGCAGTCATAAAGCACAACCCAATTGCATAACTACTTCCTTCATTTTTCTCCATCTGAAAACAAACAACCAAACAACTTTATTCATGGCGCGATACATTCACTAACAAGAAGTACAAATGCGGATAAGAAAGCTGCAGTGACATTATATGATATATGATTGGTATTATTTATATCTAATTCAACATCACAGAAAACCAAACAAAACCCAACTAAAAATATTACCACGAAAGCTACATGAGGCAAAGAGCTAACGATTTCTTGAAACTTGGCTACTGGGGAGCTTTTCGATGGCCCAGAAATAGCAACGCTTTCAACCTTGACGGGGCGCTGTTCGCCATCGGAACTCACAGCTCTCAATTCAAAGTTTCGAGCAATGGGTAATCGGTTCAAGCTCAGTTTCCCATCTCTTAAAGCAAATTCGGTTTTAAGTTTCTCCACCACATTCGAAGATAATCGATGCTTTGAAACGAAAACAAAGAATTACTAGTAAAATAGTCCATGCTTAATCTTCTGCCAAATAAAATTAAAAAAAAAAAAAAAAGGAGATAAAAAGCTTGCAGTAATACTTACAGCAGAAGAAGAAAGGGAATTGAAATGAAGAGTGTAAGTCGATGCCATTCTTTTAGGATTGAAGGAGAATTTTCATCAATCCTCACATCCCAGCACTTGCTACTCTATCTAGGGAATCGTTCGGCTCGAAGCCCATACATCAAAAATATTATTTATAAAATTTTACAAGGCAAATTTCTCCAATTCACCGAATCCAGGCGCAGTGGTGGTCCGGGTGGCTTTATTTCGCAAGGTCACGTGTTCGACCCTAACACGGTTCGTTTCCCACATAACTAATTTTTAATTTTTTGTTTGATGATTGAACGCGTGCTTAAATTACCAAATCTTATGATTATATAACAATATTTATATTTATATTTTATTATTAGTGCATTAACAGTGCCTAATTTACATGTTAAAGTAAAAGAAACAGGATGAAGAATTTATTCCGGGTCAGAGATGCAAGAAAGCACTTTCTCAATTCTCGGATCGGTTGAACAAGAATGCTTACTTTTCTTCCAGCTCTAATCCATGATCATGTTTAGGGGGCTATCAGTCTATCACTTTGACCAATTAGTTGTACTTAATACGCCATTTTCTGTTAAATGCTATTCATCCCTCCTCACTGATATTTTTATTAGATGCCCACTCTACCTATGCTCAGAATTTCACAATATATACTTACAATATTATATATTTGATGGTTAAAATTTCATCTTCTAAAATTAGAGATATAATATTATATAAGAAAATAGTAAAGAATTGAATATTTCAAAGTGGTTTGACTTATCATGCATAAGCTTATATTCCTAGTTATATTATTAAAATTTAGGTGACACTTTAATGGAATAAATATTTGTCTCATGTAATCTCATATTTATAGGATAAAAATATAAACAATTATATAATTACATGATTAAATAAACTTAAATTTAAATCTAAATCTAAATATAGATATAAAAATTGTTTATCAAATTATTTTATTGAAATGATGTGTCTAGTTACTGTCTATTATATATTTTATATAATATAATCTATATCATATAAAATTGTGCTATAGGATCCACTTGTATATATTAATCAATAAATATATAGGTTAGCGGCTGAAGAATAAAGTAGTGTTGAATTTAATTGGTATTCAATAGTATAGAGGAAAGATTATTGGTCGTATATAATAATTTGAGCGGTCTCAAGACCGAATATCTTCTCTGTAATTTACTATAAAGAACAGGAATCTAGGTTATATTCTGATGGCAACAACGTTTACTCATACAGCAAAATTAGGTATAAGTCCACGCAATTTTTGCTTTTGGGTTCCAAATTAAAGTGCGTGCACTCAGTCCCTCGCTCAGTCCCATTTCCAATAATAAGAAAGTTGGTGGAGACATGGTGAAAGAGTGAAAAACGAATACACGAGGTGGCATTAAGTTGAAGAGACCAAACTTCTCACGCAAACGCCAATGGGGAAAAAAGTGACCCTTGATGTAAACCTTATATTACATTAATTACGAGTCAATAATGAAGTAATAAGGCCAAAACCAGCAGAGAGAGACCACCGAGACGACCCTTCTGCATCAGCTTAATTTTCAAGATAATGAAGCTTTAAGCCACGGTATTCTGGATTCAGACTTGTCTCTATCTTACCTATTCATGAAAGAGACTCTGTATTCCACATTACTCCATCAATATTCAAACATATATAAATATATGTATTTATGTTGTGCAGTAACTTTTGAATTCATATAATAAACTATACCCAATACTGTATCTTGCCTAGAAGAGACAAAACTGAGGAATGACAACCATACTTCTGGGTTATTCTGGTATGTATGTGGGTGGACCATGGTTAGCTTATTGTATTGAACGGCTCCAAAGAAAAGGGAATAACGGGTAGCAATAAAATAGAAATTTTAGCATCATTACAAGGTGGACAAATATTATCTTTGTTAGGTCAAGACAAGAAAAAGAGAGTGATAGTTGTCTGTGGAATGAACGAATGAATAAATGCAGTATAGTATGTATATTTAATGATATCTTAGAATTTAGTGTAAAAAAATTAAAATTTATTTATAAATGTTAGTGGGTTATCATTTACCAACTCTTCACTCAAGTCTTCAACCAACCAATTTCCATTTATAACACTACTACTCAAGCTCACCCATGTGCAATCAAGGTTTTACAATTCTAAATCTTAATGTTCAGCAAGATGTTAGGATACTTTTACACCAGAAAGAATAAAGAAATATTCAAACCATGTAAGTAGAGACAAATTTCACCTAAACACGATTGTTCTTCTTGTACCTAATCAGAATTAATACGAATACCTAATTCAGGTTCAGGACTCGTAATCTTGACAGACACTATGTGATTATTTATTACTAACCAACCCAAGATTAAAAGGTAAAGACAGACAAGCCCTCACCAATGGATTCCTTCCTTCACATTCTATGGAGTATAGACTGCCTAATATTGGGTCCCCTTTTCTTTTTCTCGATTCCATGTCCCACTCTTCTTTATTTTCTCAACACTCTAATTAATTTCTTAATTACTAAATGAGCAACTGACCAATACAATTTGCTTTCTTCTTCATAGCACTCTAACAAGGTTTTTCTTCAAGATCAAGAGTGAATACAATTCATATTAACATTGAAAATTACATAGTAATTATGATTTTATGGTAAATACACCTTGTTTAAATCTAAATGCTAGCAATTAAGCAGTAATAATTTCATAAACCTAAACGAACAGTAATATGAAGTAAAAGGAAACAAGCTTAGATAATAACTGTAAAGAAAGCTAGGGCAAGAACCTATTCACATCGTCTTCTCTTTCCTTCGATCTCGATTCACTGGTTTCAGCTGCTGCTGCTGCACCGGAGCTAGAGGAACTCGCCGGCGGCAATCCTCCACACTTTTGACACCTGGCCACCACTAATATCTGACGGCACGACGGACACGACGAGTTGGACCCGAGCCAAGTGTCTATACACGCCACGTGGAAACCGTGACCGCACTGCGGTAGAATCCTAATTTCGTCTCCGACAGCGAATTCTGTTAAGCAAATCGCACAATCGGAGAATTTCGTGGCGGTTTCCGCGGTGAAAGAGAGCTTCGGAAGCGAGCGGAGGATCTTCTTTTTGAGGCCTTTATTGGCGTTAGAAGTTCGAGCGGCTGTGGAGGCGGTGGCAGCAGAGCTGTTGGCTCCGCCGGAGAGTCTGCGGAGCCAGGCGCAGCGGGCGACGGCTATGAGACCGAGAACACATATCAAGGCGCAGAGAAGAGCAGCTAGAATTACAACATAGTCAGAGTCAACGGTAGCGGCGGCATCCGGTGACTCGGTTGTGGTTGAGTTCACGCCGCCTAAGAGCCTGAAGAAAGAACGAGTCATGAGAAGGGACACAGAGAGAAAGAGAAACAAAGAGAGATTAGAAAGAGACTTTTCTTGCTTTCTCTTTGAAGTGTATTGACTGTGTGAGTGTTTTACGTTGTGGTTGTGTAATGTAGTGGATAATTTTATAATAAAGAATCTGTTGGGGCTAATTGTGCAAACTACTAAAGTACTTCCTTTATTTTACACTAATTGCATGAATGTCCTATTGCTTTCTCATATTACTCTACACCCCTTATTTTTTAAGTAATACCTTAGTTAGCAAAGTTTTATTTGTCGGACCGGGTCTTGACCCAATTAAAGGCCGAATTCAGATTTTTCCTGGTCCGATCAGTTGGATCAATGGTTAGATCAAGAAACGACGTGACTTAAATCTATAAAAATTTATAAATCTAATACTAGGACCAATGCTTGAGTTCTAACATTTTGTAAAAAGCATGCCGATGTCAGCATGACATTGAACCAAAGTAAAACTAATCATGGAATCATAACTCAATGTTATTAACCTAACTGAATCATAATTAGAGTTGAATTTAAATTGAATCAAATATAAATATATTTATATTCGTATTCAGATTTATTTCGTATAACTCGAATTCATATTCACAAAATTTTTTATAACAAAATTCAAATTTGTATTTGATTCATATAATTTAATTTGTATTCGTTTATATAATTTATATTTATATTTTATTAAAAAACATAATTAATAAAATATAATTAAACAATTTTTAGTTTAAATTTGGTCGTGTTTATCTTCTATTCGTATAGTTCATGTTCAAGCTTGTATTAGCAGATTTTTAAAATTATAGTTCAGATTCATATTTATATTCGAATTTAAATAGTTTGTTTTAGATTTATTTAAATCAAACTTAAAAAAGAATCTGAATATATTCGATTTAAATCTAACTCTAATCATAATCAATATATAATGATCTTATTAATGTTTTTTTTTAATAATAATTTTTTTTCTCAATGATGTTTTTTGACAATTTGTTTCCTATTTAAGTATTATCATTCACCCATTCAAATATTCTAAATTTAGTTTAAACTCAAACTCCATGACGCTGGAATCACCCTAATCACGGCCAAAATTGTATATTTGTGGGCTTCCCAGTTCTTTAAAGTTAAAAATTATAGCTTGTATTACACGTTTATTTTATTGATTGGTCGCAAAATGCACGTGATAAAGCATGCAATTCCTCAATTCAATAATTTTTATAGCTTTGGATTACATCAAAACGAAAGTAAAAAAAGATGTTGGAAAAAGTTGCAAATAAATCCCATTTAAATCGATTTAGTTGTCAAGTAAAGGTGCCAAAAAAAAAAATCATCTTTTCCATGTTTCTAGTCCTCTAATGGATATACAGGTAGATCTTTGATAGAAAGACAACACGAAAAACATGTATATATCTAGGAAAAAGAGCCTCAAATCTGAAACTTTAATCCACTATATAGAAAGATTCAGTTTCACCATAAAGAGATTCTAATGAGTTGGGTTTCCATATAACGAGTTGGATCATATTGATAAATTTTTAAAATATATATATATATATATTATTTTAATTAATATATATTAAAATAATATTATTTTTATAGTTATAATCTATACCATAATCAAACTTAAATTTGATTTAAAAGTTAAATACAAAGACTACATAAATCTTAAAAAAAAAAAAAAAAAAACCCTTTTTAATCTACCTGGCATTCCAACGTGGGTCCTCCTGTTGGCATCATTTAGTGTATAGCAGCTCACATTGTGAACAAGTTGACGCCTCTGCTCTGGTCCTATTCTAATAAGTACTATAATCATAGCAAGAGAAAATTCGTGGTCACTGTTAAGAGCACCGATGACTTCCGACTCAATTATGTATTGGACCTTTTTAGGCTGCCAATTACGATTAAAAGATACATGCGCCCACCACACCGTGCCGGCAGGCACCCAAAATATCTAAAATCTAAATCTCCATTTTGGAAAGCACCGCAAAAGATTTCATTCAAGTCCATTGATTCCATCAAAAAGCGGGTTATCTAATTAATTATGTTAATATAATAGAATAAATTTTAAAACAAATTTTAATCCTACGACGTTTGTATAATTATTAAATTATTTAAGTTTAATAATTAAATATGATTTAATACTATTTATCTAATTTAATTATAGTTATTAGTATTATATGATAAATAATACTTTTTATATGGTTCAATATAAATAAAAAATAATACTTATTATAAAATTTAAGTCGAATGATATATTGTCATATAAGATTTTTGTTTAATGATAAATTGTCACTCATATATTGTCAGTGGGGCCAAGGCCGCCCTTTACAGCGTTTCCTGCCTTTTTTGAGGCGATTCGGGCGGAGGAGGCCGAATCTGACCGCCTCCTCCGAAACTGGAGGCGGAACAGGCCGCCGTCACCTTCCTTTACAGGCCGGGCCTCTTTATCTCCGAGGCTGGCTCAAAATGGCCACCTGTTCTATTATACGCCACCGCCCGAAGTGCGTGTAATGCTGGGTTTCCAAATTTTTTGTAATTTTTTTAAAAATTTTATATTTATATAAAAATTATTTTATTAATTTATAAAATTTTAATATTAAAAAGACAAAAATACCCCTGATTATTACTGTATATTTATTATTTTTAATATAAAAAATAGGTGATGGGTGGGAGTTTGGGCTTTTAAACTTAAGCGGGTGGGAATTTGTCCCAGCCTGAAACTATGGGTGGGAAAATGTCCTTTGGCCTATTTTATAAGATAATGGTATGATAATTATAATTTTTAATTTATTATTAGCATTATTTAAAACATGTATTTTGATACATTATAGAAAAAAAAATTGTATGTGATATAACAAGACACTAAATTAATATAATCTGAATGTAATCTATCTTAGATTGGCCACTGATTTCAATGTGACTTCCAATTTGGGTTTTAAAACAGTGGTCATTAATAAGTTTTGTTTTTGTTGTGTTTTATTATTAGTAAACCAGCGTGTATCAGGTGGAGGAGACCGATATTTCTTCTACATAAGGCCAAAGGACATTTTCCCACCCATAGTTTGAGGCGGGGACAAAATCCCACCCGCTTAAGTTAAAAGCCTATTTCCCACCCATCATTCATTTTTTTATTAGTTTTTTATTAAAATTACTAAATTACCTTTTTAAAAATTAAAAATTTATAAAAAATATAAAATAATTTTTAAATAATAAAAAATTTTAAAAAAATTTTTGAAATTCAAAAAATCCCAGCAGCCACCGCTGTCGGCACCAACGACGGTGGCCACCCATAATAGAACCAGGTGGCCATTTTCGGCCACCTAGTTCCAGGGGAGGCCTCTATGGAGGCGGCCAAATCGGTCGCCTCCAGTTTCGGAGGAGGCGGCCAGATCTGACCGCCTCCGCCCGAAATAAAGGCCAGAAACGGCCAATGGGACCAAGGCCGGCCCTTTACGGCCGTTTTCGACCTTTATTTCAGGCGAAGGAAGCCAGATCTGGCCGCCTCCTCCGAAACTGGAGGCAGCCGATTTGGCCGCCTCCATAGAGTTTTTGAATTTCAAAATTTTTTTTAATTTTTATAAATTTTATTTTAATTTTTTTAATTTGTATAATATTTTATATTTATATAAATTTTATTTTATTAATTTATAAAATTTTAATATTAAAAAGATAAAAATACCCCTGATTATTACTCTGTATATATTATTTTTAATAAAAAAAATAGATAATGGGTGGGAAAACAAGTTTTTAAACTTAAGTGAATGAGATTTTGTCCCCGCCTCAAACTATGGGTGGGAAAATGTCCTTTGGCCTCTACATAATGAGCAAAATTCTGAAACCATGGCTAACAAGAGGGCAGCTGAGCAACAACACTGAATTGTCGGCGAACTAAAATTTGACGGGTTGGGTTGATAATGCTACCGCTACACGTGGCACTGGAGGCACATGATACGCGAAGTTGTCGGATAAGAAGTTGAGACCTTACGAGCGATACAAATACACAAGAAGTTTTTGTGCATGTGCTTCAAGACTTTTTATCTCATTATAAAATTATTAAATTTATCGATGATATATTTATTATATTGACAATATTATTATTTATTAATTGATATTCGGGTCAGATATCTAACTCTCGAAGAGGGGAGTGGTAGGCCCCATTTTATCCCTGGACCATATGAGCAGCCTAAGCGGCATGGGTCATGTGAATTGTGCTCATCTTGACACGTAAATGCATTACAACAACAGCATTATTTTAAAGCTATCTTCTTCTTAATCTTCTCAACGAGCTCCGGTCTTACCACGTCTCTTATCCTTTCAGGATTTATCTTCCGGGGAATTTTCGGCGGCAGACAGACGGTGGTATTCCACTGCTTTACACCAGCTGTTGGCAACACAACACAATACAAGAACCATCCATGGATCTCGCATTTCTCGTTTTATAAGTTAAGGGTTCTCAAGTACTAAATGCATACAAATTAGCATCACGCAGAAAAAAAAAAGGATCCATTCGCCTTATTCAAAGGCGCTTCTTTTCCTGTGGACTGATACCTTCTTGATAGACTGATAGGGGTGTTCAAAATGGATTAACCAAACAAATTTGACATTATTTTGAATCTAATTGATTTTTTTATTCAGAAAACTGAATCGAAAATACCAATTAACCAAACCAAATTTATTTGTTAACTGATTTTGAATCGAAATTTAGAGAATCACCCTACTTTATTATTAGTTTTGTTTAATTTCTTTGAAATAACCAGACCAAAAACGTATAATTCAACCTAAAAGACGTTCAACATAAAAATATGGGGAGATTAGCAGACCCTTCATTGTGGATGACACAGAGATCTCGGATAAGAAAAGAGATATGCAAGAACGGATTAAGGATTAAAGATTCACACCATTGCAGTTCCACCTAGGGGCTGTATAGCAGGGTTTAAATAAACATGTTTAATTTGCTATTACAAATATTACCTCCGGCAAAGTGTGTCTTCCTTCTTTACAAGTCATACTTCACAGTCCACCGACCATTCATGTCGGTGTTGAGCGTCCAATTATTTTCTCGAATCTGAAAGTAAGGAACCTGAAAGAACAATACTTCAGAAAAGCACCACCAGAGCTAAGTAAACTGGATGTTAATATACTATAAACGAAAAGGTAGTACTGTATTTGTGTGAGAGTGGACATCGATTATGATTGAAATTGATTAGTGTTTGGACCATATTCGTGCATTAGGACACAAGCAGCTAGGGGACAATTAGGGGCACAAAAAAGCAAATGAGATGTTGGTGCACAAAAATGGGACTACTTCAGGGAGAGGGCAGTGTGGCTTAGGGGAGATGCGAGAAAAGACATAAAAGAGAAGACATACGAGGGGTGAAGGAGAAAAAAGATTGATATTGAGTATTCTGAGCAGCTTTGGCTAATTAAGGGAAAGAGTATGGCCTCTCAAAAGCTAAAAGGGAGAGATTTTTGACCTCCCAAATTGCTGGACTTAGGGAGTGATTTTGTTATCTTTTCTCTGTGACTTGTTGTTTCTCTTAAACACAGCTGACAATCAATACAAACTTTGATTATTTTCTTCATTTTCCTGTTGTTACTTTGTTGATATTGGTTGAGGATTGGATAAGTGCTGGGATTCCTAACACATTGTTGTTGGAACTCCAAACCAAATATCAATATGAGTTATGTGTCATAACTTTAAAGATGTGGATGGAAGAATTTAAGTTCTAGTTTAGCACTTATGAATAAACTAAGCAGGTATCCTTGCAGCTAGTTAAGGCATTCAACTGCCTTTGAATCTTAAAACAAGTATGAAAAGTACATTTCAACTTTCGAGGGAGAATCTCATAAAGGAAATGAATAGAGGAGATAAAATGACAAACTTTGACAGAGTCAGTGTATAAAAATAATAGAATTAAGAAGAACTGTTAATTATTATCATGAGTCATAAAGCACAGGGAGAACAGATGAGAAATGATAAATCAATGAAAATACAAACATAAATACTTCCATAATATACCTTGTCAATTACTTCATAGCCAAGTTTGAATTGAAACTCTTGCTCTCTCTGAAAATTGAATAGGCTCCAAGAAAGTTCAGCGGCTCCTCTTGAATTTTTCTGTCATAGGAGTAGTACATAATAGCATAAGGATACAACTAAACGAAATTGCAGTCTGCCTGAACACTCTGGCATCCTTTCATTTAATATGCTATTCTAAATATAATACGACTACAACTAAAATAAAAGAAGATGTAGTAGTGACAAAAATGTATAGCCATTAAAGTTACTGTATTGAGTATACAGAACAACATAAGCATTGATCTTCTTACACCAATTATGTTTAATGTGGAACATTCTCAAGCTTAGAAAAACATCAACCTGTTTGAATCCTTTGTCAACATCACATCTTCCCTTGATATTGAACCTTAGCAAACCATTACTTGTCACAGGAAATCCTTTCTTGGCACGGACAAAATACCTAAGCTTCTCATGTTTAGTATACTGCACACCCAACCCAATGCTTGCTGATAACTGTAAACAATCATTAGATATGGATATATATTTGAAGAGGGAATTCAAATTTGCAAATGAGATGCTATTAAAATTAATTGCATAAACATACATTTGGATATAAGTGTCTGATCATGGCACTACAATAACTTGGATTTCCCACTCTTGTATCTAGCTCTCCATGGACCTAAACAAGCACAAACATGGTGAAATATTAAAAAATCATATAAGGGGATTATATACTGAGGTTGTTCAGATATTCAATCACAAACGTATAGCTCTCCAATAAGAAAATGTATCCCATTGCTAATTTTAGGAAACCCAAAGAAAGACAAACAAAACGATGTACAAATGCTTAACACATAAACACAAATATTTACGTAGAAAACCCAATATGGTAAAAATTACAAACAAAGAATGGAGAAAATTTCACTATAGATAAAGCAGATTACAAGATGAAAAAGAAATTTTTTTGTTCTCTTTGTCTAAACTCTTAAGCTTAGCTCACTATGATTTTGCAGCACGCACTATCCTTACGTTCACTTTAACATAATTTTTATATAAAAACAATAGTTGACAAATACCGAACACTTGCACTAGTTGGTCGCATGTTCACGACAAGTTGTATACACATTATAACGATTGCTCCAATCCACAAGTTGTAACCACTTTGTTTGACTAGACTACCCAACAGACAAGATCCTAATCACTGTATCTACTCATTAAATCTCTCTGAAAATTCACCTTCTGAATCCGCACTTCCTAAATTCGAGTCACCACTATACAACAATAATTGTTGGGTATCCTGTGATGGTTGGGAATTAAGTTGGGTCTAGTTATATAATACAAATTGTTGAGTATGCTTGAGTTAGCTTTTGGGGTGGGAGAAACCAAATAGCACTTTTCAAACACCTAACCACTAAATTGAAAAACGGGCCGATCATGCATTGAAAGAGATAGGACTTACATTAACAAAACTATGGGATTGTGCGCTAATAGTTTCATGTATTAACATACACTATAAATCGTCTAAAATTCATATTAGAAACATCACTTCAAACTCCAAAAGTAACATAAAAGTAACTAATAGAACTACGAATGAGCACAAAGCTGAGCCCCTCATAACATCACCAAGTAACAGTTTCTTTCTCCCAATTCCCAACAGTAAAATACAACATTCTACATGAGATTCAATAATAAAAGCTTTTACTGTGACCAATCAAACTAAACTACGAGCTACCCAATATCTGCAACGATAAGTAATAATTCTAGCATTTAAGCCACCCGGAAAATTCTAAATTTACTTCTGAAATCTTATAGAAACACACAAACGCAAAAAAAAAAGACAACAACAACAACAACGACAACCAAGATTTAAAAACACAGTAATCAAGTAGTGCACCTGAAGGTGAGTATTGGAATCAATGAAAAACTTCTCCTTGGCATGGATTCTTAAAGCTTTTGAGTCTTTTCCGTATCTTAAAGACGTCTCCATTTCTTGTTCTCGAATTTGAATTCAAATCACTCCAATCAAAACCCCAGCTCACTTAACAAAGAGACAGATTGGAGCTCTCCAGTTCTCACTTCAGACACTGACTGAGGGGCACACTACTCGTTATCATCGAAGTTTAAAGTCTAGCCTCGTGCCTCCTTTGAACCAATCACAGAGTCCCCCCACGTCATGTCTAAACTGGGCCTATATGGGCCCAATTAAAGATAAAAAAATACTCAGCCCAAACCCAAACTTTTCGGTACCAAATTTTCAGGTTTGAAAGGTGCAGTGGAATTGAGCTGACAGTGTTTTGACTAAATTTCGGTTCAATTAATTCTAGGTGAAGGAGAAACTCGGGTTCAAATTGGATTAGATTTAATTGACTTAAACTGAGTTTCAAAATTTTATTTAACCCTCTAATTTTTTAATTTTTATATTTAAACTAAGTCACTTGTATTTAAGTAAAGAAATTAAATTTAAAAAATATTAAATATAAAAATTTATTAATATTTTACTCTGATTAAATTATAAATTTATAAACTCATCAAATCATTCATTCACAAACTCAAATTTGATTTAGCATAAATTAAGTCAAATCCAAAGTCATAAAAAATTTGGTTCAACTTTTATTTAAAAATGAGAATGGGTGGGATAATAGTCAAATAACCTAATTTCTATTCCAATTTTTGTAAGGATAATATTTTTTCGTTTTCGATTTATGTTTGATTCAAAGATGACAAGAAACCTCCGTCCCTTCTATTGGAGAAAATTTCTCTCCCCTCCTCATCCTTTGAGGGAAAATTATATATAAATAAAAAATAATAAAATATTTATTAAATGACAAAACTTATTTAAAATAATTCAAAATTTTTAAAAATAACTTAGCATTTAAAGATTTAAGCAATATGTAAATATAAAGAAATTAAAAAAAATAAGTTAGAAATATATCTATCTTTATTTATATTTGGTCTTTAATTACAGATTTTAATTATCTCCATTTTTGTTCTTATCTTATTTTCTATCAAAAAATATTATTTTTCAATAAAAAAAAAATCAAAAACCGATTTTACTAACGAAATTGTGATCTCTATTTGCTCCCTTGGTTGGAAGAGAGAGTGAAAACTTCAAATTCAAAGCACATCATTCACGTCATGTTATAGTGTACAGATTTTTTAAAATAAAGATATTTTAATTAATTTTTGATAATAATTAAATTCATCTTAAGAAAATATCACAAACACCATCAAAGTTTTAAAATTTGTTAATTCACCTCTAGCACTTGATTGTTTATCATTTTCCCCCTATCTTTCGATATCTTACCATACTACTATACTAGTTATCACGCTGAGAAGTCAAAATCTTGTGGACAAGCCTCGGCTAGGGGTTTTCTGTAGTGGGAGGAGGCAATAAAATGAGGTTCAGATTCGATCTACTTCTCTTTACAATTGTTCTTCTCGCAACACCTGTTCTCTCCGATCTGATCCTCTCCAAAGTTGATCGACGCGTAAGTTTTTCATCTTGTTTTACGCTTCTTGATCTGATTTTAGTTCGTAATTGTTAATTAGCTCTAAATTTCCGTTCATTATGTGTAAATTCATTGCATAAAGTATATAGTTTGATTTTATGGGCTAGAAATAAGAAAAATAATGGAGATCTTTGTTGATCTTCTACTGCAGATTGATTTGACTTCACAGATTGTTCGCAGCGTTTCAACACTTAAGGTGATTCAGTAATTCTCTTTTGTTTGCTCTGAAAGATGATTTTTTTGGTAGAATTTTGAGTTTTATAGCAAAGTGTTTCGATTTAATTTAGTAATGTGATTTGTAGGTGGAGAATGCTGGTTCTGAGTTGGTCACAGAAGTTTTGTTGTCATTTTCTGAGGACCAGGCAAAAAATTTGGCCTATTTAATGGCAACATATAGTGAAGGGAAGGGAAAAGCTGAGGGGTCTGGTATTAATCTTCCTGTTAAAGAAGTTAAGCCAAAAGGACTGCCTCCGGCTTTGACCTTTTATTCAGTAACATTGCCTAAGGGACTGAGCAAGGGTGCTACTTTTACTTTCGATGTGTCAGCTGTATTTACCCACTCCCTGCGGCCATTTCCGGAGAAAATTAGTCAGGCTGATATTCAGCTTGTTGTTTTCCAAGACAGTGCTCACTTCCTCTCTCCTTATGTTGTTAAGGTCCAGTCACTCAGTATAAAATTACCTGATGCTAGAATTGAATCTTACACAAAATTGGAGAACACAAAGCTTCATGGTTCAGAGATCAAATATGGCCCTTTTGAGAATCTCCCCTCTTTATCATTCTTGCCCATAGTTGTTCATTTTGAAAGTAATCAACCTTTTGCAGTTGCTAAGGAGTTGGTGCGGGAGATAGAAATTTCCCATTGGGGTAATGTGCAGGTTACAGAGCATTACAACCTTATCCATGGAGGTGCTGAAAGCAAGGGTGAATTTTCTAGGTTTGCTCATGTTTTCTTGAATTTTATTTATTTATCTTTTATTTGAAACAAACAAGGGTTCAGAATAAATATGGAGTTGGATGGAGGTTTGACTTTTTGTTGTTGCCTCAATATGTCACAGGCTTGATTACCAGGCTAGACCTCACCTCAGAGGAGCATCAGCATTTAGACAACTTGTTGCGAAATTGCCTCCAAGAGCTCATTCGATTTATTACAGAGATGAGATTGGAAATATATCCACATCTCATCTGTGGGGTGATTCCAAGAAGGTGGTTATTTGAGGTTATGTTAAATGATATGTTAAATAGCTGACTTTAACATGGGTTATTCTCATTATTTGCAGACAGAATTATTGATTGAACCAAGGTATCCAATGATGGGTGGTTGGAGAACTAAATTTACCATCGGATATGGTCTACCTCTCAAAGACTTTTTGTTCCAGTCAGCTGGGAAACGTTTCCTTAATATAACTTTTGGAAGCCCGATGAATGAATTGGTTGTTGATAATCTCATTGTTAAGGTTGGTAATATGATGATTGTTTATACAAATTTTTTTCATTGCTAATATTCACAGTATTGGTATTGGCACTGGGTTGAAAATTGGGTAAACTAGCCTTCTCCATGCTGCTTATAAAATCAATGAACATCCGATTGGATGGGCGTTGTCAATAAGAATGTCTAGCCGACCAATTTGCAAATGGTTGTCATAAGTTATTAGACAGTGTGTTCCCTGTTATTCAGATTTCATATTTTTGCACCTCAGCACCCATTGAATTATTGGAAGCATGAATTGTGGCCTGGTGGTTCAAAAGTGTCTTCTGTGCTCCTCTGATTGAGCCCTTTTGTTTTACAGCTTGTTTTGCCAGAGGGATCTAGTGATATTGCTGTGTCTGTACCATTTCCTGTAACGCAATGGCAAGAGGTAATACGACACAGATTTTTATATGTCATCCATTCTTTGTTCATTTTCATTAATCATTTTCTGTTTTATTTATTCTCAAGTTTTTATTTAGTCTCTATTTATTTCTTTCTACCATTTGAAATGCAGCTTTTGTTTTCCACTTATGTTTTATGATTTTATGCAGACCAAATTATCACACTTGGATATTGCTGGTAGGCCAGTGATTGTGCTGCAAAAGACCAATGTTGTGCCAGAGCATAATCAATTTTTCCAGGTATTTTTGTCTTCACTTTACTTGGGAATAAGTGTTAACTTTTCAGTGAAGCCTGCTTTATCTTATCACTGAGACTAAATATTTGATATTACTATAGATTGACATCGTTATCAAATTGTTATAGTTCATAGTTCTTACATTTCATTAGTTGTAAGTTTCTATTATTGACTGTGGTTCAAGAGTCAATGTTCAAAGTTTCCTTTAAATAGTGAGGGTTAGTTTTCTTCCACTGATTAAAATGTGTAGAACATATTGTGGTATCCCATTCTTTTTGGAGGACCATGCCATCCTTTGATGACTTAGTGGCATGAGTGGTTATTATGTCAGGTAGCTGCTCATGTGTGCTATGTAGTTTAATTTGAAGGAAAATATATGGAGAATCAAATGAAATTTTTTGATGTTTGTAGCCATGTGTCCTATAACCATGAGGGCCTAATTGTTTACATGGCAAGTGTTTATTCTTTTATATACAGCTCATTTAAATAACTCCAGTTTATTACTGATAAAAATAAATAAATAAAATTTAGTTCAACATATTGCATGTTCTCATTGCATAAATTACATTGTCACCTTCGCTCCAATTGTCATGAATATTGATGATATACAATCATTGTTTATTTTGCAGGTCTATTACAAGTTCAGCAGCTTTTCGATGCTTAGGGAGCCACTGATGTTGATTTCTGGCTTTTTCTTTCTCTTTGTTGCTGGCATTGTTTATATGCATGTTGACATGTCAATCTCCAAGTCTTCTCCTTCTTATTTAGCAAAACTGCAGTGGGATGAAGTAAGTTGGACTTTGTCAAGTCATGTGCTTGTGTTGAATCTAGCTTTCCACGTGCAATTTAGTTATTTAACACTTATTGTAAGATTTGGTTTCTGTAATTTCAGGTCCAATCAACAATTCAGCAGCTCCTAAATATTATCAATCGATGCCTAACTGCACATAATAAACTGGAAGCATCACTACGTGATCTTTCTAGGACTGGGGATGTTCAGGCTTGCAAAGCAGCCCGCAAATTGGCAGATGCTCAATTGAAAGAACTTTCAAAGGAATTGAAGCCTCTGTTGGCATTCTTGCAATCTTCATCAGCCGCTTCCCAAATATACCTAAAGGTTTACTTTCTGTATATTTGTTTTGGTTAAAACATTTTTTTTTTTTTTTAGATATAATAATTGATACAGGTTTTTTAACTTTGAAGTTTTCTGCTACATCTTTTTTGACTGGTTCATTGAACTCAATCGTTGACATGGATTTTACTGATTTTCTTTTCTTGCACACTGCATTAGACTTGTCCTGGAATTGTAGTGATTAATGCCGAGTATATGTATAGGTGGTGGAGCTGGTTGCCAAGGAGAAAGAATTACAAGAGAAGGTGCTGGCAAAACACTCGACTGTGGTGGATGGATACGATAACAAATCTGGGGCACGAGATATCGAAAACCGGGTTGCTTCGCAGCAGCAGAAAATTACAACTTTGAGGCAGGAGATTGACCATCTGCTGGAGCTGATAGAAGAGATATGAAACAACAGTTTTATTGATAATGAGTTTAGTTTTAGATTTATTTATTTGAGTTCAAATCACTAAGGTTGATGAGGTAATACTTCAAATCAGGATTTTTTCATACAAGGCAAGTGTTTTTGCAGTATAATTTTCAGAGGCAAAAATAATTCTCGTTGAAGAATTCAAAGTAATTTTGTTTTCAATTTCAAATTAAGTTCAAACTTTAGTTTGCTGATCTTAAGTTAGCTGTTTTAAATTCGAATTGATCTTGAGTTAGATGTTGTTTTAATTCAGTTTAGATCGAATTCAGCCCTACCCAATATTGCCTGAAGTTTGTTTCATCATATAAACGTATTGGTCCAAGTTACAAATGGTGCTTCAAGGACAAAACATTTTGATAAACCATGCTCTTCCAGTCAGAAACAATCCTGATACTACGTCGTTTTGCTAATAAAAAAAGGGGTTGACCAGCTCATGCTTTACTTTCCTTCTGGCGAAATTACTTCTAAAAGCTCAATATTTAGCTCAAATGTGCTTCCTGGCTGCAACACAGGCACATCATTATCACCAAAAATTGCACAATTTCTTTCATAAAATCTATAATGAGTCATACTAAGTTGTATGATCAATGGGTATTAACGGATATAAGTAAAATATGTTACATGTAATTGATTAATTAATTTCTAATTCAAGATAATTTTTGATAATATTTTAATAATTGGGTAAGTCCTTCACCTAATCAAGCTCCGCTAAACAAATAACTTGTGAATAAAAAAAAAATTATGAATTACCTCAAATTTATTTATGGCGTGCTGGTGTTGCAATCTCCCCACAGATGCTGGGCCCCAATGTTTACAAGAAAAAAAAAAAAAAAAGATTGCAAATGTTGTACCAGCATTAGCATGACATCGTATTGACATCAGCACACCCTTGAACCATGGTAAAAGGGTGGTTTGATTGAAAACCAACACCATCAAAGTGGTTTACTGGTTAGAGCCATGAGACTCTTAACCTGACTGAACAAGTCACTGACCCCTGATCTAATTGGCCTGACTGACTGGTTTGGTTTTTATAATCGTTATTCAAAATTATTCTATTATATGATGATGATTCAGTTTTTTTATATCTGTTAATGCCCGACCGCTTGTAAATAAGTCAGTGCAACAACGCAGGAAAAGGCAACCCAAAAAACAAAAGAATTAAGGACTAAATTTGTACCGGAATCTCATTCATTCCTTTATTGCCATAACCAACCTCTGGAGGCACAATCACAGTCCTCTGCAAAAAAATATGAAAAATGATGACAATAGAACTCACAGACTAGAAGAATGTTTGGGCATTAATTGTTAATACGAAGACAATAAAGAACAAGGACATGATGATACCACCTTCCCTCCAACTTTCATCCCTTCTGTTACTGAATACATGGCTGGTGGAGGTTTTGGTGCAGCTTGAGCAGAGAAAAGGCCATTTGGGTTGTCCACAAATTCACGCTTTCGTTCTTTACCTGGGGGGGCTCCAACCTTGAATTCATATGGCTGAATAAAACATGAGAAAACCAAACCAGTATAAGGATGGGAGTCATATTGTAAAGCAAAGGCAGTTTTATTCAATCGATGAAATACTGGGCAATATGGCCAATTAATAGCAATACTTTAAAATAAGGATCGGACTGGACGGTCCAATTAGTTCGATCACAACCCGGTAGCTGGTTTGGGTTGAATTTCTCAGTCTTGAACCGAGGGGCGATCCAATTCAAGAATCATGCAATGTACCACAGGACAAGTCCTAACACTTCCAAAGGCATGCACCATAACAACATGTCATAATTGTACTTGGTTTATAGTTATATAGTCAGTGTCATGAACCGACCATTTGAACTGGGAAATAGGTTAGATATGAGCCAAATTAAGCTTAAACATGGGATGACTCAAATTCAGTTAAAATATATAATGAGATGCCTTAAATTCGATTCGAATTCATCAAGTTAGGGTTTAGGGAAGTTCAAACCCAACTTTAGATTAAAATTCAAATCTCAAAGTTTGACTCATATTCCTAACTTGTTTGTGTGACTCAAATTCATGATTCATTTTAATAATGGTAGAAATGATATTGTTTTAAGTATCAAGACAATATTATTTTTATCATCGTTAAAATAATATCATTTTGCTAATTATTCAATTTAGCTTGAACGATTGGCTTGTGAGTTAAACCAAACCAAAGTTTTTCCAGTTGGAGATTGGCTTAATTTCTAGATGAATCAAGAATTCTGACTCACACTTGAGTAAACTTTAATTAAGTCAACTTTTGAGTTCGAAATAACTTAATTCGCGTCAAACCCATCAAGAAAGACCTAGACCGACCCCTTGATCAAGTCAAGGTCCGATCCAGATCTGAAAACAGTGATTAATAGTAGCATTTGATCATGCAAATAAAACCAGAGACACCAAGTTCAGCTGAAAAAGAACATTACCTGAGCAATGCTACGATTTCCTGCTAAGAGTTTAGATTCTCGACTTGACACAGCCGTTATACCCCGATACATACAGTCAAAGTGCACCTGAGTAAAAATAAATTCAGATCCAAAAACATTATGAACAATTTTGATCTTCTATTTCCAATAAGAACCAACCAACCTGAACTGTGGATCCTTTTTCTGCGACTGGACCATTTCCTTCAACAATATCATAGTATTTCAATCCATCAGCTGCAAATTCAGTAACAGTGAAGCGAAATGGATTGCTCATTTCAGTCATTTGCCACCAATGCTTGTACATCTATCAGTAATATAGTTATTGAACAAGCAATTATGTGATTTTCTACAAGAGAATCAACTAAAATTCAAAACGATACCACTTTCTTTTAGCGGTGATTTTAGCTGAGTCGAGTCCTAATAAAGCTCGGTTTGAATCCACAATTTCCGGTTTGAGTTTGAGTTTGCTCGAACTATCCACAATGTCATCAGAGCTATGCCGAATGTGGATTCAAACCTTAGTCGGCTCAGCTCGAATCCTCCACTACTTTTTATCAATACTAAATATTAAATAAATATATGTAAATTAACGAAAATAATCGTATGATTCAGTGATTAGACAAAGAAATCCGTTAATACTTGTTTTACTCAAATGAAGATGATAGAATTCTTTTTCTGATAAATCAGGATGTCAAAATATTAAGCAAAAACGAAACGAGTATCAACAAAAGTAAATGGACGAAGTACGTACGTGTAGTAAGGTAGTCTTCAAGAGGAACGGCCTTCCTGTTGCGTCTGTCTCTTGCCTCTGAGAATTGTGGAAGAGACGTGAGGGTGAATGGCAATGAAGATACCAGAATTGCTGATCTTCTCGAAATAGGTATCGTAACCACTACTTGTTTTGCGTTTTGGGCTTGAATTGCAACGTGTTTTGAGCAGATTTGAAGATGATTCTCATGAGTCCAACTGTTCAAGCTCCTAAATGAAGCCATGCCGGTTGGACTTGGATTTGGAAAACTGAACTATGAACAACAGGTTCAGATTCCCGCAAAACCCATACCTTTCTATCCACTCTCACTTGTATGAAAATACAATTTTAACCTTCTTCCATTCTATTAGAAATCGTAACCCGTCCGCTGGCTCGATTAGGACATGGTTGTCAGTCTGGTGAGTGCAATTTTGGTTTGCACAGTTATTTATTGTTCTAATTTTGGAACAAAGATTTCATATTTAATTATTAAATAAATAAAATTATTTTAAATATTATTTTAAAGTCTATTTAAATAAGCACTAATTGGATTAATATTTGTTCAACCATATATTTTACCAATCAAATGGTGTTTGATCTAAATTGACTCCTTGATTGAGTCTAAATTTTAAAATATTGTTCGAAAAATGATAATACTACTATATTATCACTCAATTCCAATTTTTCCATTGAGAAATACTTTATAGAAGAAAGGTTAAAATACACAGCACATGTAATCTGTAAAACCAAAAACTGTCCGAGTATATTACATAAAAACCTGTGGATTTTTCAAGCTATAAGAAGTTGATTGTGGTGGGTTGTTGGCCAGAATTGTCCAGAGATCCTGTGACACTGGAAGAGAGCTTGGAAACTGATCCTGCTTTGATATCAACAAAATCATCAAGATTCTGAAACTTCTGCATGACAGTTTTAATCATGTAGATGACTCTGACAATGTTCAACTTAAAAGATCAAGGCCCTGCTGTTGTTGATGATGTTCATCTTTATCGTCGTTGGCAGGGTCTGCTCCCATTTCGTGACTGGCTTGGTCGTGTAAGGATTGCATAGGAATTGCAGTGGGGTTTCCTCCAGGGAAGTTTTTCTTAACTGCGTGTCCTGGGGTTTTGGTCTCAGATTTCTTCGCCGCCTTCTTGTGCCACTGCTTTAGAGCCTTGTTAGTTTGCTCATCAAATATTGATTTCTTCATGTTCGATCCCATCTGAAAATTCACATGTAAACAGAGGCTTTACAAGAATGAAGTAAAACTGTAACAATTAGGTTTCGATACGAAAAATAACTCGAGTTCGACTAGAGTTCGTTGAACCAAAAGGGGGAGTGCAGTTCAGTCTTTATATGTACTCAATATATCTTTGTGTTTTCTTGCAAGATTTTCCTTGGATGTTACAAAAACTTAGGAAAGAAAAGCATTCATAGGCAAAGACAGTGAGAGTTGTAAATGTACCTGGGTAACAAGAGCATATAGAGGAAGGGTGCTGTAACTGCATAAAAATTGTATTGCTACTCTGCACAATACCACATGAGTATATCAGAACGTTCTATCTTCTACACAAGCAATGTAGACTAGGGGGTGATTAAAAAACCGAAAGACGAAGAAACTGAACGAGAAAACTGGTTACCGGGTTCATCGATTTTGGTTCTTAATTTTCTATTTATCCAATTTTAGGTTTGATTTCGGTTCAATATTGAACAATCCTATTTAACAAACCGTTCACAGTTTCGTCAAAGACGGGTTATAAGTTTCAAAGCAATACATACAAGAGCTAAAGATCACAGAGCATATTTATTTCTGTGTAAAGGATGACTTACCCGAGAACCACTCTTATGATTGCAAGAACAAAATCGTCATGAAAACAAGATTTCAATCCGAACTCATACTGCAACATGAAGAAGCATTAAAATAGGGAAAAAAAAAAAAAAAAAGTTGATACAACATAAGTAAAATAAGCAGAGGTGGATAGGAACCAAGTCAAGTCCAAATACTCTCTGTTTTAAATTCCATTTGTATGAAAAATGAAACAATTTGAGTTCAATTTAAATTTGTCAAGTTAAAGTTAAAAGTAGTTTGGCTTCGGCTCGATTTTTAAGTTAGAAGTTTGAAACTTAATTCCAGTTTATGATTTAAATTTAGAGTTTGAGTTTATAACTTATTTACAAAACAATATCGTTTTACCTAATAATAAACAAAACAACGTTATTCTAATAATTGTTTATCATAATTCGAAACTTATAAGTCAAACTTGAACTGAATTGAGTCATTATTCGACTCACAAGCTGAACTTCTTCTAACTCAAGTTTAACTAAGTTTCAAAAGTAAACCGACCCTCTAAACTCAAGTTTGGCTCGAATTTAACCTAAATAGATTCAGATTGAGTTGAAACAACTTTTTAGACTGAAACAGCTCGAGTTTAACCCTCAAAATAACCATGAAGTCAAAGGAGAGCACTTTATTACCCATATCCAAAAGAAGTATGTTATCTCAAATGCATTCTGCACATCACACACACAGAAAGCCTGTCAGAATACAATTGATCCTCCCTAATCATAGTCACAGCCATATCAGAGTTGAAGAGGCATTTGTTTAGTACCATAAAAAGGACAAAGTGTATGAGATCAAGGATTAACTGAGGCCTACGAAACCAAAAATAGCTGTCAGAAACTTGCACCAGAGGTATCCCTTGAATTACAGCATGTCTTTCTTTGATCTCAAATGCCATCTGTGATATAATTCCTTGAAGCTTTGTTCCAACAGATAAGATTACCTTCAACAAATTAATGGACAGTCATTACCTTAAACTATAGAATGCATAAAAGAACGAGTTTCTAATGACAAATTTCTTACAATGAGAGGAAATACTGAGAAAATTTGCATAATTACAGTCCACCCTGAATTGAATAAAATTGTATCAGTTTGGTTCACAGCCAAAAGCCAATTACTGACTGAAAAGGATAATAGAATGAAGAGTGTGAAAAAATGCCAACCATGAACGTTAAGAAGCAGAAAGACACTTGTAGAAGCCCATAATACTGGACTGTCGCCAACATGACAAATTGAGTTAGAAGAAAATAGAAGCATACAAACTTAGTATTCCCAGATAGATTTTGTGGACGACATAAATTTACCTGATTCCTACGACTACCTTGAAGTCATCTTCCAGTGATCTTTTAATATATTTTTGGAAGTCAAATTTACTTCCGGGTGCTAAATGAACCTGCAAAATGATAAAACAGGTTAATTCACCAACAATGATAGTACCAAGGTGCTGCTGAAATTTCATACTGGTTAAAGATCTCACAGTGATGAATCCATGTCTCATTGTCAAGTAGTCGAATCTGCGAACCGACATGAAGAATTGTCGAAAGAAGCATATCTTCAAAGAACGAAAATACAAGAATTGCCGTCAATGTCAAGAGCTAATAGGAACAAGAAATTAAAACACATCAGAAGTACACTTGTAGCAACATCAACAAAGAAGACTGGGGAGCTTAGTATCATTCTTACCATATAAAAAGAAAATGCAGTTTCCATCCAGTAATTGGTGTGGTTTCTCACAAATGATGTCTCATGAGTAAGCCTAAATCTTGTAGGATCTAAACAATTAGCACACACTCAAAGTCAGATGGCTAGAGAATCACAAGTTGATGTTGAATTTAATAACATACCATTCATATGATCATATTCGGAGTGAGTTTCTTCCTCCCATTCCTTCCATTTCCGAATCTGCTTGCAAGAGATTGTATTGAGGAATTTAGTATAGATTGACGCCTTACATAAATGGGATTATACCATATTTGGAAAAGGAAGCATCTCAAATTGCCGAAGCAATTTCCAAAATGGCCTGGAATAGCTATGGCTAAATGCAAGCCACAATTCACTAAGTGGCCTTAGAATTGAAACAAAATCATCATTAACAACCTCAAAAGCATATGTACCTTCGCTCTTCCAAGCATCATTGTTAGTGCACTGTACATCACATGAAACGCTGCCAAGAAGAAGATGAAAATGTGCAATTGATGAATTCCATTGATAGATATAAGTGGCACATGCCCCTGTTAAAAACAAGTGTTAACAATCTATCTCGAAGGAAGAAAAAAGCCCTATAATTGATCAAATTTATAAGCAAAATTGCTATATACTTACACGTCCGCAGCCTAGCCCGCCGCCACCACCACCACCACCTAAAAATCTACGCTCCTGCCATAAGAGCCTGCGACGAGACAGACCATATTCATGTATTACATTATTTAAATGGTCTGGATCTCCTTTTGGACAAGGTAACATTGTATCTGCAACTGCTGTGGGAATGCAGATGTTGGCAATGTATTGTTGCCCAAATGACAGAAGTAGTGATATGAAACCTAGAAGCATAAGCTCTGGCAACAATAACAAAATAAATTACCACAAACCCTTGATTTGCACGTTAATTTAAAAAAAAAAAACGATATTATACCTTCTTTAATCTTCTCTAGAGCTTCAAATAGAGCAAGCTTGCGTCTCTTTTTAAATACCTGCAACAAACCCACCAGAACAAAACAAGTATGGATACATATTGCATATCATCCTCAAGGTAGAATAAAATCAAATTTCAAAAATAATTTTCTACAATCATTTTCATCCTTGGATCTTTTCCTCCTATCGATTTCCATCGTAATAGAATTTCTAAATAAAAATTAAAATCTAAATAATACCCCTCCAAGCATGTGAAGAAGTTGCTCCAGTGTGATAGAAATTATAACAATGACAGAACAAACAAGGGCGACAGCCCATGTGGGTGTCTGATCAAGCTCCCTTGAAGCACCTGGCCCTCTGCCACCACCACCACCTCCACCCATTATTTTCTTTTTCCGGTTACAAGTTTGCTCATAAATTCTAGACAGAAAGAAAGAAAGAAAATTATCGTGCACTCATCATCACCATGTCATCAGAAAATTTCTTTAAGTTGATGGCACAACAGAACTAAAGACATGTATCCAGAATTGCTTTGAGACAGAAAGATGAAGCTATTAACAGTCCAACATATATGAGGTCAGAATTATACGTCCATAAAATAGGAGGGATTCAATTTAAAGAGAGCTAAATAAAGAATAAGATTGGTTTCAAATATTTATATTTAGGTAGGTCGTTTATGCTATCTTGTGATAAAGAATATAGACAGTGTCCATGGACCATGGAGCGATGCAAGGAAGGCTCTATTGCCATTTAGGGGATCCGATTGGTCTCCTCTCCTGCATGAAGGAAAAATTATACTCGCTTGGGTGGTGTTTTTGTCTTATTATTTTCGTTTCAGATCAAAAGACCCTATACCTGAACCGTATTTGAATTAAAATAGTATAAAAAATATTCAATTTGAACACGAGGATGAAGTATTGACAGGTTAACACAACATAATCCAAATTTATTTGATCAAGAAATGGGATGTGACTATCAAAACACAATTTATATCAATCCGTTTGATCCAAAAATCGAAGCTTTATAATTGTACATGACCCATTTTGACACGGAATCATGCGATCTGAAAATGAAACGTGTATATAAATTATGTTTGAGTTTGAACGTCAACTCAAAGCAAGGATGGATTTCAACCAAGTAAACTCAGTGTAAATTGATGCTTAATATGATTTAAATTAAACTTTTAATTTGATAATTTAATTCAAAATTGACTAAAATCCTCTTTTAAATGATATTTGTTCATATTATCAATAATATTATTTATCTCGTTAATAATATTATTTATTTCATCAATAATATTATTCATTATGTTGATAATATTATTCATCAAATTAACAATTCTTAGATGACATATTTAATTAACTTGTATTTGATAAAATAAACTCTAGTTAAACTGAAACTAAATTATATTTAAATTTAATTTGATTTAAATCTAATTCTAATCCAAATGTGAAACAGTCCAATCACGTAAGTATTAACCGAAAGGTCTTCAACATAACTCAAATTAAAATTCAGACAAAAAATACTCAATCCCAACCATTTTTTCACAAATTCTGAAAATTGTCAGCTTTAAAAAAAAAAAAAAAAAACTTATTGTCGTTCCTCTGGGGATTGAAACCTAGTGGCTGCAATTTTGTAAAATTGGAAAAATTGACGTTCATTCTGATGATATAAAATAAAAATGGAAAAAGAATATCGCTGTAGACGGGGATCAAACGCTGGTTGCCAGAGTGACATGTGCATTTGAGTTTTATGGACTTGACAAGTCGAAGATCTGTTAGATGTAAGGAGAGCTCAAGCTCAAGCCAACTTTGAAGGATATGAGTCATAAACATAATGCAAAGCTGCACAAAAATTTACCAAAAGGAGAAAATCCTGACGATCAATCCAGGATAAAATAATAAACTGTTTGTCCTAATTTTAGTTTTCAAGGCAACCTGGAAGAAAATTGCTTTTGATGAGATTCACTTGGAACAAACACAGGTAGCTGCCCACCCCTCTGAGATCTACCCTGATGAATACTTGACGTTGGACCTCTATCCAGGTTACTATTACCCATTGAACTGCTTCTTGTCCCTCTAGTCAGTTGTTCATTCACAATAGGTCCCCCAAAAAATATGGATTGTCCCGTGTACAAAAGCTCTGTCCTGGGAACCTGAGAAGAAACGCCACCTCTTGACGTAGCAGAGACGAAGCGCCCAGCTTCTGGATCCCAAAACACAGAACTTCTCGTATTTTCTGCAGCACTTGCATTATTTCCTGTAGGTGCCTGTGCTACATTGTCATGGATAGCATTTTCATTGCCTTGGCTTTGTCTTGTCGACCAAGGAGATTGATTTGCTGACGGTTGATAGATGGGGTTGAAGTGATCTACATTTGAAATCTGTGGCTCCAGTGGAGAATGAGCGAGATAGGAGACCTGGGGACTAGTGAAGTTACTAGGGCTATGACCATATGTCTCACTATCTTCTCTGCTAGCTCGACTGGGCGGATATGAGCTCTTTGTTTTCCCTGATCTAGTATTTCTTGACTGGAACCCATGATGACTGCTCATTGGGCTGCTTCCCATGCTCACATTGCTACTGGATAAATGATCAGTATCATATGGATGATGTCGAGAATGAATAGGACGAAGTACAGACGATGATGCTCTGGCTTTTGCAGCTGCTTTCATTGCCTCATTGGAATCCAGTTTTGCAAGTTTCCAAGCACTGATTCGCACTGGACGCTGAGGAAGCTTTTTCCCTTTGTCAGCAGGTCCTATTGCATCTGGATCAACTGTGGATGGTAAGCGTCCCGGCTCAAGATGTGCGATAATTTCATCCTGCTTAGAAATCATATAAAAATGATCAAATCCAGCCTTTTTAGACCAGAAGATCAAGCAAAATTTGAATGGTACAAGAAGATGGAATGTGAAACACTTGGCTAAGAAAGGACATGGTAGGCACAAAAACCAGGGTAGCCCTAATCAGTACAGATGGCAGTTATGATAATATAAATCATTAACTCCCCTTTGGTCCATGCACCCACGATAAACAACATTTTTACACAAGCTGCCAAGATAAATAATGATAGTCGTACCTGGTGGTCCATGAAGACTCTCGGAGGGGTACACCAAGCACCTTTGTACTGCAAGCTCATACCAAGAGAACTTCTTCCACTTACTGCAGTCACAGCCGAACCGGTTGGTGAAGTTTGCAGACTGTGCTGATCTCCTCCATCAACAGACGGTCCAGGTGGCTCGCTTTGTGTTCTCATGGCAACAACATACTCATATGTTGTGATACCCTGCACCAGGAAACAACAATGATTCAGAATTTGCGTACATATAATGAAAGAAGGGAAGAGGAGGAGAGTAAGTTTTTGAGGAAACAAAGTTTATAAGAAAACACACCTTTCGCATGAGAATCATATGGAAGAAGAACAGTTCTCCCAGAGGCACAGTGGCAAGAAAAGAAACAGCAGTGCATATGGCCTGTAATCATATTGTGCAGAACATTAATTTAGAACCAGCTCAACAGAAGTTATTTTTGTAAAACCCTAAAAAGGAGGAAACAAAAACAATGTCTTGCAGATATCCAAAGAAAACAAGGGAAGGTGAAGGATAATCAAGAACAAGTTCAGTATTTAAATTAGAATATCCAAATTTTATTTCTCCATATCTCATAATTTCTATTAAGTGAAGAAAAATGGGAAAAATTGTTAACGTATATAGAGCAACAATTTGAATTAAAGGCAAAGAACACAGAAACATACCACCACTGTAGCAAAAGGGGGAAGAGAGAACCCAACTCCAAGCCTTTCAGTTATATGATCTTCTGTACCCTTTTTATCAACAAAGCATCGAACAAGGACAGTAACCCCAACTCCAAATTCAACAATAAGCTGATACAAATGCACAAGCCAAAACAACCATGATACTTAAACCAACTGAATGATTATACATGAGCGAAGTATTGCATAATCCAATAAGAGCAAGAAAATCAGACAAACATAAAAACTTACCCACAAAAGGCTTGATGCCATTAGGCACACAAAGGTGAAATAATTTTTTCTTCCCACACAATTATTCAACCACTGCAACATATGCAAATAGTTTAGTCATGCTTGTTAATAAATAAAAACAAAGAACTTTACTCATAAAACAAATGTTCCAAAAAGTAGCAGCAATAACTTACTAAAGTATTTGAGACTTTATAACTGGACATACAAAAAAGAGTATATCAGGATCTAATCTTAATGAACCAAGGTGATGCAAGGTAATATTCATTTGTAGCATATGGTGGCTATTTGTTGTACATTATTTCTTCCTCAGATGGTTCCCAATACCCAGAGGATCAGAAATCTCACCAAGAAGGTGATTAACAAGAATAAATGTTTAAATCTTACCAACTTACCCTACAATGATGATCAAAACCATCAACACATTTGTCACAGCTCCTGCAATGTTTGCTGAACTTCCGCACCTGCAAACAAAATCTGAGTCAATGAAAGCTCATCCTTGTCAAGCTTCAAATATTGACAGATAGAAGAACCTTACGTTGGAGTTTACCAACTTTGAATTGTTAATTAGTACTTTTGCACTATTTTAGACATAGGAGTTTACCAAATTATTTTTCTTGTGTTTTTGTAGCATTTTAGGGATGAAGGCAGGCCTGTCATGAAGAAGCAAATTATTGTGTAATAAACGAAATTTGACAGTAAGAATCCAGTACCTCAGCATTGCATAACGTGCAGAACAAAGCATCCTCCTCTCCAGATTGCTGTTGTATAAGATCTTCCTCCTTGCGGCAATCTGCCCGTACAATAAAACCACAAAAGAAACCTCCAAGGATTGAGCACCAACTTGAACCATGCCTAGTTGATCTTTCTCCATACTTTAAACGTACATTGCCAGGCTCTTCAATGGAAGATGCAATGCCTGATGAAAAACAAAGCAGAGAGTGTCTTCAAAAATGAACACACAGTTTCATTCCCACTTGTTAAAGATGATGATCACCAGCTCAGCAAGTCAAGATAAAAAAAGTAAGGTTGGATGCATTAGCAAAAGCCCCATGTTCCCACTTAATTAAACTATGCAGTGATTTTAGACATTATTTCCTCAAAATTTCTCTATACCAATAGTCACCTTATGTTTTCTGATGATCTGATAGACTAGAGAAACAGTATTATTGTCATATTAAAAAAAAAAAAAAAGAAACAATAAGATTTTTTCAATTCAAGACACTTACCTAGCAGCTCTGCACCATTTTGTGATTTATACACCGACATCTTGTCAACTTCAAGCAGAATACCAGGATCTGCTGGGTCAATAGCAGTGCATCGGACATAAAGAACGAAAACAGAGAATGCCTACAAATCGAATTCAAACATTAAGATAATGAGAATTGAAGTTAATAACACATTTTTCGGAGATGTTCAGAAACAGGTTTTGATTGTCCTTACCAAGACAGAATAAACTCCAATTGCCACAAATTGATAGATGTCTTCTGTGCCAAGAAAAGGAGCAAAGAAGGCATAATATGCAACAGATAGCAAGAAAAATACTGTTATAGCCACAACCTGTCCACCACAAAAAGTTGACAATTAACCGCTAGTATATCACTCAAAAACTAAGAAGAAACCCAAAATGCAGCCCGTCAATTGTTCAAAGCGTCCCAAAATGTAGAATGAATTATCTAAAGCTTGACCAGGACACATAAAGTAAAGCTTGACTGGGACACAAAGTCGTTGATTCCATATCTATTTGTGAGTATTGGCCTAATTAATATCCACTTGTGAGTATTGACCTCTAATTTAAACTCACTTCAGTGTTCTTATAGGTTCATTTCAACAACTTTAGTCAAGCTTCTCTTAGTGCAGGTGGACAAATTCATATTGAGTAATCAGAGTTGAATAGACTGTCAATATAGACTTAACAATTTTGCTATAGGAAACTAATGACACTTCAACCAAAATCAGCACCAGAAAAAATCAGAAGGACCATTTAAATTTAGGTACTTGCCTTAAGATCCCAAGTCCAAGAAATGAGATTTAGCTTCCATATTAGAAAGTATGGGTTTCTGTTATTTGGCTCTTCAATCTCAGTAGCTAACTTTTGGGTGTGATTTACTCCAGTTAGTATCATTTTTATGGGGTTTTAAATGACAGCGAGGTTCGGGTGTGGTATCAACTTGGTTTACAAACGGTGTAACCTTCCTAAACACAGATTTTGCATACTCCAAGGTAACATGAAATTTTTATTCTATTTTCCAACAAAATAAGAAAAAACAAAACCTAGCACAGAATCTCCCAAAAAAATAAAAATATGGAGAAAAAAACAAATGATCTAGAAATTTACGTACTTTAGATTCCAAAGTGCGAATAAAACAATTACTAAAAAAAGCAAAATAAATTTCCTTAGCTTAACATATAAATATACACATAACCCAACAAAAATTACAACTCAAAAGCTTGCATTTTGAAGATAATGAGAACAGAACCGACTGAGAAAAGTACATTAAAACAAAAAATGTACCTGAAATGTGTGAGCAGGCAGTTGCCATCCATGACGCCTAGCCATAGTTGTTAGATTAGTATGTCCACAGCCGTTAAATCAACACCATCAAAACTTAAATAACACGTCAGAAAACCAACCAGCTTTTACCGAAACCATAATGCAAATCTACAATCTCTTACAGAACGTTTTGTTCTGAGAGCGAACGGTTAAAAGGTCACAACGAAAGCCGGGTACAATCTTGACCCAGATGTTAAAAGCTGGGTTTAAGACAACCCATGAAATTGATTTTCAAACTTGTAGTGTTTGTGGAACTTGATTCATGGGTCAACTAGCCTTGAACAAGTATAAGAAGAAGAAGCATAAGAAGGTTACAAAAAAACTGTGCTGGACCATTTTTTATTTCATAAAAACGAGTTCCTTCCCTGCAGCGTGTTTTTTTTTTTTTTTTTAATCTCAGATTCGGTTTTATTTTCACATTTTTGGTGTCAGCAGGGATGGGATCGTTTTCGAATTAACTCACAATAAAATCAAGATTAAGATATTACTTATTTCCACCCAAGGTTTCCTTAATTGACAAGTCCCACCTAAGAAATTTTAAAAAACCAAATACCCACCTTTATTATTTAAAAAGCCTAAATACTCTCTATAAAAATAAATAATATTAATATTAAAATAAAATTTAATATAAAATAATAATTAAAATTTTAAAAAATTAATTAAAATTTTAAAAAATATAAAAATAAATTATGAGGTGGTCAAATCAATTGTCAGAAATCTAACAAAGAAAGTCAGATCTGACTGCTTCTGTCATCAAACTACCATTCTAGATAGAGAAGGTGATCAAATCAATCATCAAATCAATTAAGTTCAATCATCAATAGAACTAGGTAACTATTTTTGACCACTTGATTAGGTTAACTGTGACGTCATTAGTGGTGATTACTTTTTAAAAATTTTTATTTTATTTTTAAATTTTTTTTAATTTTATATATATTTATTAATTTTTAGTAGTATTTTCGTATTGTATTAATATTATTTTATATTTTGATTATTTTTATAAAATTAATTTTATTATTTTTTAATTTTTATTCAAAAAAATAAAAAAAAATATTTATCCGACTTTAGTTAACAGGTGGGTATTTGATTTTTTAAAATTTTTGAATAAAAATTTATCATTTATAGAAACCTTGAGTGGGAATAAGTCGTTTGACCTCAAAATATTATGACAAACGACTAGTAATGTAATTTGCGATATATTAAAAGAAAAATATTTTCTTATAGTTTTCAAACGAAGGGTCCAATCGGATTTTATAACACAATATTTTTATAATTATCTTTTAACAAAATGTTAAATAAATAAAAATATTATTAATATAAATATATCTTTATCTATCTAAATTTGGATCATAGCAAAACCTTAATTCAGAGAAGTTTCAAATATATTGTCACATCTTATTTTTGTCATCCATTAAATTTAAGATATTAGATTGATATCCTCGTTAAACTGAACTTTGAATAATATTTTTGGATATAAATATTAATTTTTAAAACTTCTTAAGTACAAATAATATTTACAAAATTATTATATCTATCTTATATTTTTAAAATATTATTATAATATAAAATTTTAAAATATGATACATTTTAAACTTTTTTGAATTACCAAAAACTTTCTAAAAAATTTCAACATTCTAAGCATTATTAAAAATTATATTTCAATCTCAAATATATGTTTTATGTTATTAATAAATTTATTTAACTTTTTGTTAATTTAAAATTAGATGATAATTTTATTTTTTAAAACTAAATCAATTTTTATTTACCGATCATAAAGAATTTTTGTCTTTTTAACAAAAAAAATTTTAAGAATAATAAAATAAAATTTTTTAAAAATATTAAAATTTTTTAAAAAATTATAAAAAATAAAAAAAAGTAGTCACCACCACTATTGATAGTAGTTGTCGAAAAATGAATCAAATGATTGAAAATAATCATTTGGTTCATGAGATGCCTCGTTTAACATAGGCAATCAAATCAACAATCGTGGTAAAAAACGGTTGAAAATGACTGATCTTAGGCCTTCGATTGTTTTTTATCATAATTAATAGTTGACTGCTCCATGAAAAAAGAAGACAACTAATATGGTTACCTCCACCAAATTAGACTATCAAAATCTGATTGTTTTAAGAATCAAGTGATCGTTTTTTATCATTTTATTTATTTTTTAATGGTCACTAGTATCAATAACGATGATTTTTTTTATTTTTTTAAAATTTTATATATTTTTATATTTAAATATTAAATAATATTTTTATTACAATTTTTTATTTTTTAATAAGGCTATTTAAGTAATTTTATCAAAAATTTAAAAAAAGCGGATGCAAAATAGGGGTTAGTGATGGATTTTCGAAAGTTGGAGGGGGAAACTTGTCTTTTAGAGAAACCGTGGGTGGGAATAGTGTTTTCGCCCCCTAGATAATTGAAATTTTCACCGACTTGGCCCCAGACGTCATGAATGACATTTCTCTCTACTGGATGATGTGTCACATTTCATACAATAATCAATTAAATTTTTAATTATAATTACTATTTATAACATATTTTAAAATTGAATATTCTTAATAAAATATATATTTGTTAATTGTATCTACAAAACTTTAAAGTATTTGACAAGTGTGGTTTAAACTTAGTATTTAAAAAAAAATAAAGTTATATCTTTTCAGATAAAAACATAATAATTCCATATTTCCAGTATTATTATCCTAAAAATTACCAAAATTATTGGATGATTTGAGGAGTAGACATTTTTCTTGTTCTTCATTTTCAAGGCTTAACAAATGTGAAATCTCTGCTATGAAGTTCCTCATCGTTTCCTCTTAGACGATGATCTTCTTCTTCTTCTTCTTCAACAACGTGCCTGTTATTATGAGCGTCAATCTCTGAGAGCTCAGTGTCAGAAGGGCAAGAGTAAGACATGGGAGAATTTACAACACTTTCAATGTCGATATTTGGTTGATCAGATTTAGTCTTATATTTTCCAAGCAAATGGATGGGCGATGAGGCAATGCTTGTTGAGTTTTCACCGCTCAGGGATCCAGGATCGGAACTGTTTGCTTTCCCTGCTTTCCTCTTCTTGTTTCTGTCCTTTGCAATCTGATGCCATTTTTTCAGTGCCTTCGCTGTTTGCTCCTCGAAGATTGCTTTCTTCATGTGAGATCCCATCTACAGGCACACGTACACCGTTATTATTGTCAATGTTTTAATACTAGACCTGGGCATTAATCATAGTGGAAGGTTCAGTTTGAGTTCTTTTTCCGATTGAATTGATGGTTATACTACTTACCTGAGTAACCAAGGCATACAGAGGGAAAGTGATGTAGCTGCATAAGAACTGAAGGCCGAGTCCCAGGATGACCCTCGCCAAAATCGCTTTCAAGTTCTCGTGAAAGCATGATTTCAGTCCAAATTCGTACTGCATAATATTGATTGGATTAGTTGGGTTAAAATTTTATCTTTTTCAATCCCCTGTTCAAGTCACTTACCCATGTCCACAAGAAAAGTGACATTTGAAACGCATTCTGCACACGAATAAAATCAATTAATATTAGTACCTGCGTTCTAAAATTTATCCCGTTAAGAATTCAGCAGGGGCTGCTGCTGCTAATTGTAGATGTTCACCTGGAACAAGGTGTAGTGTATTAGTAGGATAATCCAGTTGGGTCGATTAAACCAGAAATATTTATTGTTCGGTTCCACCACTGGAGCTCCTCTTACAACAGTAGTTCGATCCTGGATTTCTTGAGCCATTTCCATGATTACAAGTTCAAGCTTTGTGCCCACTAACAGAAGTATCTGCATATACAAGATTCAACACTAGTTTTCAGTACATTTATCAATTTGCAGCTAGCAAATGTGACTTTCCGAATCAGTAGAGATTGAGAAGCTTAATTTTTTACCATGAATGGAACCAATGTCAGCCAGTCAAGCGTGTACCATCCTGCAGCAGAAAGTAAGTGAGACATTGAAGGGTAATATATATGAATGCGCTTGAAGGGGAAGAGAAGGGATAGAGAGATTAACTGTACACGTTTATCAGCAAAAAGATTATAGCGAAAACCCATAGAGGGATACTGCAAGCAAAGTCAGATTCAAATAATATATCAGCATGCCTGCCACCAGCTTTACTTGGCTGGATTTAACCGGAGTTGTTCCAGCTTGAATTTGAATTCACAGTAAATGAGTTAAGCTCAAACCTTAATTTGTTTCTTAATCTTGATCGAATCCAGCTTTAGTTATTTAGAAAGAAAAAAGGAAAAAATATTATATTGAGATGATAGACAGAGACCTGATACCCACGACCACCTTAAAATCATCTTCCATGGATCTTTTGATGTATTTATGGAAGTCAAATGAAGTGCTAGGAGCAAAATGTGCCTGCAACAGTAATTACAGATGTAAACTACAAAATAAGCAATGCACAAATGGGATAATTGAATCATTTAATCAGGAGATTCGAACTAAATCCAATTTAAATAAAGATTAATTTAATCTATCCTCAAATCTATAATATTTAATTTAAATTTGAATTTATTCAAATTAATATATAATATCATTAAAGAGTTATTGATAAAATTAATAATATTATTAAAAAATAATAATATTCTCAATTATATAAATAATATTAGCGATTAGATAAACATTGTTACTAAATATTTGATTAAACTAATTCAAAGATTTGAGACCCCCGATTAACTAGTTGGAATCTACCTCTATTTGGGTTTAGTTTGTCTTGATCAAATATTTGATTAGCAAGTAAAATCCACCGTAAATATGCAGTACTTACATTGATAAAGCCATTGCGCATTGTGAGATAGTCCACCTTTGATACTGAGCCAAAGAACTGCCTGAAGAATGCTACCTGTATAACCACAAATTGGTTCGTTAGTCAGATAGAAATTAAGATCAGATCTTCATTAGCAATAGCACATTATCTGGACGCTTACAATCCATCTAATTCCAGGTCTTCTGGATAAACCAGAGTGACGTCTCACAAAGGAAGTTTGACGGGTGAACCTGAATCTTGCTGGATCTGAAAAAAAAAAAAAGGGAATATTGAGCCCAAGCCATTTGAATATGTCTCAAACGTGAAATCCAGACACACTGAAAAGCACCGTTTGTGAATTGATATTCCATGGATGATGTCTCTGATTCCCAGGATTTCCATTTCTTCACCTATCAATAAACCATTTCATCAATCAGATAGGCTTTACGGGGTTAAATGGGTGCTGGCTCTGGCGTGCATGGTGGAAACTTATTTATATATTTACCTTGGCCCTGGCCAGTACAATGGTAATTACACTGTATAGAACATGGAAGACGGCCAGGACGAATATAAATATATGCAACTGGTGCACTCCACTCTCCGAAATCAATGATACTTTATCCTGGAATTATTTGAAAACCAGTCAGCCCTCATTGAAAACGCTCTAAGTTCACAAAGAACAAGCACATGCAGACATATGATAAAGCAAAGTTTACCTTCTTAGAGCAGTAATCCTCTGCACCATCATCTAGGGATGCAGCCAAAACTCGCCTCCATGTCATGTCTCCAGCATAATACGAAGATAGCTTTCTCTTAACATTGCTATCGTTCTCCTTAGCCTTGCATGGAAGCATGGTGTTTCCAACATCAGTAGGAATACATATCTTTGAAATGAATCTCGTGCCCATAGTTAGAAGGAGGGAAATGAAACCCAAAAGCATCAGCTCTGTAAATAAACATCAAACCATATGTACACTTAGCAACATATATCAAAGTATCCCCAGTCCAAAATAATACAATCTTAAAGACTAATTAATACTAGCCAGCTTTTATTTTCTCCAAGGCTTCACTCATGGCTTTGTTTTGGCGTTTCTGGAACCACTGTTGAAGGAAAAACAGAAGCAAATTATGAACAAGTAGACGCTGACTATTCTGCACTGACTTCAGATGAACAATCGAATTGAAAGCATACCTTGGCAAGAGAATGAATCCCATGTTCTATAAGAATGGATATGATCACAAAGACTGCACAAACGGCTGCAAGAGCCCATGTTGGTGTCACCTCTAGCGACCTATCTCCAGCAGCACCACCCGCCATGATAATCTGCCTGCGAGCTCACACAACGAGGTCGTTGTAATTTATTAGTAAAGATGAAGATGCCGAAGCAGGCAAACTCGGAAATTGCATTTCCCAGCAAAATAATAGGAGACGTTATGAGCAATGCAATTAAGCTACGATATTAGCGCGTTTCACATTCACACGCTTTAAATTTGTCCCTTGCTACTTGTTCTTTCTGGCGCTTGGTTGGTTGGCTGGCCTTCTCTCTCCACCATGCAGACGCAACCCTCCTCCATATAAAATCAGCCGGCGGATATTGGAGAGGCCAGCCAAAAGAGAGAATGTTTCTTGGCAATCAACATCGTTCTAGGTATTCATCTCCCTTGACATCAACATTATTATTTGTTCACATCATCAATCATATTAATGGTGGAAAGCCATGATTGTCTGATTATATAATTAGAAGGAAGCTTCAAAATTGTTGAGTGGGTGACCCAAATTTTGGAAAGAATTATTCCAATTCAAGAAACACGAATTAAAGATGTGAATTTTTAAACATATCAGGTAATAACAAAGAGTTAAATTAAATATTCTAATGTTATAATCCGTTGTTTATCTCATTTGAGAATATTAATCAATCACGGTTTAGAGAAAATAATTGTTCTTCACCTCTATATGGTACTTTACGAAATCACATGAACTTTGTATTTTTCCAAATTATGAAAATTTATGTAACTAAGTAGAACATTATTCTATTGCATTTCTTCAGGGTTGCTTTCCTTTGGTTTCATCTCAACCTGACGTTCACCAACAGAAAGGTTACCTGAAATTAACAATTAAATAGAATTTAAATTCACATGTCCCATTTCTTGGACAGCTTTGAATATTGACTATGTCGTCTTAGTCTAGTATATTCGGAAGGTATGTCGTTTTCTTTTATCTGAATCTTGACGATTTTGAAGAAGGCAAGACTGGTTCCTGGACGCATATGATCTGAATGCATTCAATTGGAAATAAGCACTTTTTCTCCCTCAAATCCGACTTAATTTTGAATAGCATTGGTTCGTGAGATGCAGAGATTTATTATATATATGATTTTGACAGGTGACATTGATGTTAAAATTAAACTTTGAATTGCATTTTATGTTCGAATTGCACCTTAATTAAGTTATAATTCCTAAATCAACCAATATGATAAGTTTGACAGACCAATAATATTAATAGATGCCATTATTATAATATAATTAAAATTATAAAATAAATATTAATTTTATGATTATGTGATTTTAAATTAAGACTAAAATAAATAATTAGATTATTTAATTATTTGATAATATATCAATTTATATGTGTTAATATTTATTATTTGAAAAGACAAATATTATCCTAAATTTAAAAAAAAAAATATTTTTCACAGCTTTGAGTTGGGCTGAGCCCAGCCCAATTCGCCTAAATCCAACGTGTTTCTAAGATGGACGGCGTCGACGACGCTAATCCTTAGTTAATTTATCAGGTGAACTGGCGGTGTATCATGGATCATGCTAAGGTGGCCTAGATATTATCGAACCTAGAAAGAAACAGGCTCTGTGTAGCAACTTGATTTATCTTCTGCACTGGACCATTCGAAGCTCATTTTTCATCGACGCTACAAATAAAATGACTGCTATGCCCAATTCTTTGGTTTTGTCGAAAAGCCCTGGGCTCCATCTCTCTTCTGGTAACGATGTTCTGACATTTCGCTTTTGTTCTGATATTCTCTTCAATTGCAGAATTAAGCTGGCAGTTTATTTGTGATTTGTTCTTTTGGTTACATTGTTGATAAATATTTGATTACTAGTATATCTGTTCTTGCTTCAGATGTTTAGAGATTAAATATTTGTCATAATATATATATGGGTGTGTTTGATCTGAATTGCTACTTCAATCGACAAATAAATCAATAATACTTCCTATACAAATGTATGGTTAACATCAGGTGCAATAGCTACAAAGAAACTAAGGTGTCATTATGTGGTTTGAAGATTTTGATTGGATCACTCAATCATGTGACGCAGTCATATGATGAGACACTCACTTTTGGCACATTTAGTATAAATCCTGATAAATATAGGTGTTGAAGGAAATCAAGGCGAAAGAATGTTTACCTGCATTTTTATTTCAGGTTAATTTTTGTGGATATATGTATTTTTGTTTTTGGTATGGTTAACTAATTGCTAACTCAATCATCAAATTGATAATTCAATAATAATTTGTGTACAAATGGTTGATATTAACAGGTACAACACATTGACATGTCATGATGTGAATGAGTGATTTTGGATTAGAGACAGGAAACAATTAGATTACTTAATCACAAGATGACATGTTAAATTGTTTGTCCCCGTTAGTATCCACTGTATGTACGTATAGTATTACTCCTGATAAATATAGGTGTTGAAGGAAAGGAGGGCTAAAGAATGTGTATTTGGGTTTGAATTTCAGGTTAATTTTTGTGGAGGATCAAAATCAAATATGTTATATAATTGATTGATTTTGTTTTGGTATTTTAAAATGCATATTTCTGATTAAGAGCGCAAGATGTGTCTGTGCTGAGATCTGCTTTGGATGTTTTTAGTGCCTGTTAGGTATGATGATTGCTTTTAGAGGAGTGTTTACTTTTGTTTGCTGTTCCAAATGTTTGTTTGTAGGCTCTTCTCTGAAGTTGTCAGGCCAATATCTTGGGAGTACTGGCCCTGCCAATTTGATATTCAATTCAAATCATCTGTGCAAAGTGCAACTTTCTACCTCCAGAAGGTCTCTCACAGTTAAAGCTGCATATAGGTATCATCTTTCCAATTTCTACTTGTGCTTTGAAGTCTTATTTTTTAGCATAGTTTCCTGTTGAAGATGGAATCACATATACTTGTTCTTTTCATTAAGATATGAGCAACCCACACCACTTATGTTTCTGTTATCTACGCATTCTTACTGGGTGAAAATTTTACAGATTATTCATTAGCATACTAACAATGCCAAGCCTTGTTTGGATTTTTTTAAAAGCAAATGATTTTATATTTCTTTTACATTTGTGTCATGCAGTGGTATTTTCTGGGGTAGTGCTGGATTTTATAGATCTGATACATATAAGAATTGTGTTTTTTTTTTTTATTGATTCATGTCCTCTTCACTTTCTTCGGTCTTACTTTTGCGTGTATATTGCATTCATACATGCAGCCAAAATTCCTAATGCCATTCACCTGCGTCTTTTCTCACAGTGATCAAGGAAGGTCAAATAGTGCAGGCATCTTTGTTGGTGGTTTTGTTTTGGGAGGAATTATAGTTGGCACGCTGGGATGTGTATATGCACCTCAGGTAGTTATTTATGCATATGATCACTGGAAATATTGTGCTTAGTGTCCATTAGGCATGTCTTCATCAATTGAAAGGGTTGAAAGGATTAAGAGATGGGCTGTGAATGCTTTCTTGTTAAGATTATCCTCTACCATCAGATTGCAGATTAATGATCATAGAACTACTGTCAATGATAAAAAAAAAGTATCTAGTGTTGGCAGTCTAACCCTTTATTCTTGTCCTTGGGCTTTTGTTTTTTATAGACGGTCATTCAAATCGAGTCAGTGAAATCCTTCGCTTAATGTTTGACAGATCAGCAAGGCACTGGCTGGTGCTGCGGCTGACAGAAAGGATCTTATGAGAAAATTGCCCAAGTTCATATATGATGAAGAAAAAGCTTTGGAGGTGAGACATCACTTTTGACTGCTTGTTCATGCATCTTGACAGGAGAAAGGTCTAACAAATTTTTCAGATTTTCTGGCTCCTTTGGGTTTTTTTTCTAAGATTTGTCTATGCAGTATCAGAAATCCTGATGAATTTTGAGTTGTTGCTTTTCTATGATGCAAGCCCTACTTCCCCGGCAAATTTATGTTCTTTAAATTCCTGAATTGGATGGAATCTAGAGTGTTCATTTAGTTTCTTAAATTTCCACAAATCTTAGATGCCTTCTCTATCTTCTAACTTGATAGGTAAATTTTTCACAAGATTCAATATCTCGCACTAGCATCTGTGTACTTGTCCATTTCATTTTTTATCTATAAACCCTTCTTTGATAATAGATTGGCAATGACATATTTGGCTTATTTGATCCACAGAAAACAAGAAAAATACTAACTGAAAAGATTGCCCAGCTAAACTCTGCTATAGACGATGTTTCTGCTCAGCTCCACGCAGAAGACGACGGCCCAAGCAGATTGGCTGTGAACTCGGATGAAGTTGAAGCTAGTGTGTGAGCATCACTTATCGGCCTTCAATCGTTGACAACTTCAATCATAAGAAATAACATTGAACTTGCTGTTACGTTTTCCCTTCGTGAGAAACCTTGGTGCTTAAATGAGTTCTTTGCATGGATATATGTACTGTCGCCTAAAAATTAATGATAGACTTGCTTTTGCACAGTGTTGAGTTCTGAATTAACATATTAGTGCTTACCTTCTCCATCTCCCATATTACTGTTTATCTTCTTCTTCTCTGAGTTTACATGTTACTGTTTATCTTCTAAGGTCTTATTGTTGACCGGCTCAACCTGCCATTTTGGATTCTAAATTCATTGGAGTACGATAAGCTACTTAAAAAATTGTTTGGAAATCTGGACTGATCCGATTGGGAATAGGCTTGGCCCAAAGCAGGATGTAGCATTTAGACTAGACTGAACTACAGTCAAAATGTTGAAATCATCTCGGTGTGTGATTTGACCAACAGTTTACTCCGGTTAAATCCATACGTTAACCAACAGTTTACTCCGGTTAAATCCATACGTTAATGTCGCCAATAATTTATCTCGATCAAACCCATAGCTTGATGTCACTGGAAAAAAAAAAAATTAAAGGGAAGGAAGTTTTTTCATTTGAAATTTTGCACTTTATGTTATTCAAAATCAACAGGGATTACCACTAGATTATATTCAATTTTGTATATTCTAATTTAATATTTAATATTTAATAATTAAATAAATAAAATTATTTTAAAAACAATTTATTTGTTTGATCACTGGGTTGATTAAAATTGATCTTCTTAGTACAAAAATATAATTATAAAATTATGCGATTGCATATTAACGATTAGAGATATTAATTAAAATATTATACAATTTAAACTTATCTCTTATACAGGTGGGCAAGTATGATACTATTTATAGATATTATTCATAAGAGAGATAGATAGATATGTTATATTTTATAAGGTTAGATGAATAGACATGAGTTACTCATCAACATATTGTACATTATCGACGATTAATGAATATGTATGATATTATTTATAAAAAGTATTGTTCACAAATAAATAAATAAATAAGTGTTATATTCATTTACAAGATAAACGGATAATTATGATACTATTTATAAATACTATTTACTTATCATCAAATAGACATAATATTATTGATAGGTAGGCGGATAGATGTATTATTATTTACAAATAAAAGTTAGATATATAACTATTTATAAGACAGATAATGTTCATAGAATACATCGATGGATATGATACTATTTATAAAATACATGAATATTATTTAGGGTTAAATGCACTCATGGTCACTGAACTATTCACTAAAATCATTCGCGGTCACTTTTGTTTAAATCGTTGCAAAAAAGTCACTGAACTTTGGATTTTGTTTGCCGTTAAGTCACTCTACTGTTCATCCGTCAAAATATTTAACGGCTGCTGACGTGGACATTTTGCTGACGTGGACACTGACGTGGATGATGTTGTGGATTTTTACTGACGTGGCACCACGTCATCATCCATTTCAACAGCCACGTCAGCATTGAAACAGTGGACGCTGACATGGCATCCACGTCAGATTTGTGTGAGTTTCTGTTACAGTGACCTCATAGCAAATAAACTCAAAATTCAGTGACCACGGTTGAAATTAGTGAAAACTTCAATGACCTTGAGTGCATTAACCTCTCTTATAACTTTTTTTTTCCTCTTCCAGTTTGTTAAAGTGTTAGACTGTCAATTCTCTCACTCTACAGAAGATACCTCATTTTTCTTCTCATCTACTTTATTAATCATTAAATCGAATTAAAAAAGATGCAAACTAGAAATTTTTAAAATAAAAAACAAATGAGAACACTAAAAAAAAGTATTTTTACAAATAAATTAACACGAACACGAACCAGAATCAGAATAGTAATTTTAAAAATCAACGAATATGAATCCAAACCTGAACTATACCAACCGAACACAAACACGAACCCGAACTTAAATTAAAAATTTTTTAATTATATTTTTTTAATTATTTATATTAATTATAATTTTTAATAAATATAAATACGAATTATACGAACCAAATACGAGCTGAATATGAATTAATTATACGAACCGAACATGAATACGAACTTTGTTATAAAACTACTCAGCGAACACGAACCTAAACAGTATGAACGAGCCCAAAAATGAACATACGTCTGTTCGTGTTCAATTCAGCTCGAATCCAGCCCTATTTCAAATAAAAACACAAACTCATATATAAATATAAGAAAAACAAAGTTTCAATGTCTAACAAAAAAACTAAATCATAATCAATTTATAATCATTATCACTCATCAATCATAAAGAAAATAGAGAGAGAAAGTGAAAAATATTTATTGTTTGTTTGATCAAAAAAAATTAGTATGTTTTCATGATTGTTATTATTTGGCTTCTCAATTCATAGACTAATCAATCTAAATGTGATTAGATAAAAAAAAAAAAAAAAAAAGTAGAGTGAGAGAATTGACAGTCCAACACTTTAACAAACTAGAAGTGAAAAAAAAAGTTGTAAGAGAGGTTAATGCACTCAAGGTCATTGAAGTTTTCACTAATTGCAACCGTGGCCACTGAATTTTGAATTTATTTACTGTGAGGTCACTGTAACAGAAACTCACACAAATCTGACGTGGATGCTGACGTAGATGCCATGTCAGCATCCACTGTTCCAATGCTGACGTGGCTGCTGACATGAATGATGACATGGTGCCACGTCAGCAAAAAATCCACACCATCATCCACGTCAGTGTCCATGTTAGCCAAATGTCCACGTCATCATCCACGTCAGCGTCCACGTCAACAGCCGTTAAATATTTTGACGGATGAACAGTAGAGTGACTTAACGGCAAACAAAATCCAAAGTTCAGTGACTTTTTTGCAACGATTTAAACAAAAGTGACCGCGAATGATTTTAATGAATAGTTCAGTGACCATGAGTGCATTTAACCCCAATTATGGGTCATTTCAATTCTGAGGCTAAAACGAAATTTGTCCTTAGTTCGAACCGGATTGACTATCAAGTCCTGCTCATGCTGGTTTGAATAGCGGGTCTAGTCCGGTGTTTAAAACAAGGCCAAAGGACATTTTCCCACCCATAGTTTGAGGCGGGAACAAAATCCCACTTGCTTAAGTTTAAAAGCCTGTTTTTCCACCCATCACTCATTTTTTTATTAATTTTTTATTAAAATTACTAAATTACCCTTTTAAAAATTAAAAATTTATAAAAAAATATAAAGTAATTTTTAAATATTAAAAAATTTTTGAAATTCAAAAAATCCTAACAGCCACCGGCGGCGGTGGCCGCCCATAATAGAACCAGGTGGCCATTTCCGGCCACTGGCCTCCCCGTTCGATGGAGGCGGCCAAATCGCCGCCTCCCGCGGCCTCAAACGGGGTGGAATGGCCCAAACATATTCTGGCATATCCGGCGGCGGCGGGAAAAGTTTTTAAAATATTTTTAAACTTTTTTAAAATTTTTTAATATTTTATATTTATATAAAATTTATTTTATTAATTTATAAAATTTTAATATAAAAAGACAAAAATACCCCTGATTATTACTGTATATATATTATTTTTAATAAAAAAAATAGGTGATGGGTGAGAAAACGGGCTTTTAAACTTAAACGGGTGGGATTTTGTCCCCGCCTCAAACTATGGGTGGGAAAATCTCCTTTGGCCTTAAAACAAAGGTTAAAAGAGCTTCATGAGGGGGCTGTTCAATGGAGAAAATTGAACATATGAAAAAAAGAGGGTCAAAACAAATCCGGGGGAATAACATGGTTAATTTCAGTAGGCCCCTTCGATATTGTCGAATTGACAGTCGTCCTCCTCAAAACAGTTGGTGTTTTCGCACGAAATAGGAAGAAAAATAAAGCAGCCAAACGCAGGCGGAAAATTTGAACACGGCTGATAATTACCTAAACAGGCAGAAAATTGCAAATCTCAGGAATTTGCTTTTGATCTGAAAAAATGAGAGTCCTGAAACGCTCTATTATGTATCTTCTCTTATCGACCATTATATTACGTGGCTTATCGTCTTCAGAGCTCGCAGAAACCTCACTTTTAAATCCAAATCGCGGCGTTCCTAAAACCCAGAACTCTCTTTTGCCGCCGAGGCCGCCGCCGTAAGTGTCTGAATTTGTAATATTTTTATTTTTTTTTTTCTGATAATCGCATTAATTCTTTGTTTAATAATTTGGATTCAGTAAAGCTGATGTAGCGCTCGTGGCTTCTTTAGATGGAACTATTCATTTTATAGACACGAAATTAGGGAAAAGGCTATGGTCGTTTTCGTCTGAACGACCTATTTATTCGTCGTATCAGCATTCTCTTAACGTTAATGCATCTGAGTTTTATATAGATGTTGGTGAAGATTGGCAACTTTATATTCATGATACGCGGTTGGGTAAAAGGGTAAGTAAAGCTATATGAATCTTCTTGACTATATTTCAAATTGCATGCATTCGGAAATTTATGAAATATATGTTTTTTCTGTTGTAGGTGAAACTGTCTTTGAGTGCTGATGAGTACATTAAAATGATGCCATATGTATCTCAGAATGGAGGAGTAATAGTAGGTCAAAAAAACACCACTGTTTTCCTTGTCGATGTTGACTCTGGAAGAGTAGTTTACAGATATGACTCGGGTCATTTTGCATCTAAGTTAGGGTTTCAGGGTGGTGAAGATAACCCTGTTTTGCAAATGAATGGTTCAGAAGGACTAATGGAATCTGGTTCTGGAAACTTGAAGAAAGTTAGACAGCTGGTTTATATATTGAGAAAAGATTATGTCCTTCGGTTTTTTTCTCCTAATACTGAACCCAAAGAAGTATGGAATGTGGCATTTGCAGATATTGAAGCTGAATTTCAATGTCAAGGGTTTGAAAATCCCTTTGACGGATATCCTTCTAATTCAGGGGATGAGCTGAATGTAGAGTACTTGGGTGATAGTGAGTTGCCTCTTCCATGCCAGACAAGGCTTTTGGTAAGCCGGAGTCGAGATGATAACTTGCTGGAAGAATTTCTCTCTTTAGGTGGTAGAGTTGGTGGATTGCCTTCTTTGCCTGCTGCTGGTGATATTCATCCACTAAGCCTTGTATCCAGTCATCCTAACAATGAAGATAGACATATGCTTGCTTTGCCTCTACCTGAGACTGAAAAGGCTTTTTCCTTGGGAATGCTGGGTGGAAGGGGAAGTAATAGTGAATTGTATAACAAAAGCACATTTAATGAAAAAATTAAAGGATCTTATATGCACTCTATTGTCACTTTTTTCATTACCACCATCTTTTGCATTATTGGCTTCCTCTTTTACTGGTCAAAACAGGGCAAATTGAATAAGCAGGCTGAGGACCTTAAAGCGCAAGCTGGGATAACCAAGAAGAAGAAATCCCGGAGACCAGGGCACAATAAGAACAATGGCAGTAGTGAGAAAAATCAGAATCTTATCGCACAAGAGATTAAGGTTGGTGATGCTGGGCTTCCAAACTTTGAAGGAAGTGAAAATAAATCATTGCTAACATTTACAGGTATTGTTGATGGTTGTGTTGAGGGGCGTAGGATTGGTAGGTTACTTGTTTCTAACAAAGAAATTGCTAAAGGGAGCAATGGTACCATTGTACTGGAGGGCATTTATGATGGTCGTCCAGTAGCTGTTAAACGCCTTGTGCAGACTCATCATGATGTGGCCTTGAAAGAGATCCAGAATCTTATTGCTTCTGATCAACATCCAAATATTGTTCGGTGGTATGGGGTGGAGTTTGATCAGGATTTTGTTTATCTCTCTCTTGAGCGCTGTACTTGTAGTTTAAATGACTTAATTTATGTCTGCTCTGGAACTCTCCATAGTCAAAATATTGCAAATGACCAAGAGTCCAGCTTGTGGGATGGGTTCACTATTCAATTATGTACAGTTGTTGAAAACAACAAAGATATTGAACTTTGGAAGGCAAATGGGTATCCTACAGTCCACTTGTTAAAGTTGATGAGGTAAGTTTATGCTACATGTGTTATTATTATTTTTATACTTTACCACTTCAGTGTGTGTCATTAAATACCTTTATTGTGTCAACAAGTTTATACTGTGTATACCAATTTAATTTTTGCTCATCTTCTGCTGTTTCTGGTAAGAAATTTTGGGACTAATAAAATTTTGAAGCTTAAGATGAGATATTTGCTGCATTTAAAAATCATTTGGTGAATAAATATAGGGTTTTCTATGATGAATGCAATCATTTTTCTCTGCATAATATCAAATTTAAGCAGTCTTTAATCCATAATCTCACGTTCTAATTTTAGTCCACTTTGCTTTTATGTAGATAAGCTATATCTATATGATTTTGTGTAACTCAACGTTTCCCTTGATTCAGATGAAATTTTGGATATCAATTAAAAAATAAAAAAAACTAACTTGTTTAATGCCATGGTTCTAATGGTTCAGGGATATGGTCTCTGGGCTTTCCCATTTACATGATCTTGGAATTGTACATCGGGACCTTAAGCCTCAAAATGTTTTGATAAACAGAGAGAGATCTTTATGTGCTAAACTTTCAGATATGGGTATTAGCAAACGCCTGCAAGGGGATATGTCTTCCTTAACCCAGAATGCTACTGGTAAGCATATCTAATTGGTTTATCTGATTATATGTTTCTACACGTGAAGGGTTTATGGCATGCAGTGTTATATGGGTTTACCTTTAGGTCAGCGGGAATATTAATTGTGCAGAAATGATCTGAATTATGGTCCAACTGCTTAACTGGCTTCTATCATCGAAGTTATGATTTATAGAATAAGACCTTTTCTAAGCCTCTGACCTGCTTACCGTGTATGCTGCCTGATTTGATGGTGGCTTAATGTTTATTGTAGGTTATGGAAGTTCAGGCTGGCAAGCACCTGAACAACTTCTTCATGGTCGCCAAACACGTGCCGTAGATTTATTTAGTTTAGGCTGTGTTCTCTTTTTCTGTATGACTGGTGGTAAACATCCTTATGGTGATAGCTTCGAACGCGATGTTAATATTGTAAATGATCGAAAAGACCTATTCTTGGTGGAGACTATACCAGAAGCTGTGAATCTCTTCTCACAACTCTTGAATCCCAATCCAGATATGAGGTAAGCTTTTATAATAAAACTTTCAGTTCAGCAAGTGCTATTATCTTGTTATATTTTGTCCAAACCAACCTTTTAAGATTATGAAACTTTAGTTCCTTAACTGAAATGCCCATGCAATTTTGTTGCAAAGATTTCAGTAGTTGTCTGTCAAATATCTGCATAACTGGATCCCCAAGAGATATTCTCACGCTGTGAACATGGGTTTCAGGACACCATATAGTGAATCAGTTGTAATTGGTGTTTTAGGAGTTATAAGACTTTAGAATTTAATTCCTTCTGTAATGACTTTGCTACATTTTTTGTAGGCCGAAGGCCCAGGATATTTTGCATCATCCATTTTTTTGGACTTCTGAGACCAGACTCTCATTTCTTCGAGATGTGAGTGATCGGGTTGAACTGGAGGATAGGGAGAAAGAATCAGAACTCTTGACAGCATTAGAAGGTATTGCAACAGTGGCTTTGAATGGGAAATGGGACGAAAAGATGGAAGCTGCATTCATTGATAACATTGGGCGGTATAGACGTTACAAGTATGATTCTATTCGTGACTTACTGCGGGTAATACGAAACAAGTCAAATCACTATAGGGAACTTCCTCAAGACATCCAAGAATTGTTAGGACCCTTTCCTGAAGGATTTTACAACTACTTTTGCGGCCGGTTTCCCAAACTTCTGATTGAGGTTTATAATGTGATTTACAGATACTGTAAAGAGGAAGAAATTTTTCAGAAGTATATTAAAACCGATCCAGTCTGACGCAAACCATCAGAACTTTGTAAATGCCAATGGTAAATATGTTTCTCTGTAAAATACCACACATGTCAATGCATAGAAATGTGTTTACATTTGTCTGAAATTACTGATCTAGGACCTGATGTTTATGAAGCTGAAGATGTAACCATTATTTACAGTATGTTCGAATTTTCGGATGTATTTTGGTGGGTAGGACCCAAAAGTTCATGGTAAATTTCCTTTCTGCGTTGATTGCTTCCATTCACCCTCTGAATGGTTCATAAGTGAGCTGAAAATTGATATGTTTGTTGATTTGGTTTGATGGTGGGTGCTAGCAAGAATCTGCTCACGCTTTTGAAGAGGCTGTGCCTGAGACCAGAGATAACGGTAACCTACTCTTGCACTCTTTTCTGATTCATTTCACTTCTCATGATTGGATTTGATCTGAGTCCAGTCAAAATATAACCGAATTTGAGATTGATCTGAATTCAAAAGTTAATGTTTGAACTCAATTTAAAAATAATTTAATTTTAAATTTTATGTGAATCAGTTGGAATTTGAATATTTGAATCAATTTAACCTTGATTCATTTATAAAAATGAGTCTAACTTTTAGGTTTAAACTCAACTCATTTGATTAAGCTCAAATTCAAATTTGAATGACTCAAAACAAATACAATTATTATAATCAATTTTAATTTAAGTTAACGAAGCCCTGTACTATTAGTTAGGGTTGCAAACAATATACGGTTGAATTTAAACTGTTTAAGTATTATACTTGAACCTTTAAGAATAATATTAATAAACTTTAAAATTTTTAAATTTTGTATTTGTAATTCTAAAATTTGGTTATTTCAAGGGAGAAGATTATTCTTTTTTCTAAACATCTGCAGATTCAACCATATAATTTTATAATAAGAGTAAAAAATCATTCTCAATCAATCCCTTTGGCCCTCATTCTTCTAGAATTAGAAAGATTCTTTTCAAGTTTGAATTTATTCATTTGAATTATGGGTTATTCTAGTTCATTTTTATTTACTTTTTTTATTATTTTTTTCCTTTTTTTTAAATTTTTTATCGAGGTTGAATTAATTTTTTAAATTAATTTCAAATCCTTCTGTGATGGAGGTAACTCTAAGCTTGAGCTAAAGCTATATGTTTCTTCGTTGAAATAAGCACGAGTCAATCAAGGCTTTAGCAGGTTCAGCTTGTTTAACAATCAATTTTAATAGAGTATTAGAATTTTCACACTATAATAACAATCAATTAAACTCTCTTACGGTATTTGATATACAAATTCGATATATTATTTTTGATAAAAATATTATTTTTCATTTTAGAATTCACGGTTGCAAAGATTCTTAAACAGGGAGACGAAGAGGTTAAAATTCGGTTAATTTGGAAATGTCCTATTGTCGTCTGCTTGGCTTTGCATGGTGAAGAAAGTTGCTCGTTTTTTTCTTTTCTTTTAACCTCTTTTTCGGCCGGTAATCGAGGAAGTTGATTTTATTAAGAATAATAAGAACCCTAAATTTGTCTGATTACAATTTTACTTTGGAGAACTAAACGCTGGCACATAATCTTGAAGTTTGAGACGATACGCGTTTTCTAGTTGAAACTGAGCGCCCCATCTTCAACCATCAGCTCAGAGTCACATGGCATATTGACCCACCCCTCTTTCCTTTTGATCTGTATCGTTTGAATTTTTGATCAGACAAGACCAAATCAATATCACTTTTCAAGATTTCCGTAAAAAGACAAAAGGCCATAGTAACAAAGAAAAATGAACAAGAAGAATAATTAAAGTATCCCAAAGAAAATATTACTTAAATCTAGGGGTGGGCTTGGCTTGGCTTGGCTAGGCTTGTTGATACTCAAATCATTAATAGATTTTTATTTTTTTTCATTTTTTCTCAAATTTATTTAGTTCTATTAAATTTTATTTGTTTATTCAATAATTTATTAGATAATTTATGGTTAACTCATTTGAATTAAATTTTCAAGAATTAATTCAAATTTAAATTAATTTTTATTTAGATTTGATATAATTTAAATCTATTTTATTTATATTTAAAATTAAATTTAAATTAAATCTAATTTAATTATAAATTAATTTAAATTTATAATAATTAATTTAAACTCGTTGATGATAAAATATAGGCCAAAGGACTATTTTCCACCCATAGTTTGAGGCGGGGACAAATTCCCACCCTCCAAGTTTCAAAAGCTCAGTCTCTCACCTATGGAAACATTTTTTATAATTTATATACTCAAATTACTAAAATACCCTTTTAAAAAATAAATATTTATAATAAAATTATAAAATAAAATTTAAATATAAATAATTTTTAAAAAAATTAAAAAAATTTTTAAAATTTTAAGCAGCCACCGCGGTGGCCGCCGTTGAAGGGGCCAAGCGGCAGTTTTCGACCACCTAGTTTCAGTGGAGGCCAGATCTGGCCTCCCCTGAAACCAGGTGGCCGGAAACGGTCACTGGCTCCTCCAGTGGCGACCATTGCCGCGGCAGTAGCAGCGGTGGCTGCTTCAAATTTTTTATAATTTTTAAATATATATTTTAATTTTTCTAAAATTTTATATTTTTTATAAAATTTATTTTATTTTTTATAAAATTTTAATCCTAAAATGACAATATTACTTTTAAGGTGTTACTGTTTTTAATTTTATTTAATATTAAATTTTTTCTAAAAGTGGAAGATTTGGCTTTTAAAATTTGGAGGGTGGGACTTTGTCCCCGCCTCAAACTATGGGTGGGAAACAGTACTTTGGCCTAAAATATATATCACCATGGCAAGGAAAGATTGTGAAATTGAAATTTTAACTTAAATTCAAGCCGAGGAAACTGGGTCAGCTAGAATCCAGCTTTACTTTGTATCCTTACTTTTCCCAACAAATTAACTCAGTCCCTGACTCTCACTGCTGCAACCATGGCTCTTCCTCTACTACTCCTCTTTCTTCTCAGCCCTTTCCAAAACGTTGTCGGAGTGGGCATAAACTACGGTACTCTAGGCAACAACCTTCCATCGCCAAAGAAAGTAGCTCAACTCCTTCAATCCACCCTCATTGACAAGGTCAAAATCTATGACACTAACCCCGAAATCCTCCAGGCCTTTGCCAACACCGGCATAGACCTAATCGTGGCCGTCGAAAACCACCACGTGTCGAACATTAGCACCGACACCTCGTCCGCCGACGAGTGGCTGTCCACATGTGTCTTGCCTTTCATTCCCGCCACTTCCATCGTCGCCATTGCTGTGGGCAACGAGTATTTAACAGCTGGTAAGTTAGACCCAAAAGCTCTAGTCCAAGCCATGCAAAACCTGCATGCAGCTTTATTGAAACGTGGTCTTGAACGTAAAATCAAGGTCACAACGCCACATAGTATGGCGGTTCTTGCAGCTTCATTTCCGCCCTCAGCTTCCACTTTTGCCCCTGATCTCACCACAACGATGGGTTCTATATTAGGGTTTTTAGGTGACACTGGAGCGCCGTTCATGATCAATGCGTATCCATATTTTGCTTACAGGGCGAACCCTAGTACGGTTGATATGGAGTATGTTTTACTGGGTAATTCCACCAGGGTCAATGACCCTAAAGGGTTCGTGTACACCAACATGTTGGATGCGCAAATTGATTCTGTTAGGTCTGCCATTAATGCGCTAGGTTTTGGTGATGGGTCAATAAAGATCACTGTCTCTGAATCTGGGTGGCCATCCAAGGGTGAGCCTGGTGACATGGCGGCCACTCCCCAAAATGCAAAGACTTATAATACTAGGTTGATAGAACGTGCGCAGTCAAGTAAAGGGACGCCCATGAGGCCAAATGACAAGATCGATATATTTGTGTTTTCTTTGTTTAATGAGAACAAGAAAGAAGGGGATGTTACAGAGAGGAATTTTGGGATTTTTAATGGGGATGGTTCTAAGGTCTATGAGGTAGATTTGAGTTGCCAGTTTTGCAGTAATGGAGGAGGGACATTTGAAAAAACGTCAAGTGGAGTTGCACGAGGACCGTCTGTTTGGTGCGTGGCTAAACCACATGCAGATGAAAAAGTTCTTCAAACTGTTCTGGATTTTTGCTGTGGACCTGGTGGTGTTGATTGCAGAGACATTTACAAGACGGGTGATTGCTTTGAGCCTGAAAAGCTTCATGCTCATGCATCATATGCCATGAATGCTTACTATCAGATGCATGGAAGGAACTACTGGAACTGTGATTTCAAGGGCACTGGTCTTGTTACCTTCAGTGATCCAAGTAAGTTAATTGACTCCATAGATTTTGGGGGTGTTAATTAATTGATTAGTAAATTAACTTGTGAATCTCTGTAATTGAATCAGGTTATGGCACGTGCCTGTATCCTCAACAGTGACAGCAGTGACATAGCAAGCAAGGATGTGGTTGACAGCTTCTCGGTTGTGTACTGTTTGTTAGTATTTGACACTTTCTAACAGTTGCTTCCTTTGGTGTTCATTGTTTGTATGTCTGGCAAAATGGGTTGAGAACCGAAAAGCTTTATAAAAGATCGGATAGACTTTATGAAGCTTTTGAAATTTGGTTGGTTTTGCCTGAGAAAGGGAGATTAAAGATTCCTTTTTTTGTTAACTTTTTCATGGGAAGAAGGTAAAGATATGCACATGGTAAGTAATAGTAAAATGTGTCCACAATCAAAGACTTTTATGCTTGGAAAAGTTCTTTCTCCTTCTTGAGGATGGATCATTGCCAGGCCTCTGGAGCCCTATGAAAGACTTCGTACCATTGGGCCCACTTTTGGACCCACACACAGCAGGCTTTAAAATAGAAATAAGGATTAATTTGAACTAAATTAATAGAGTTTAAATTTGAATCAATTAGAGTTTGATTTGGTTTAAAAGAGTCGAAATCAAAATTGAGCTTGAGCTCAATAAACTTGCCTCAAACCAATTCGATTTTTGCTCAACTTGGGAAGAGTCAAGCTTATGTTTGGCTTAAGTTTGATTATAGTATCAAGTCAAGTTTGAGTTGAGATTGATTTATTTAATAGTTAATTCAAAAAAGACCAAAATATCGTTGTTTTAATGGGTATTAATCAAAATAGTCTTATTTTAACAGATTCAAATCACACTATTTTAGGCCATAAATTTGACAAGTTGAACACCCTTAAACTTAAGTTGGATAGCTTAAAATCTTAGATTCGAGCTCGCCTAAATTATATTTGTTTGAGCTAAGCTGACAATTAAATTTAAACCAATTTGACTTGAATTCACCCCCAAACCAAAATAACTAAGTTATAATTTATGGTTGAATTCAATGTTAAGTTCAAACAAGAATTAGCTCAAGTTTAACTCAATATTAGAATAGCTAATTCGATCTTAGCTTGCTCAAACTAATGAATAATAATGTTTAGAGAAGGGGAAAAATCTCTAAAAAAGAAAAAGAACTTTTAAAAAATTGAGTTGCCGAACTCCATTACGACAACACTAATGAAACATCAATTTCAAATCAAACTCAAACTCAAATAAGTTGATTCTTCTTTGGCTAACACCTAGCTTGTTTCAGCCAAACACCAAACTAAACTCAAGCTTACTCAACCTAAATATGCCCCTTACCATAACCAGAGGATGTAGATAGAAGTCCTAAACGAAACACATCTAAATAGGGTGAAAATCAAGATTGCATATATACTTTTATATCATCTTACAATGTGTGTGTTCTTAATAAGTTGACATGTGCATAAGAAGAAATCTTCGCAAGGCAAATGCTCTAAGCCATTCCTGTGGAAAGCAATTTTGCACATGCATATGAACAGTTACAGTGCTTGAAATATGATTCTAGATGGTGCTTAATAAGCAATGACATTGCTGATACAATTAAGAATGCATAAGCAGAAAACCAAGTTAATTGCCATTAGCTGCTATTGCTCCCTGAGGCCAAATCTATATGTCTCTTCTTACTACTTCCTAACTCCTCATCCCTATCATGTTCACATGATGTTCTTTCTGATTTTAGTCTCTTGCTCTTCGATACATCTTCCTTCTCATCCATTATCGATAAAAGTCTGTGAAGTCGTCTAGAATGTCTACTGCCATGCTCAGTCACAGCAGATTCCATAGGAGCATTCCATACCTGGTACATAATCTGCAAAAAGTATATTAAGAGGGCAATGAAGCAAGCTGTTCCGCAGATAAGGAAAAGACCCCAGAAGCTTTTCAATGGAAGTCTGTCTGATTCAATCTCAGCATTGTCTAAGCTGCAACTGCTTTTCACCAGCCACTTGTCATGGATCCGCTGGAGATCACCATTCTCAGCTAGTTGTAGAATTGCTGTTGACAAATCGACAGCCAAGGGAGAGTCCCTTGGAAATGCCTACAAAAATCGATACATGTTTCAATCCTGCAATAAATTCCTTTGTACGTGCCAATCTTATATGCCATGCAATGGAAGATGAACTAGCTGTTAAAGAATGGAAAATATGACTTCTAACAAACTCAAAAAGTTCACATTTTAAAAAGACAACTATGGCGAAATCCAGAAAAACAGGTACTCACAAAGCCCCAGCCGCTTTTGGTGAACTCTTGACCTACAATTTTGAATGTGCACTGGGTTGAGAGGAAAAGTTCTACATATGGACGCTCGTCTACCACAGCAGCAACGCCCCCCTTATCAGGACCATTTCTGAGAGCTGCAGCATATTCTTCAGGCGTACGAAGGGAGATAAGCCTAGACCTCGAGATGTTGAGTTCCTCAACTAAATAATGTTCAGCAAACGAACCCTCCTGGAATCCAATAGGGTCGTCACCAGTTATCAAGCTGTCGATTCCTTTAATGGGAGAAGAGAGCTGCTGCACTGTTAGGATTGAAGTCAGACTAGCAGTGTAGCTTGATGTGATTATCAAAACTACAAAGAGCCATATAATTAGCACCACTCGACCAAGGGTGCTCACAGTGTTTTCTCCTGCAACAGGAACCCATAAAATAAAAATCTCAATTGGGTTAATGCTGCTCCTTCATGCCCTGACATAATAAAAAAAAATTTTAACAAGAATTTTTCACTTACTATGGGCGAAAAACATGGTTGATAAGCTAAACCTGCAGGATTAAGTAAAGAGACTTAATATGTCCGGTTTCGACAGAAAACAAAGGCAAACAATAAGATCAGATAATACTTGAGTATTACCAGCATCAGCTATAGAACTACAATTAAAAAATGTCAGAAACAACCTTGTATAAGATTTCAGATCAAACTTTTGAAAAAATTTTGGCAGTTTGCCTTTTAAATTTTCTATAAATCATCAAACAAAGGGGCATGCTGTATAGGTGTCTATGGAAGAAGTGCAGTTAAGAGTCGTCTACAGATCAAATCTCTATGCGTCTTATCTAGCAGAATCATATCATAATGATCACAACCATATACTGTAAGACCACAATCTCGCACCTCAGATAGACAGGATTCCACTAGTCTTGATCTTGAGATGAGCAATGTTCTTTCTAGTTCATTCTAAAACATATTACACACACAAGCACAGACAGAAAAAAGGTAGTTCAGGATGTATCGTAATGAGATAATCAATTCACAAACTCACCAGAGAATGGTTATAATTTGTCTTTGAGGAGGTCCCCTGAATTCATCATTTAGCCTATGTTCTAAAATCCAGACCACAATTCCAATAGCAATGAAAGAAAAAGCAGTGACAGTCCACATTGATCGAGTGAACGGCTGCAGAAAAGCCCAAGCTCCAGTGTTCAGTTTCTTAAAAGGGGCTACAACAACGAGTCCTGATGCAGCATATGGTTGTGTGAAATCCACTATCTTTGTTCGATTTGTGACAATAGCTATATCACCAACAGCAGCATCCAAAGCCTGTGACAAGAAAATCAGACAACCAGCAAATAGAAGCTAACAAACTCTAAATGATTAGGACCAATGATGTAAAACTCACGCCAGTGGTGATCGAAGTCACTAGTTCTGTGTAACTTGGATTTTTAGTACCATCTCCAAAGGGGATAAATTGGTATGGGACAGCATATGGCAACAAATTTACAGCAGCTGTAAACACGTCTATGCAAAAACCCTGAAACATATCAGTTCCTTTAACTCTTGACACAAATTCCTGGTAACTGGCCCGATTAGGTACACCAATTTTCAATTGTTGTCCATTGTTTGGGAAAACCCATCCCCGGGGCTTTATCGAGGTGTCTCCAGGCCAGATGACAAATTGTAGTTTTTGGCTTGCACTTGAGCGATTGGGAGGCTTTGAATAGAGTGTCTCAGGAGGGTCAATAGACAAACCAGTATAGTTGGACCAGTAACCAATCTGACGAATCCCAGATCCAATCACATTAATGATATCATATGCAGGATGAATAAGAGACTTGTCTGGACTAAACTTTAGAGGACCTGTCAACCCAACAGTATTACTCTGCAATATGTTTTTCAGCAATTGTGGTCCACCATCGAAAACACTCATTGCGTCAAGGTTGAGATTGCTGCCTTCTGTAGAAAGCAATCTAGAATCATTAGAGAAAGAGATAATCCCACCCTGATTAAAAAATGCATCAAGAGCATGAGCTAACAGCCAAACAGAATCATAAGCATAAAGACCATAAGAATTCATCCCCAAAGAACCACCAGTTAAATTCTTCCATCTAGAAAGAAAAGCTCTCTTTCTCTTAGAATCTGGTGTGTGCTGACGCAAAACAAGAACTCCTTGCATTTTATCCATGGTGTCAGATGGGAGAGGAGAATTAGAATCTAAAACATAAGCCAGCCAATCCGTAGCTATCCATACATACCCATTACCCATCATCCCAAGATAGTTTGCCACAGAGAAAACCCTGAAACCCGTATCTCCACTTGCATGCAGAACAATTATGCGGGATTCCATCAATGCAACCTTAACGAGTAGGTCCATAATGTCATTTTGATTCACTCCAGAGCCTGGGGGGATTGCTGCCCTATATGAGATTTTACAGCGCCTCTCTGCAAGCTTATCATTCAGTGCAGCTATTCCATTCCGCCCGTTATCATCATCAACAAAGATGGCAATCACAGCAGTCCAGCCATAAAAATCAACAATCTCAGCTACTGCAGCCATCTGGTAAGAATCACTCTGTGTTGTCCTAACAAAGTAGGGGAACTGAAGGGAAGAGAGAGTGGGGTCAGTAGCCCCAAATGATAGTAAAGGAATTTGAAGTTCATTTGCAATATGAGAAACCATATGGGCAACTGTAGAACATTGCGGGCCTATGATGGCAACAATATCAGTCTCCATGAATTGCAAAGCTGCAATCAACACAATAATCAATATAGTCAAGCAGCTTTCACAATTAATTACAATAAACAGATTTTCTGCACACAACAATTGACCAAACTTATGAGCAACCAACTTCAAACTAAATGAAAGAAATTGCCAGTTGAGTACCTTCTACCATGCCAAGAAACCCACTGCAATTGGAATTTTGCATTGTTATATTAAGTTTAGTGCCAGGAAGAATGTTAGAATTAGAATTGAGATCTTTCACAGCTTCTGCAATGGCAATCTTGGCAACTTTGCCAATGGTAGAATTGAATGTAAAAATAGCACCAATATTAACAACAGATGGTCTTGAGGTAACATTCTGACTGTGCCCACTTGAAATCACGCCCAAATAGACAAAGAATAACAGAAGAAACCACAGAGTTCTCATTTCAAATCAAAGGTAAAGATATCTTAGAGTGCCCAGAACGAATCCACTCACCACCTCCAGTCGAAAATTAGAGCACCATCCAATCATGGGCTGCGTAAAGATTGGATAAAACAAACAAATCATAACAAGATTAAAAAATAAATGCAACAGCCGAATACATGAACTCTGAAAGTATTAAGTAAGCAGTTTAATAAATTCGAAACACCATTAATAACACTAACTCACCCATATAACAGTTGTTTTTCGATTTTTTTTTTTTTTCAGAAGCCAGACAAATATTTTGCAAAGCTTTAGAGTCGTCTCTGTTTCATAAGTTTTTTCAGAAACCAAACAAAAGTGGAAGAAATATAAACAAATGTTACTTGATAAATAGCATCAGAATAACTAGTATTGAAAACAAGAATCAGATTCTATGTACAACTTTATTTTATTTATTATTTATTTTGTTGAAAAAAAATCAAATTTCGTAATATATAGAAAGAGAAACACGGCGTGAATTCATACACGAAGAATAATTTCCATTAAACTCTCTGGTACTTTACTTTCCAGTACAAAAAGGACTCTTCATTTATTTTATGGGAGGAACTTTACAGACCCAGATGACAAAACTCACCTACTTGAAAAGCGAAATCTAACATGGGAACCCCAGCAAAGTATCATTCGCCAATGGCCAACCTTTGCTTCACTGAAAGGGAGGAAAAACCTATTGCCTAGTTGAAATTTTTTAGAAACAAAAAAAAAAAAAAGGAAATTTTTTATATAAAGGAAATGGCGGCCACACCTACCGTGGTGAAGTGCAGAACACAAGACAAAAGAATATGTTTCACATGTCATAAACTAACTAGGTTGGTTTGTGTGATCCTCTTTCTGGGATTAAGATCTCAGAAACCACACCTAGATATGCCTCAACACTTGCTGGCAACTTTGTTGTCAACATTTTGGGATTGTTGGCTTTCCCTTAGCAGTAACAGTCCACTAAGCCTGCTTAAGCGATCCTAATCATGGTAAACTGAATAGCTTTGCCCGTCTCCTTCATAGACAATCAATTATTCTGTGTGGTAAATCGAATAATAACGACAATATGCTATAATAGACTTCCACTGAAGAATTTGGAACAACATAAGTCTTACGCATCATATAATGGAAGAATATTATTTAATTGAACTTTTGTAAGGTGACACTGAGTGGTTGGAGTTGCGTCTTGCAAAGTCCAAGAACGGTGCAATAAGGAGGCAGATATTTTCCTACAAAACTAATCATACCCACCCACCGAGGTTGAATAAATAGTTAAAAAAAGGGAAATCTCAAGCGTGGAGGTTGTTTTCAAGGTGAAATAAATTAACAAAATCAAACAGTCAAAGGCTCCAAAACAGAACAACTTAGTCTCAGCTTGTCCACACAAGTCAGAAGAGTAGCACCGAAAATCTATACAAAAAAACAAACCTTTCAGGATAATAATCTTTCTAAATTCTTATAAAGATAAAGACTTAAAAGAGAAAATACTGATGAAAAACAATCTTACTCATGTATACAATTCTAGTTGGGCGTCCCAAGCATAACATATTAACACAAAACTTACCAAACATTATTGCTTCCAAATTTGTTAATATCGGCCATGAGTGATTTATTCAAATTCAATTGAAAAAGTTACATAATTTTTTTAAATTTTATATATTTAATAATTATGTTTTTATATTTAAAATAAAGCAAAATTTTATAAATATAAATATAAAATTTAAGATTTGTACAAATTTATTAATATTTTATTAAAGTGATATTTTAAACGTGTGAGTTTATTAAACTAATTCATAATAAATTTGAATTCAATTTTAAAAATCAAATTTAAATTATTTAAACTTAAATTAATAATAATTGAGTTAAATCTAATTTGATATGAATTAAATAGTACACAATTCGCAAAGAGATGGGTTTGTTTACCCCCCTTATATACAAGTAAGTTGTTGGGTCTAATTTTTGGAGTCCACCAAATTATACAATCTTACCCATAGATAATATTATAATAAAATATTTATTTACGGTGTAAAAAATGAAATGTATGGAGTGGGGCAGGATTCGAACCGAATATATTCAGATTCATTTTTAAATTTGGTTCAAATAAACCCAAAACGAATTGTTCGAATCCAAATACGAACACCAATACGAACAGTAATTTAAAAAATCAGAGAACAAGAATCTGAATCCGAACTATACGAACCAAAACCGAACACAAACTTGAACTTAAATTAAAATTTTTTTAATTATATTTTTTTAATTATTTATATTAATTATAATTTTTAATAAATATAAATACGAATCATACAAACCGAATATGAATACGAATACGAACCAAATACGAACTGAATTATACGAATCAAACACGAATACGAACTTTACTATAAATTATTGGACGAATACGAACACTAACCCGAACAATACAAACGAGTCTGAAAACAAACATATGTCTGTTTACGTTTGATTTGATTCGAATCCAACCCTAATATGGAGTCATTGCACAAGTTACCATGGTTAAAAGTTGGACAAGCCATGGATTTGAATTAAATTAAATTTAAATATTTTTTATTTTAATTTAAATTTAAAAAATAATTTGATTTAAATTTAATTCTAATTTATTAAACTAAAGTTATGAATGATTTAAATTTAATTTGAATAAAAATGATTTGTTTTAAATTTGATTTAATTTTAATTTGAATCTATAAATAGAATTTGTAATTTAAATTTATGATTTAAATTCGTAATTTATATAAGATGATATTATTTTATTTAAGGCCAAAGGACAATTTCCCACCCATAGTTTGAGGCGGGGATAAAGTCCCACCCGCAAGTTTTCAAAAACCTGGTCTCCCACCCTTGGACCAAAATTCAGACTTATTTTATAATATTTCAAATGAAATGACTAAAATACCCTTTAATAAATAAAAATTTAAAATAAAATTATAAAATAATTTTTAAATATAAAAATTTTAAAAATTTTAAAAAAATTAAAAAAAAAACTGGCCACAACCACCGATGCCGGCGGCGGTGGCCGTTGATAGCTGCACCAGGTGGCCGTCTCTGGTCACCTGGTTCCAGGGGAGGCTAGATCGGGGGAGGCTAGATCGGGCCTCCTCGACTGGGTGGATCGGTCCTCTTCGGTCGTTTTCGGTGGTCAGATCTGGCCGCCTCCTCCAAAATAGGAGCCGACCGATCTGACCACCTCCACCTAACGGGAAGGTCTGATTTGGCCTCTCCTGGAACCAGGTGGCCGGGGACGACCACCTGGTGCGGCTATCAACGGCCACCGCCGCCGACATCGGCGGCTGTGGCCAGTTTATTTTTTTAATTTTTTTAAAATTTTTTAAATTTATATAAAATTTATTTTATTATTTTATAAAATTTTAATCATAAAAAGACAAAATTGCCTCTTAAATATTACTGTTTAGTATTTTATTTAATATTAAATTCTTTCCATGGGTGGGAGATCGGGTTTTTGAAAACTTGCGGGTGTGACTTTGTCCCCGCCTCAAACTATGGCTGGAAAATTGTCTTTTGACCTTTATTTAATAATGAATAAAACGATATTATTTTAATAATTATTTAATATAATTTAAATTGAATTATGAGTTAAGTTTAAAATAAATCAAATTATTTATCTAATTTATAATTCAAACCACATCAAACATTTTTTTATGTCAAATTCGACTTAATTTTAAACAAAATAAATTGAATCTTTTAACTTAAATTGAATTCAAATTTAAATTATGTGCTGCCCTGAACGAGGTTACAGAGCGAAGGAAGCTCGCAGGAAAGACAAGAAGCAAAGGAAACACAAGGAAAACCAAGTGTGAAGAAAGAGAGAAGAATAAGATGACGAGGAGGTAAGGTAATCAATGCCGTCCATCCATCACATGAACGTGATCTGAAATGACGACAGACACGACAGCAGCCGTGTGGGCTTTTTTGATATTTTCTCTGGGATTGAGGATATTAATGGCGTTCATGATTGACGAGACGAAGGTAAGAATAAAGTGAAACGGATAAGAGTAAATTACCTTTGCCCATCCAAGATTTTGCTCAAAACCCTTTTCCATCCTTTTGATAAAAAATATACAAATAATATTTTCCATCTAAAGTTAAACTCCAAACAAAAAAAAATAAAAGTTAAATCATAATATTATTTTTATTTATTTAAATTTTTAAGAACTTTTTGGATAATATAATTGTTATTATATCATTGATAAATTTTTGTTTTCTCTAGACGAAGTTCGAGTTTATCCTGTGAGGGGTGCACAGGTCTTTGAGTCAAATCTCGGGTGGGAATTGTGATTCACTCAAGCAATAACATAATAAGAGTGCGCCAGGCATGCCCTACCCTGAAGCATTATTTATGACGAGGAGACAAAGGAATACGGTTCTTATATTATAAAAAAATCGCGTCAAACATATCACGTGCAGCAAGATCCATATTAAGCTTAGATTTGATTAATGTTGAATTTAAATAAGACTTTAATTTAACAAATTTATTTATCAAATAATTTTATTTATTCCATCAATAATATTTTTTATCCATACAATAATTTAGTTCACTCTATTGATAGCTCATCGATGACATTGTGTTTTAGCTTGAGCAAGCTCAAGCATAAGCCATGCATATGGATTTGATTTGAGTTTGAAACAATCCTAAACTCAATTTGATTCGGATCGAATCCACCACCATTTACAATTTTTGTTTTTAGGCCTATTTCAGGTCCAAATCATTGGGCTACTCTCATCTTGAGCCCATTTTACCACATGATAACTTCTAAAATATTTTTAAGTATTTTAATTTCTAGACCAAAAAAGTTTTAGTGGGTGCGCCACTACCCACAGTATGGATTTCGCGAGGGCACTTATGGACCATACGATCGATTATCTCTCTTAATCCAACGGTAGAAACTGGTTTCAAAAAATCATAGGGTGGAAACGGGCATTTATTATCAGGTCCCAAGGGACGAAAAACAAGGGGCAACTCGCAACTGTTACTCTATCTTAGCCGATAATAACAAACATCTAGCCATTCAAAAAACACCACGTGTACCCCGGGAATCACAGGCAGCTTTCGTCTATAACGGCCGTTACCGTACCTAACCCTTACGAACCGTAAAAATTGACCAAGAGGTAAACATCCAACGGTTGAGACTCGATGGCGGCACCAAACCACGTAAATAAAATAACTCATCGAGTACAGAAAAATCACCAACCAACAACTACAATCCACGTGCCAATACCGGGTTACCTGGAATCGCCGGTAACGAGCCAGCCAAACTCAACTAAGTATAATTCATTTCAATGGCTTCTCTTTTCTGCTCTCTGATTATTTTTCTTTCTCTTTAGAAACAGCTTTCTGATTCTCTCCATCTCTAAGGTAACGTTCTCCAAAAGGGTTTGTTATTTTGCTGATCAAGAGAAAAAAGCATAGAAATTTCATGCCTTTGTGTCAAATTCTCCTACTGTAATTATTGAAGTTTTTCTTTGAGATATTTTCTTTTTTCTTTGGAGGACCCGGTTATATTTTCTGCAAAAGATTTTACTTTTTGATGTTTTAAGTGTGTTGAGGTTGATGATGAAGGAGCAACTGATGACAGTTGTTCATAGAATTTAAGATCATTTGATTTGGATGTTTCTTCAAGCTTTGTTGTTTGTTTGTTTGCTTGATCACAGACTTCCAGTTTTAGCAGAAGTGTTTGTGTTAGTGAAATTTGTTAATGATTTGGAAGAGTGAATATGGCAGCGGGTATGGATTTTTCTCCTCCATTTACCCTAATGGAAGGTGGGTATGGTAAGGATAATTTATCAGGCATGGAAGATAACAAGAACTCAGATAATGTGGATAATCTCAAACAGATTACAAATGGGAAACCTCCTCGGCATGTTTCAGTTTTGCAACATTGTGTGAGCACCACAAGGCTGCTTGCTGCCACTGATTTGGTAATTTCATCTTCTGTTATCTGCTTTTTTGTATTATGGAGTTGTTTTATTGAATCAAGTAGATGTGTCTCTAAATAGTTAAAATTTAGGAATCAGGATAATCAGAAACACTGTTGTTCTTTATGTTGCTTACTTGAACCACTGGTGAATGAAGAATATGGAACTTTTATATGGATAATTTCATTCCAAACTGACAGAAGATGAGATTTGTCTGTCTTTTTCATTCTTTGTTTATTGTATAATAGATATTGTTTCTTTGTGGCATAGCACATGAGAAATACTCCGTAACTAAATCTTTCTCTTGCCCCATCAGGCAGTGGATGTTGGGATTGTTGTCAACAAACCATCTTCTGATGAAAATTCGGAATTTTTACCTGTGTTCCGATCAGGAAGCTGTGCTGAGAGAGGACCTAAACAGTATATGGAGGATGAGCACATATGTATAGATAATCTCATTGAGCATCTAGGTACAACCACAGAATTCCCTTCACCAGGAGCTTTCTATGGGGTAAGTCAAGTTCTTCTTATGAATTGTGTAATTCCTTCGAAATTCTTCTAGTGTAACAACCTGGTTCACTAGCCTTCGGACACACAGTAACATCATGGTTATGTTTTTGGGATTTGCAACCTAAAACACTTTGGATGCTATTTAACTTTCTTGTCTTTGTATCATGTGGGATGCCCATATACCCAACATCTCTCTTATGCTTTGTCGATTTAGGATTTGTTTAGGGATGTTATAGTTGGTTTGTCAGAAAGTACTTATACCTTTGGCCACTTTCAAGAACTGATATTTGTTGTCATGTGAACAGGTGTTTGATGGCCATGGAGGTACTGATGCAGCATCCTTTGTTAGAAAAAACATCCTTAAATTCATTATTGAGGACTCCCATTTCCCAATTTGTGTGGAGAAGGCACTTAAGAGTGCTTTTTTGCAGGCTGACTATGCATTTGCAGATTCCAGTTCTCTTGATATTTCATCTGGCACCACTGCTCTAACTGCTCTAGTTTTTGGGAGGTAAGTGAGATGCAGAACTGCTTTATCAATGTATTTGCTTTTGAGAAGCAGACTTTGTTATTAGATTCTCTGGAGAAATTGTGTGTTTATGCATATAACACAGTGAAAAATGATATTGATATTTATGCTTGTAAAACTGAGTGTTAGGAAATAATATGATAAGAGAAGAAAGAAACAATAGAGTGAGAACTAGAATATTATGCACAATTTTGTGTGCTTAGGTTAGAGTCCCTTATGGTCGCTAGAGTAAATTTCATGTTGATTAATTAAGAATAGAGTTGACAGCAGAAGCTAGTTATTAAGATTGAAGTGATATGGATTAAGGGAGATTGCTAAATTGATAAATATGTGTTATATGAACTTTAGGAGAATCACACTTGAAACACCAGTTATTGAGATTAGAGAAATATCTCATATCTTACAGCCTAGGCACCCAGGTGGGTTGCACTAGTTCTTTGTTAACCTTAGATGAACATTTTCATGTTGATGTCACCATCCATGCCTTGGCACTCACTTAGGCTGGGTGTGTGCTAACACCTTGTTAATCTTAGGCAAACATTTTAATGTGAACATCACCACCCATATTACACAAAAATATGAATCTTGAGAGAATCATATCTCAAAATCTAGTTGTTGAGATTGAAGAGTTTATTCATATAAACCCCACATTAGAAGTTTCATACTTTTCAATGTAAAATCTAAGTCTTATATTTTATACTTGGAATTGTAATTGTGTGCGTGTTACATTAAATTTGCCTAGATTTATCTTTTGTTAACCGAGATAAAAAGCGTGGAAAATTTGGAATGTGTATTGTATTTGGCTTCAATGTGCTTTCTTGTTTAGGAACACCAAGTGCTAGCATGTTCTTGTCATGTAACTCAAGCAAATTTATAGTTTTGCCCAGGTCCTCGCATGTTAGAAACCAATATACAATATATTATTCAACTTCTTAGTCAATTAAGACACTAGATTTTTAACTTAACTTCTTATCCATGTGAATACTGTGGACTGACATAATACTATTTGCCTCACAGGACCTTGATAATTGCTAATGCTGGGGACTGCCGAGCTGTTCTGGGGAGGCGAGGCAGGGCAATTGAGATGTCAAAAGATCACAAACCTAATTGCAAATCAGAAAGACTGAGAATCGAGGAACTTGGTGGCGTCGTTTATGATGGCTACCTTAATGGCCAATTATCGGTTGCGCGTGCCATTGGAGACTGGCACATGAAGAACCCTAGAGGTTCAGCCTGCCCTCTAAGTGCAGAGCCTGAATTGCAGGAGACTCTTTTGACAGAGGAGGATGAGTTTTTGATTCTGGGTTGTGATGGCTTGTGGGATGTTATGAGCAGTCAGTGTGCAGTGACAGTTGCTAGGAAAGAACTGATGCTACACAATGATCCTGAAAGATGTTCAAGGGAGCTCGTCCGGGAGGCACTCAAGCGCAACACTTGGGATAATTTAACGGTGATTGTGGTCTGCTTCTCTCCTGATCCTCCACCACGGATAGAATTACCAGCATGCCGTGTTCGAAGGAGCATATCGACAGAAGGGCTGAATCTACTCAAGGGTGTGTTGGACAACTGAAAAGCTGTGGATTGTTCCTAGAACTATGGTGGTGGAAGGCCTTTTGTTTTTACATCAAGTCATTATTGCTGTTGTTGCTCGCTACAACCGTCATCCGCCACCCCTGCCACAGCTGAGAATTCCCGTTGTTCAAATAAACAAGTGGTCTGTAGAATGTGATTCTTTGTGTTCCAAATCCTGTACATATAAGATAAATTATGTTGTACGAATACATTATTCAACTATCTAGTTGTTTGTACTGACACTTTCACGTTCTCATTTTCGCCATTGTATATATTGTTAGATTCAGATTATACTCTGCTACTATCACTTGATTCAAATAATTAAGAAATTTGATTATAGTTCACCGTCTTAGTTACTTGTATGCTTATAATTCAATTATTAGTTTTAAGGGGAAAGCTGACACTGAATGGAATAAACAAGCTCCTAGAAGACACCTTGGCTGCAATGGGAGAATGAGGCTTAGAGATAGAGGTGGATTTGGGGCAAATCAAACCCAAACAAGGAAATGAGCCTGATATTGAGCTCAATTCATCTGAATCATCGAATAAGCTGTTATAGCAGGAGAAGAAGCAGAAGAAAAATTGTCAATAAAAAAAATTGTCGGAAAGCTAGGTTTCTAGTGTGACAAAGCTTGTGTGGCGAGAGGATTTAAGCTCGGATCGAATCCACCTCTACTTAGAGATGTTATGAGGCTCCTCGCTAGGCTTTAATGGCTATTCATCCATGCCCCCTATCTAAAGCCTTATTTTAAAGAAATTTTAGAAGAAAAAGAGACAGAGTCGAAAAAATGATGAAAATATTGTTGGTATCCATTATAAGATTACACTGTCTATAGCTGAAGACTGAAGAATAAGCTATTCTCGCTTTAGGATAACCTAACCGCTTTCGGAAGGATGCCCATCTTAAGATATTTTCCCAAGATAATTGGTTTGCTTGGTCTAATCTTATACCAATTAAAAATAAGTTTGCGAGACTCACAGTTTGCCATCGGATTCATCGGTGTTGTCATCCACCAACTTTGTGCCACTGTACACAAATTGAAACAAAAGATATTATTAAAATGAGTATGTCATAACCTCTATTTCAAATGTTGCCTACCAACTAATCTAGCTATTTAATACAACTTTCAATAATGAACCCAAACTAAAGTCAAACAGGAAAGCAAAGCATGTCCCGCAAAAGTCCATTGATAACATCATCTTGAAAGCTTAAAGGTGCAGATGGTCCCCTGCGTGATTTGGCTCAAGATACATCTCAAATTAGTTGATGGAAATTAAATTCTAAATTAGCATACAACTTTCTAAGTTTTGAAATTCTGCTAAAGTTGATTAAATTTCTTGGTGGTGTAGGACATTTTAGTAATGTTTAGGGTAACATGCAAGCATGACAAGCTATGAGCAGAGTGTGAAATTATGGTTGACAAAGGGCCCTTCTGCGCTGGAAATTGCATGCTTCCACCTACTAAGTAAAGAAATTACAAACTCTGTATTCAACATACCTTGACACATCACAGTGGTTACTTAAATCTTGACAGAGAACCTTGTTCACATCTCCTGCTTGAATAGAACCTTTCCTTATCAACTCTGCCAGCTGCAAGAGTAATCAATAACTATTAAAATGATGTTGCAAATGTTTGATTTGTTAGACACATGATCATCAGTAATGTTAGAAGTGGACAAGCAGGATAATAGAATTCACCTCATCTTCAGTTTCCTCAAGTAACCTATTTCAACATAAGAACAAGTGTTAAACTTGGTAATTTTATATGCATACTAAATGGCATACAAAATCCATTATTACCACACATTAAGTTCAAAAGTACACCTATTCACCAATATCATACATGGGTGGAATGGTAGAAAGTTTTAGTCATCTTACCTTCCAAAATAAGTGGAGATATCTTTCGAATATGCTTTTGCTTCTTGTTTACCTAATTAAAAGTTGAAACAAATAAGTATTCATAAATTTTAAAAGTTCACAAAAACCTCAGATATAAGTAATATTATAAAAAATAGCTGGATGGAGTGCCCATCATCAAGATCAAGCATAGAAAAACAAGAACTTATTAATGATTATATTCTCAATCCATAAAACCAATCATATCATGTGGAAATATTCAGCAATCCCAGTTCAAGTATTTATGCTATAGTTCTAAATCTAACTAAAGATAAATAACATTCTACAATAAGATAGTGGTTCCACTTATGTAAGTGCATGACACTCACTTAACTCAGAAAGGCTGAATAGTATTTCAGAAATATTAATAACTTATCCTTTAGTTCAGGGCACAATAAATAATTCACTCCAGCTCCAGCCCAATGAACAACCTTGTTCTCAAGGGTTATTTAGTTTTAACCAAATTTAAATTTCGATTATTTTTATGAGAAAAGAATATAAGATAACATTTGACTAGATGTAAATTCTACAATCCAGTATTTGCTCTGTTTGCAGGACAAATTCTGTCTACTCAATAAAATCCTTGAACTAATTCTCATCATTAAGGTAAAACTAGATCTTTTAGAAGCAACTTCAAATGGTCTCCATGGTATATCTGTGACGGCAAAAGGATGACTAGAGGTCTAGAGGAGCCAGAATCATATAAACACATGGTCCTTGTCACCCTTCTTGCTGGAAAATAACCATACCTTCGGTTAAAATTACTTTGATCAAATAAAGAAGGTATATAATTCCGTTTTAAAAATATTAGAAATGTAATCATTATGAATCGTCTAAAATAACTTATTCAATGCAAAATTGAAAGTTGATGAAAGATAAAGGTCATAAACAACAAATGAACATTATTTCTTAGCATATTAACCAGAAAAAAAAAAAAAAAAAAAAAAGAAATCAGCCCATCATAGCTATGATGAAAAAGAATGCATACTACTCTGATTCACTCCCTTCTCGATGAATCTACCTGCAAGACGGAAAACAAGTTTATGGATTGACTGGCACCAACATATTTAGTCATGTTGAAATATCTCAACAGGCCAAAAGATAGCTGCCAGAGGGATTAATATTCGAAATGCAGGTATTGTGCTAGCATTGGAAAGGAACAAGAGGACGGGTGAAAATAAACTAAGCTACCTTGATATTTAACAAGAATACATGCTTAATTAATGATTTTTTCTCTTTTTCTCTCCTTTCCTTCAACCTGCTAAGCGCTTGACTACAGTTTCAAGGGTTTATTGGCGTAAATATTTCAACCATTGCTTAATTAATTTCTACTGGCATTCGTTCATATGAACTACATAAATATGTTTCTCTTCCAAAACTCCAACATAAAAAGCATGAAAAATTAGGCAAAGTAGAATCCAATTCAATCAACAGGGAAAAAAAAAAAAAGGCTACCTTCTCATTTGTGTAATCTAGCATCTTATCACAAAGCACCCACACACCAACCCCCTAATAGTTCAACAACTCTGAGCTCACTGGCTCTGAAAAAGCAATTGCAATTTAAATAAACCAGTGATACAAGTTTCAATCAAAAACAAAAAAATGATTCTTTTTACCTTATTACTTTTCCTACACGCTGACCTTTTGAGTCCAAACGATGTCGCATATCCAAAATGATTCCTGGGTTTTTCCTAAATTAAGATCAAATCAAATACTTAAAAAAAAAATCAAATGAAGCTTACACTTGAGATGAAAATGAAGAAGTTCCTACCGTCAAAATACCATGCTCTAGCTCCTCCTGCGAAGCATTTCACAAGACAAAATCAGATCCTAGTTTTAGACGTACATTTACAATGCACGTCGTCATTTCAATGTGAAGATGAATAGAGAATTACCGCAACGGCGATGCAAGCTCCACATTTGTCTTCGATTGACGTGGCGATAAAGAAATTTGAAAATATCAAAATTGAGTACACCGCTGACCTCCCCATCTTCTTCTTCTTCGTATCTTCGTCTCGCTCGTTTTTCTCATTTTTAGAGTTCTGTTTTGAAAATGGACACCTCAAGTGAAACCCAAATCTTCGCGGCCCGGCCCATAAGTTGGGCTTATCCCGATATGTACACCGACAATGAATATTAAAAAAAAAAACACTTTTAAAATTGTAAAAAAAATATAAAATAAATTCCTGGACCACTAATATTTTTTAATTAAGTGATTTACATGCTCCCACCCAAGGTTTCTGCTTACTTTTTCAACTCATAAATATATAGATAAATCAAGAACAGACTTTTGATATAATTTAAACCCTAATTATTTGGACGACTTTTATATTAGAATTAAATTTAGGAGAAAAATAAATTAAAAGTGTTTTAAAAATCATTCTTTTTAATTTTATTTGTTCATGTGAGGTGGCCCAAATGATCAAATATTCCAAGTTTAGAAGCCATAATGAACCCAATATGCCACCCTTTTCTTATGCCAAATTTGTGAAGCTTCATGATGTGACTCCTATTCAATTTCATCTCCCCACCCACATGCATTAATCAAGCCATTAGCAACCCTTAATCATAATTAATAAAAGTCATTTGTAGCTGCCACCCAAACAAAATCATTGCACATCAAACTCAAAAACTCAACACAAATTCCAATCTATGCATCAAAAAAATTGTACATCACATTTTAATCAGTTCAATACCCTAATTAAGACACATAATTGTAATTAATAATATGATTAATACACTGACTCGATGGCTCCAGTATTTAGGATTCGATTAGATTTGAATTGTTCAAACATAAATTTAAATTTAAACTAAATATTGAGATTTTTTTATAAATAATTTCAGTTTAATTTGGCTTTAATCAAATTTAAATTTAAATTATTTTTTAATTAAATTTAAATTTTAACTTGTCGTTCTTGAATTGATATTAAACTGATTATTTTAGATTTAAAGTAAATTTTGTTCATATTTGATGCAAATCAAAGACAACCATATGTGAATTATCGTCTATTATTCATTCAAATATAACCTAAACTATCATATACAAATAATATTTGAGAATTTAAACAATTAATTTATTTATTTTAAAAAACTTTTATGTATTGAAACTCAGTCATAATCATGACACATCACATTATCAAGAATCGAAATAAATCCATATTTTTGAAACATAAAACTTTTCTGAGATACAATAATCATCGATGATAATATGAATAAAATTCGTAGAAAAAATAAATGTTCGAAACTTTCACTAAAATTTTAAACTCATTTTAGTCCTTGGGTTCACCTTTTTAAATAATTTTTTTAATTATTGATCTGAATTCAAACCGATTTTTTGATCAAATCGATATTGAATCCGGGCCCAAGAACATTTTCAAAAACATAACATAAAAATAGATATAATATATATATCGGAGCATAGATAGAGAATGCCAAATGGGAAAGCGAAGAGCTGACAAGTCGCTTTTTAATTTAGTGTTGAGTCGCTTTACTAAATTCCAACCAAACACAAAGCACTATTTCTTGAATTTTCTATTTTGCTTATTTATTGCAATGATCGATCTCTTTCCATTATAATAAATCCAACATAATCAAGGCCCTCTTCTCTTACTATCGAGATCTCGAATCTCACCTAAGATTACATTTTCTTCACCTTCAATTTTTTCTCCCAGAAACCCATTTCCTGTTCATATTTGTGTAAGAATTTTTTTGTTTTCAGTTTCTGATTTTGTTTCATGCATGAATAGGAATTTTCATGTCAAATTTTTTGGTTCTATGGTAGATTCTTGAGTTTATTTGATCCAAAAGTGGTAATGAGTGTTATGAATTGTGTGATTTTTGCTGGGGTTTTCTTTTTGTTGTTGAAAATCACATTTTTTAATGTTTGTGGATCTGATGAATTAGGCTTTTTAGTGTGATGATGCATTTGTTTGTTGGTAATTTTGACGGGTTTCTCGGTGTTCAGAAAGTAAATATTTATATTGTTTGTTTGATCTCTTGTTTCATTTAATTTTGAAATGTTAAGGGTGTCTTATGCATGGAAATTTATTATGAATGGCTTTACGTTCTAGGATTAATTTTTTTGAAGTGTTGCTTTGTTGTAGATGAATTATAGAAGGCAAGCTTTCTGGGATAATGGCTTTCAAGAGGGCTATGTGAAATATGGTTTAATTTGCGAATGAGGTAGGGGGAAAATGTTTTCCGAGAGGCTGACAGGGGAGGATTCTCTTCGTCAGGATCTTGAAGCTTTGAGTGTGTCGAAACGGCTTGTTAGAAGTGTTAGTCAAAAGTTGAGAAAGAAGAATATCAGAAATGGAGGGGACGATGAGGACAGTGTGAAGGGGGTTTCCCTGAAATGTCTTACTTTATATGGTAGAGTCGGGGGTTGCAAAGTAGGTGCCGACACTGGAGAGGAATATGGTGACGCAAGTAGTAGAAGGAGGTCAAGTGCTAGTGAAGAAGGGAAGGGATATAAACCATTTTGTGGTACAGAGGAAACTGGAGTGGATTGCTTCTCATATGGGGTAAAGGAGAAGTTCTGGAAGAAAATTAGCAAAAAAGATTTAGAACTTGAAGAATCTGTACGGAACAGCAGGATGCACATCTTTCTTCCAGATGATATTCTGGAGATGTGTTTGGTGAGGCTTCCATTGACCAGTCTCATGAATGCCCGCCTTGTGTGCAAGAAATGGAGATACTTGACCACTACTTCTCGGTTCCTGCAGATGAGAAAGGAAGGCTCATATCAAAATCCATGGTTGTTTCTGTTTGGTGCTGTTAAAGATGGCTATTGCTCTGGGGAGATACATGCACTGGATGTGTCTCAAGACCAATGGCATAGGATTGATGCTGGTGTTCTTAAAGGAAGATTCATGTTCTCTGTTGCGAGTATCCCTGATGATATTTATGTTGTTGGAGGTTGTTCAAGCTTGACCAACTTTGGGAGAGTGGATAGGAGTACATTCAAGACACACAAAGGGGTGTTGGTATTTAATCCTCTTACTAAATCTTGGCGCAAAATTGCATCTATGAAGTATGCAAGATCAATACCTGTTTTAGGAATATCTGAGGTGGATTTAGAGTTCTCAATTATTCAAAGTCATCACAATCGACAAGATAGGCGTTTCCCCCGGACACGAATTGGTGGGGTTTCAGATGTTTATGAGGATCCTCACAGGCTTTCACTTAGGCGCCAATGCAGAAATGCTTTTGATGAAAATGAGGGTATGCTGTTGTCGTCAGGTAGGAAGTCATACAGGTTTAGTAGACAAAAAAGTGATCAGTCACTCACAAAAAATGGCAGAAGGTTTGTGTTGATTGCTGTGGGAGGTCTTGGTTCTTGGGATGAACCCTTGGATTCAGGAGAAATTTATGATTCTGCGACTAATAAATGGACAGAAATCCAGAGTTTGCCAATAGATTTTGGGATAGTGTGTTCTGGTGTAGTTTGTAATGGCATACTTTATGTTTATTCTGAGACTGACAAGCTTGCCGGGTATGACATAGAAAGAGGCTTCTGGATTGGAATCCAAACCTCTCCATTCCCTCCGCATGTACAGGAGTACTACCCAAAGCTTGTATCATGCGGTGGCAGGCTGTTCATGCTTTCTGTCTCCTGGTGTGAAGGAGATGGTCAAATAGGCCGGAGAAACAAGGCAGTGAGAAAACTATGGGAGCTAGATCTCATGTATCTGACCTGGGCCGAGGCCTCAGTACATCCTGATGCCCCTATGGATTGGAATGCTGCATTTGTTGCTGACAGAAACCTGATATTTGGGGTTGAAATGTTCAAAATATTTGGTCAGGTGCTCAACTTCTTAACTGTATGTAATGCATCTGAAAAAGGGATGAACTGGAGTCATATATCAAGGAATCACATGGCTCATGAACTGGATGCTTCTTCATGCATGACCAAATCATTGGCAGTGTTGTATCTGTAAAAGTTGTTGGCCTGGCCTATACCCTGATTCATGCTGAAAATTCTAGATTTTCTACACCCATGAGGAGCTTCCAGGCTTAAAATGGATCCTGCAAATTTTCGTAGTGAATTTTTAGGGTACCACAGCAACTACCCCTGGTTTCTGTGCTGTGTTCTGGCTTCATATAAGAGGTGGGTATGTTCTGCCGATATGGTCACTCATTTCATTTTAATCGATTGCCACTGTTTATAAATTGATCCTGTTTTTTAAAGTTGTTATTTTGTATTCAGCAGATTGAAAAAAAAATTTCTTTTAATGTTGCATGGATAATAAAAGTCCTGCTCTAGCAACTTTTGTGGCTCTGGCTCCTATAATCTTAATGACCTTTAACAAATAAATGTTGGCAGAAAACATCTCACATTCAGATTCTTGTGCATGTCATAAAAGTTGATTTGGGGACCGGGGTTAACCAAAAAAAAAAAAAAAACAGTTTTCTGGTGATAGATATTGAAAAAAGACGCCAATTTGTGACTCTGTTTTTGAATCCGGACTGAGTGTTGACTCGATCAAAAACCTGTCTTGATTGGTCGGATTGGTTTACCAGTCTGTTCACCAGGTTGTGAAACGCGTGCAAAAGACCGAAATTCGAAGAACAGTGGTAGAAAGTTACAGAGAACAGTGGAATTTTCTATGTATATTCATTTTAATTTAGAGTTCTGTTAATGCAATGCATAAGACATATTTCGGGTCTGGTGTCGGCGCCAATCATTCTTCCACATCAAGAAAAGAAAGAAACTTGCTATTTATGAAGTATTCTGAAACCTTTTCAAAACAGCATCTTAAAAGTTGGAAGCTAGAGTTGGATCAAATAGCACGGCAAGAGGCTTGGGATCCCACCCAAATTCTTCTCCTATTAAACCAGTGTGGGCAACAAAAACGTGGAAATGGATTAGAATCATAAAGTCAAGCTATAAAAGAGGGTATAAAATTGTTAAAAAAAAAAAGTAAGAACTGCCACAATACATTTCATGTAGTCGGGGATAACTATTTGAATTTAAGTTAAATATTAGAATTGTTTTTATAAAATAAATTAATTTAAATATTCAAGTTTAAGGTGGCTACAATTAAATTTAGAGTTGAACTGTTTTTCAATTAAATTCAAACTTCAACTCATTGATCTTGAACTAATTTTTTAAAATTTGAATTGATCTTGAATTTGATTTTGTTTAGAGTCATCTTGAATCGAATCCAATTTGAAATAGAACTATGGTTGACTAAGATAAAGTTTTGTTATTGGAACCAGATAATAGAGATGAATTTGATTTAAGTCTCGGCTAACTATAGCTCAAATTGAAACTATAATACTTATCTTGAACTCAAGTTTATACAAATTGGCAGCACAATATCATAGAAGGGCCATCGGTTGGGTGTACAGTATCATAACTAAGATAAAAATGTTATCAAATTGAAGAATAAATGGATCTTGAACTGAATTAAAACTTTACCTGAAAAAGCCGATTTGCTTAAGTTGAACAATGAATGCAATCCAACTCAACTCAGATTGGACCAAGTAGTAAAGATAGAAGTTATTGGGCGTGCAATGCAACTTCTGTATAATGGGCGAAGGGCCAGACTATCTACTATCCCACAATACAAAACAATGAGCAAGCTTTTCAGAGCTAAGGAATCCATACTAAATATACATCAGGAACTGAAGAAAGGGGAAAAAAATATACCAAAATCTATAAAACATTCTCATTCTCGAAAAAATAAAATAAAATTATGGAATTTACTGAGAAAGCAAGACTAAGAACAAATGAATGGCAATTATACAACAATATCTACCCGCAGTTTGACTACTTGTAGACAATATCCATCCATGTCAAAAACTGCTTAGGTAAAGCAAGTATTAGATACAGGAGCTTGCACTTTGTAAAATTTTGAATAAAGCATCTGGAAGATGCTCCTCCTCATCCCATATTTGGGAAGATTCCTGAAAAGTTCGGTATTTTATCAATATGCTTCAGGGCACGTTCAGCAATCTGCCGTGTTCGATAGTCAGCATGCTGGAAGGCATCAACAAGTGCAGTGCCCACATTTGGGTCTCCAGAAACTTCATACGCAATGTCATCAGTCCGCAAGATTCTCTCAACCACCCAAACCGCCCTCCTCCACAGGTTCTCAGTTCTTTTTTCGATTAACACATCGAGAATAGGCTTGATACCCTGTGCATCACACAAAACCAGCACCCCTTGTTCAATATCAACACCATCCTCCAATAAAGTAGATAATGCTGCCAATGCTGCCTCAACCACCTTTTCATTTGTGTGATCTAGTAGTGCTACTAATTTTTCCACAGCCTGTCCCTCCAAAAGACAAAAGGTGTCTTTTAGTGAACATGTTCCTCTGTGGACCCGACACAATCCAGTGATGACAGGCTGCTTACTGAAGCACGGGAAGATTGAGGCACAAAAGCCAGGTGGAGGCAACTCAGGCAGTTTCGTCAAATTTTTGGATTCTAGAGATAAGTTTTCCAATGCTATAGCAGAAACCATCTGGACTTTATCGAGTGCAGTAAACTGAAGTAGATCAATGAACTGTGCCGCAAGATCATGCTCACGGCATAGAGCAATGGCATCAGGTTCATCAGCCAAGATAAATGTTACCCTTGCAAGAACTGACACAAGCCCTTCCATGAATGGTGTCACAAAGCGTGCTCCCCTAATGTCTCCCCGTCGGATCTTGACCAATCTAGAGATAATTAGCTGAAAGGCACCTTCATCTAGCATTTGCCGTGTCAGGCCCACATCTCTCTCTGGAAGTTCAGCTAGAAGGCCTACGGCTGCTGCCTGCTCATCAGTAATCCCTATATCTTCTGATATGATTTTTATTAGGCTGCCAAGCTGACCAACTGTGCCACGTACTGCATCAGCCAACTCCTGACCCATCTGTGGGGAGAGGTTCTGTAGAAGTTTTATGGAAGCCACACGCAGATCCTTTTGAGGGGCCTCAACAAATTGAACCAAACTGATGGTAGCACCAGAACTTTTGATGGCAGAAACCACATTTAAGACAGTTGTAGGACTACTAGTGAGTCCAACAAGGACCTGCAGAAGTTTGCACTCAATTGCTGGACCTGTGTTGCTAATTAGGTGAAGTAGTTTATGGACTATGTCTTCTGAAACTAGAGTCTGGTGTCCAGGTCCAACTATGATGGAATCGAAGTCGTAGCCTGAGATAACAACATTGGCAAGAATTGTAGCAGAGATTTCTTTCAGTCGCATTGGGAGCTGATTAGACCCAACTGTGAAGAGGTCCTTGATAAGAGGGGGAAGGATTCCATCCTCTATCAACACCTTGGCACTTGCCTCATAAGATGAAATTTGATTGAGAGCTTTCAAAGCAGCTTCTCTTGTCTGTATGTTACCACTCTTCATAAGACTGATAAGAGATGAACCCACCGTTCTTGCCACTATGACTTTAACATCAGTATTTAATGCCAGCTCGCCTAAAAATGCAGCCAAGGACAGTTTAGTTTCTGGTGGGCCTGCAGGGATCCATTGCAACAACATTAACATAAGGAAAAAATGTCACACGATTAAAATAAATGAGCATTTAAATTTCCGACAAGATCAATAGAAAATCAGCACATATTCTACCACCAATGCATTGAGAACAATTTGAAAAAACAAATCAAATCAAGTAAAAAGTTTCCGGAATTCAATGGTCACAGGCTGAAGTGCATCAACTATGCAGATCTTTGATAGGTAGGACGAGATACCCAAGAGTAAAATGCTAGTATGAACAAATTAATAACTACAACTGCAGAATATCTTTTAGCAAGGACCAAAAAGAAACAGAGAATTTGGTTCAATTCTTTCAGACCAGTTTTCCATTCACAAATTTTACTTCTTTCAAATAGAAAAACTTGTTGAGCTAACTGTTTCTGAAAAAAAAAACATTTAGCAAGAAAACCATTGTCAGAACACTGCTACTTCGAAGAATATGTGTTGTTTTATGTTCTCAAAAACCATTTTGAGTGATTAAATAAACATATGTTTCTCATGGATTTCTTATTTCCAAAGAAACTTGATTTTAAATGAATGATGTATTAAAAGAGTAATACTACTCATCCCAAAACACTTGTCCTAAATCTCACCTCCCAAATGATGTGTCACTGTATGGGCATTGCCATATTATTGAATTCATTGTCTTCTGATTTACATATCAATGTCACATCTGATGATACATCACTATAAGACATGGATTTTGGGATAAGTTTTGAGATGTGTAGTATTATTGATATAAAAAAACTGATCTTAGTGATCCTAACGATACAAACATATATCCAGTCTCAAAACAATCAAAAAAATTCCTTGCTCTTATTTGAGTATATTTAAGAGATATTTAGGCAAAGCTTAGAAATGTTGCGGAGAAGAAATGCACCTTCCAGGATTTGTGCTAGAAGAGGCTGCAATCTCCCATTTTCAGCCATCTGTCGCACATTGTTTTCACACTTCTCCAGATTTTCCAGTGTTTTATCAGCCTTCTCCACAGTCAAGATATTCTCTGATTTGCTTGTTGTCATTCCAACCAATATAAGAATTGCTCCATTCACAGAACCAATTTTCTCACACAACACTTCAGATTTGGAGAGCTCATATAGTAAAGAGACAGCTTCTTCCCTCTCCTTGGAAAGCTCATGAGACAAGAACTTAACTATTGTTCGCACAGTATCTCCTTGGGCCAATATTTCCTGTAAAACTTTAAAATGGATCAACACAAGCCACTAAGTGCACCATAAGAGATATGTCAAGTAAACTACAAAAAATACAGCAAATCTGTAACAACCTTATTATCAGAATCTTCTTCAACTACAATTCGAAGTGTTTCTAGAGCTTTACACCGAACTTTACGACTGCTGCTCTTCAACATGTCAATTATCATAGGTATTAGCTCAGCATTGTGCACAATATGCTTATTGGATCGGCTACTTTTACAGAAGTACTGCACATATTTCAAAGCCCGCATAATATCACTTTCTGAGCTGCCAAGAGTTAATGATCTTCGGGCCATGTCAAGTTGAGCAGCATCATTTCTCGCACTCCATTCTTCAATTGTATTTCTTAAAGCCATACTGGGATTAAGTTCTGTGCTTCTTAACTCTCTTAAGGTCAAAGGGCAGACTAGCTTTCTTCCACTCTCCTTGCATTCCTTAAACCACTTTTCGATAGCTTCACGCTCAAAAGTTTGCCCATTTTCTATGGTAACAGGATCACGCATAACTTGCTTTGTTAAAGGGCAAACAAATGCATCATAAATAGGCTCTATGTGCATCCTCCCGAACTGGTTACTCTCATCTGACGGGCTACCAGAGTCAAAACTTCCATCCCAGCTTTCAGTCATTTGATCAGATATTCCACACTGCTACTCTGCAGCAACAGAAATAATAAATATAATCACCAGTGTCTCATGAATCTACCACTATCATTTCTACAATGACAACTATGGGATAGTTCGGTTGAGAAAGAATTAAGAAAGGAAAAAAGAGAAGATACAGCAGCATGCCTAAAACATCTAAAATTGAAATGTTCAATGACACAAAAAAAAGAAAAGTGTAGAATGACACAACCTGTTTGATGGGCTCTGAGATTAAAAAAAAAAAAAGGAATTATATTCCCTTTTTTTAACAGATTCTAAAGGTTTCCCTTTTCATAACTCATTTAAGCTCATTCTCTAAGCCTTTTTATAACATATCGGGCTTGCTATAAGGATCTAATCAGAATCAAACTTAAGAAACAAAAAAACCTTTTCCTTATTAGCTGGATTAGAAGTATACTCCTTGATCTTTACTAAGGGCGGATTTTAACTTCTTTTTTTTTTTTTAAGTCTCAACATCTTTACGTCCAATAATCTCTGACTTAGTTTTCAAATCATAAGTTTCATCACGATCCCAGCTTGCCTGGCTTCCAGGCTGGCCCTTCTACCTGACTAAGTAGTATTCCTCTCGTGTAGAGGGTGTATGGGCTAGCCCATGGTGCGGTTAGCTATGGATACTCAACTTCTATTTAAGCAGGTACCATAGCTGTAAGCACAGCGAGCCAAACACCCAGCAGATCTTTGAAACATAAGAAGATAATTTAACTTTTAGACAACACCATATCAAATTCTAAGCTAAAACTTACGGAAAAGAAAGCAAAAATGAAGTCAAGCAAGTCATATCCACATGAATTTGCAGTTTCAGTTAACCAATCCTTAATTCCCATAACAATTAAACCAACAAATCACGAAAAATCAAGTCTAGAAAAGAAAAGAGCAACACGATTGAACTAAAAAAAAAAAAAAGACAAACCCTGGTAAAATGATGGTCGTGCAAAAGCCTAGAAGCCGGTGTGCTGGTGGGCTCCGCCAGAAAAGTGGGTTTTGCTGAGAAGATGTTGCTCCAGCATTTGATATCCGATTAAAAACGGAAGAGACTGAGATACTAGAATTAGGGTTTCTTTCCTTTAGAAGTGCCGTGGCTAATGTGAAGAGAAAGGGGAAAAATGACTTTATAAAGTTAGACGAAAAAGAACAGCAGCAAGACAACAAAATTTGATGATAAAAGAGTGAATAAAGAAAGCCATTGCATACCAGAAGTTGACTCCACCATCAGAATAGTCATTAGAGGCCCACCAATGGCCACCAAGCATCAACAAACAGCTGGTTTATCTAATAATTAATAATAAATTTATTAACAATGAATTAGGCCAAATGACCTTTCCCCCCCCATAGTTTGAGGTGGGCACAATTCCCGCCCACTAACTTTTAAAATCCCAGAATCCCACCCTGGGACCAAAATTCAAACATTTTTTTATAATTTTTCAAATAAAATGACTAATATACCCTTTAAAAAAATGCAATACAATTATAAAATAAAATTTAAAAATTAAAAAAATTAAAGTAGCCACCGCCATCATTGACGACGATGACCATTGATAACGAAACTAGATGACCGTTTCCGACCACATAATTCTAAAAGAGGCCAAATATAACATTCTCTGTCTGAAAAAATAGTCGAAAACGTTTACTAAAACCAATACCGACTTTTTCTGATCGTTTTCGATGGTCAGATCTGACCTCTTTCTCCAAAACTGGAGACGGTTAAATTTGACCACCTCCACTGAACGAAAAAATTAGATCTGGTCTTTTCTAGAATCAAATGGTCGGAGATAACCATTTAATTTTATTATCAATGGTCACCGTCATCAATATCCATAGTAGTGGTTATTTTAATTTTTTTATTTTAAAAATTTTAAATATATTTTAAAATATTTAAAATTTTATATTTATATAAAATTTAAATTCTAAAAACAAAAATATTTTTAAATTATTATTATTTATTATTATATTTAATATTAAATTTAATTAGAGAGTGGGATTCTGAATTTTTAAAAGTTAGTGAGGAGGAATTTGCCCCCGCTCAAACTATGGGTGGGATCAAGTCCTTCGCCCCAATAAATTATCGACGGCAGGACATGCCTCACCGCCACGTGCTCAGAGTTTGAGATACATGAACACAGCACAGACAGAGTAAAACGCTGCGTTTCAACTATTAACCTGCATTCTGGCTGGTGAACCGAGCAGGAGGGTCAAGACTCGCCCACCTAAGCTTGCTTGCAAATGAATTCGTGGTCTTCAGCGATAGCGACTTGAATTCACGTTGATATCGTGGAACTTTCTGGTCAGAGCCCAAAGGCATTACTAAATCGTCATGGGAACAGTTACAGTATCACGCCAATGAAGAAATTAATGCTCAGATCCCTTTTCATTTTCCTTTTGAATTTTCTTTCAATTGTAAGCCGAGTGAGGCGAGGTCAGTAACTTCATGTATATTGACACCAGACCTGACCTGAAAACGGGAAAGAAAATTCAACCGGAGTATGCCACTTTTGCTAGTCTATATAGGCAGTCAAATGTCTGGCCCACTGGTTGCTTTGCCATGATTTTAAAATTGGTCTGCTCAGCTGCTTCGATCAAGACCTGTGGCCTTACCCGAACTTTTGCAATTGGACCGTTTTTACCTTAGATTGAATTGTCAGATTAATATGTAATTAAATCAGACAAATCGTGACTTTGATGATCAGATCAGTATAAATCATAGTCAAAATTTTCGATCGTTTGGATTCATTACAATTACAAACTATGCATTATTACCAAATTTGACAAATTAGTTTTTCTGTGATATTCGTTCAGTTATATATATATATATACACACACACACACGCACACACACACACACACACACACACACAGGTTGATATCAAGCTAATATCATAAACTTGATCAGTAAAAACCCAAACCGGGTCTTTAATCAGACTGATGCCCGATTTGGTTTGAAAAAGTATGTGTCTATTTTATCCAATATATATATCTACACACACACACACACACACACACACTCTCTCCATGATGGAAAAACAAGAAGATCACGAACCAAGCACAGTTGAAAATGGAAGTGGCAGCAAATGAAACAGGCAGCTGGGGACGGGTGCAAGCTGATGGCATACGGGAGGATGGTCAGGTGTTAAGTGATTGCTGATGGGTGCAAACTGACCGCGCGGTGGTATTTTTGGCTGTACGTAAGTAGGAAATGGAATTGACGTATGTAATTTGGAGGCCAAGGGTTGGCAGGTAAGTGGGCAAGTAGGCCATCATCAACAATAGGTTTTAATATTTATCGCCTACAGCTTGCTAAGTATTTTTTGTTACAACGAATGTGAGGTGTTGCTGAAAATGTTCTTGACAAAGGGACTATTAGATACATTTATGGGAAGTCCCGAGCTCACTAAATCGTTCTGTGATTAATAGCTGCGAAGAACTCTCGACGGGAACTTTCCTACTGCAAATTTGATGTGAAAAATATGGTGGTGGCATCTTTCCAATGGATCTTATCATCTTGTTCAGTTCGCTGGTTGGATTTGCTCGACGATAATAAACGTTGTGCAATTGTTTTAAAGACACTGCACGGTCTGGGATGTCTAAATGCATAGCAGACAAATGAATGAATATTTAGAAAAAATTTCAAGACAAGTTAAAAAAAAAACACCCCTATAAAACATTCATCATAATGAATATATCAAATACCATTTAGACAAAATATTCATCAAATACAAACCCTACTCAAGCCAGGACCCAAATCAAATCCATCTGATAAAAAATATCCACCACATGCTCAACCACCTTTTCCAAAATTCATTACTCGGAAAACAATCATATTCTCTTTTTCTCATCCTTGCATAACACAAATGTTTCTGAAAAAATGACATGATCGGGTAACTACAGAAATACGCACCAAACAAATTTACAACAGTCCAGCATTTGTCCCAAGCTATACAAGACACAAATATAATGTGGTAATGACCGCACAAGCCCTAAACAATTGGACAAAACAAGCTGAAAGATGTCAAAACAAAAGAGAACCCGGAAGATATTACCAGAACAGAAAGCACCATTAGAATTTCTCTTTGGAGCCCGAGCCCATTGAGAAACTGTCTTTGGAGTTTGAGTCAAATGAGACCTTAAACGGGCCGCTGGAGCCAAAAGGATCTGTGTCGTCAAAAGAATAGAACCCCTGACTGCTGCCAAAGTCTTTGGTACTGTTAATGGAATCAAACCTTGCCAGTTTCTCATGGCCGAAGTCTCTGCTACTGTACATTGAATCAAAATTCGAGAACTTGTCATTGCCGAAGTCCCTGGAACTATTAATGGAATCAAACCTTGAGAACTTGTCATTGCCAAAGTCCTTGGAACTATTTATGGAATCAAACCTTGAGAACTTGTCATTGCCAAAGTCCCTGGAACTATTTATGGAATCAAATCTTGTGAGTCCCTCTGGTTGTGAGGAAAATCCACTGCCGTGCATGCTGAAGGAATCGAACTTTGTGAAACTGTCAAATCCTGATGCATCACTGTATCTTGGCGGAGAGTTTCCAAATCTTGAGAGTGGAGTGGCAGGAACAGACTCATCAAATGTAAACGGACTCTTCTTCTGATGTGGGGATCCAGTTCTAATTGGGTTTATACCAAAATCGCTAGATCCAAAGAGATCTCTTTGACTGTCAGAACTTGAACCCTACAAATTAACACAAAAAGTGAAGAAAATTAAATTTACATGATAATTATTCAAAAACCAGACCCTGCATTAACACAGCACACTACAGCATATCTGTAAGGAGACCACCAAGGGAAAATGTCGTGGGATCACCACAAGCTCATCAAGGCATTTTAAAACTTCGGAGTGCTTGATTCCAAAAGTGAAATATTGATTTATGTTCAGATCCATTAAGCCCATCAGTAACAGCCATGCAAATTAGAGAGGAAAATGGGAATCAAGAAGTCCAAGCTCACCTTGGGGTTAAACCCCCATACTGAGTCCACATCGTCATTATTGTCAAACGCACCCCAGGTAGAGTCATCAAAACTTCTGTCGAGGAGAAATAAATAAACTCGACACCATCAAGTCAGAAAATTCTGTTCGTATTCAGCTAAAAGCGGCACAAAAAAAAATACTCTAAACACAAAAATCAAACCACATACCTATGTGTTTCTGCATCAGCACTCCTCCCAAAGGAGCCATCAGAAAACTCTTTAGATGGACTTTCTAGTGTAGACCTTCCAGCAGGACTTCCCTGAGGGCTCCTTGCCAATTCATCTTCACTGTGAGTGTATCCAGATTCACTCTCAAGACCATGTTCACCAGTATTTGTCACATTCTTGGGTTTTTCATCCACATTGGATAAGGAATCATGAGTTAAACTACCATTTGGTGAAGCCTTCTCATTTGGAGAGACAGAAGCATTTTTCATATCAAAAGTGAGTTCATTGCTAAATCCTGAAAGCGTAAGGGAGATGACATATCAAACACTTAAAAAGAGAATTATACCAATATGCAGAATGGAAAGAATTTATGGAGATAGTAAGGAAGTAAAATGGCTTATTTAGCTACCAGACACATACCTTCATCTTCAAATTTATCCCACTCTTCATCCCAAACAGCTGCTCCCTCTTGGATTCCAGGTTGCCAACCTTGATATAATGCATGGGAAACAAAAATGAACATAAACCTAAGAGGTAAATCGAACAACCCAAAATTTCATAAAAGTAGCAAACAAAGACTAATTCACAAATAGCACAGTAATAATAAGGCACCCGATAAAATTCCAATTAGACAAAACCTGAAAACATGTTCCATTATCTTTGATAGAAGATTTCAATCTTTTCTTGTGTTCTCAAGCTTGTCCTTCTTCAGAGGACTAGTTCATTTTTAGATAATTCTGTATTAATACAACTTTCAGAGTTTCTTATCAAAAAAAAAGAAGAAGAAGAAGTTTTCAATCTGCCATACTACAGAAGCAAAATTAAAGGTTTTGTCAAGAACCTACACAAGTAAAACACAAGAGATAAACAACAGCAGGACAACTGAAACAAGCACATCAATTGCTCAGGTTTATACAAATTCTAGCAATTATTTCCCTTTTTTTTTTTTTTGGGGTGAAGGGGAGTGGGGGAGGGGGGTGTGGTGTAGTGGGGAGGCGTGGAGTGGGGGGAAGGGATGGGAGTAATTTGAGTTGACCATTCATCTGTGACACTTTAACTCAAGACCTGAAAGAAAGCAATATACATTTTGACTGAGAATTAAGGAGATTCCCACAAAGTAGACACACCAATCTATTTTAATATATGACAAACAACAAAGCTATGTGTACTAACAATGAATACTAATTTGTGTACTCATGATGGTGTATCACTATATGATTGGTTAATTTTGAATTAATGATAAAGTAACACTCACTTACATGGTGACACATTACTATTAGCACACAAATTCGTACTCACAGTTAATGCATAAATCAAGCCACCATAAAAAAGTTGCTGCAGAAAATAGATAAAAGTGACCAATGACCACTTATGATTCAAGGAGGCTACTCACAAGAGTATCTTCTTCACAAGGCCCACAAGTAGAATTGCTAATAAGATAATATAAACTTGAAAGCCATTAATTGTATTGACCTTGGAGAGGAAGCATTGATGTAATATCTACATAAAACATGAAGGAATGAAATGTAAGTACCAAATGGAAGCTCAATTAGCGCACTTGACTTAAAATCTACTCCATGTTTCTTGCAACGTTCAGTTAAAGCCTTCAACAGCTCCTCAAGATCAGATTGTATACGATCAGCACGAACCTATACAAATCCACAAAGCATCATTATCAGATAAGCTAACTTAAACTATCCAATTAATACTGTATGTAATTTGGCTCAAATTTACCTGCAGAATACCATCTGCACTGCCACCTTGTTCCATATTGACAATAGCTTGATGCAACTCCACCTTCCTCGCCTGAATATGAATTAAGATTGATCAAAATCATTTAACAAAACATTCCAAAAAGCTATGCAGTTGAAAAACTCCATGGTAGGTTTACGAAAAGGAATAAAAAACCATTACTTGAAGTTCACGAAATTTGGCCTCTTCAATAGTCAATTTAGAAGCTATATCTGCAACTTGTTTGTACTTCTCCTCATATTTCTTACCCAATGATTCTGCCTGCAATAAAAATTTCATAAAGCAAATACCATTCAGGATGATGAATATAGAGCACAACTTTTTTCTAATACATACCTCATGCTTATCCGCAAGTGCCCTCTCGGTGATTTCATTTAGTCTATTATCACACCTGCTTTTATAAAGGACCTAAAAGCAAAAGACAAAAAAATTATAAGGAAGATCAACTTCAAGTCCATGGCTCAAGACATACTTAACACATATAAACTAACAAACATCAAATCAAAACAAACAAACAAAAAACTTTTTCTGATTACCAAGCATCAAATATTATTAGAGAGGAAAAAAGACAAGTCAGATAAATTTATTAATTTTGCAAACACTTGACAACTTTATTTTCATAAAGGCATAGTATTTCATGTTTAACTCCTAATTCTGCTCAGCAAACAAATTGCCAGAAACAGAGAGACCAGAAAACATTGACAATTAACCAGATAAAAATCATTAACATGGTCAAATCCAATACTGTACCTTAACACTCACTAAATAATTCAGGTATAATAGAGTTTGGTTGCATGTACAATTTCTGTTAAAAACAGATATAGCTGCACACTAACTTTACCCTCTTAAGTTATTATAAGATCATATCACAGGGGCAAAGCAACCTTAAAAGCATTTACACTAGTCATGATGTTACTTTTATTTCTTGGGCATTGAACAGCAAGGTAGATAGACAACTCGGGTAAAATCTAGTTATGCATTCTACTTAGGGCTGGATACGAAGCGAACCGAACACGAACGCGAGTATGTTCATGTTCGCTTTGTTCGTTTTCTGGGCGTTGCTCGTGTTCGGCTCGGGTTCGACGAACAGGATGGGTCGGTGTTCGCGATTCGTGTTCGGGCGAACGAAAAAGTTTGGATTCGTTCGCTGGCTCGCACCATCTGGAACGAACAAACATGTTCACCATCTGGAACGAACGAACATGTTCACTTAGTATGGTGGGTGCGTTTTATATTCACTCCTGAATGAAGACAAACAAGCACCCATTCCATTTCCCTTCCAGTTTTATATTCACTCCTGAATGAAGACAAACAAGCACCCATTCCATTTCCCTTCTAGTTTTAGTACGAACAATTAGAACCTCCAGAAGAAGAAGAAGCAACTGGGATGGGACGGAGGGTGCGTTGCCGACAAAAAACACATAACGAAGAAGAAGAAGAAGAAAAAACAACTGGGATGGGACGGAGGGTGCGTTGCCGACAAAAAACACATAACGAACAGTTCGGTTTAAACCGAATTGTTTGTTAACTGGTTCGGGTTTGTATTCGTTCAAACCGAATATTTGCCCTGCATATTCGTATTCGCGTTCGTTTCGCATGAGGACTGTATCGTTTCGCTGTCGAACGAAGCGAGCTCAAAAACGAGCCCGAACGTGTTCGCTTCGAATCCAGCCCTAATTCTACTTCTATTACCTTTTGTGATCCATATTTTCCAATAAGAAATGACGATGACATAGGGCATTCAATCCATAGAATCATAACAATTCTAGCATCCCAGTACAAACAGGTTGAGAGATCTAGATGAACTTCTTTCATAGCCACTGAATTCTAACATTCCACACCACCCCATGCAATGTGTCATTAAATTAGTTTTTGACCACCAGTGTGTTGAAAGGATCAATGATGCTTTATCTTTATTAAATTTTAAGATGAAGGGCAAACAATCAAGGATGGTAAAATAATCAAATAGCAAAAAGCATAAAAATCAGAGATGGAAGTTACTCACAAGTTCCTGCATTTTTGAGCGGTAAAACTCAATCTTTTCTCTCGAATCTAATATTACTTTCTCTGGTTCTTCAACCTGACAAATGGAAAAGACAAATTATTCTTCATAATCCTTAGAAACATATTTTGATAATCAGAAGGTACAAAGATATAATACAAAACTAAAAAGAGGTGACAATATGTTGCACCTCAAACTCTCATTGAGGTAAAAGAGAATAAATGGGAAAAAAAAAAAAACAAACATTTTCATTTTCACCACTCTCAATATCAGACACCAGTCTTCAAATCAAGTTCTCAACTACGTTATAAGAATCTTTATAAGATTGTTCCAAATAAGCACACAATGATGAGTAACACTTGATGAGAATAACCTTTGATCTCTTCCACTCAAAGGAATATTAGACTTGAATTAGATACAATAACCTCAGCAATGAAATCCTATTAGTAACAAAAAGTTTAAGACTGATATTATTTGTTTGCTAACATTTTTCTGCCCTTATCTGTAAAAGCCCTAACCAGTTGAAGAAAAGAAGAGTCAAAATTTCAAAATCAAGTAGCCAACCACAGCTCAGAATCTTTTTTATTCTAAACACAGTGTGGTTAGCCTACAGGTTTGGAATATAAATTCTCCTGACAAATATGATAAATTTGAAAAGGATTTAAAATTACAAAATGTTGTATGTAATCTTGAGAAAAATTCAGGACAACATCATAAAGACTAATCCACCACAGACAAGCATATCAAAGTGAAGGATTGAAAGCCCAGGGCATGAACTGTGTGATAAGAAGACAGAAAGAAAGATTGCCTTGTTTCCTGATGCTGTTGCTTCTTGGAGCTTTGAGTTCGCAGAATTATACTCCCCATTATCAAGTTGGTTTGCAAAAGGATCACCCAACTCAGGTGTTCTCGATTTTTGTTGATTGAACATCATTGCACTGTCAACATTGGCAGCTGTTAGTGGAACTGGTGGCCTCAAACCAGCACCAGGAGTCATTGGTTGAGGGCCCATCACTGGCTGCTGATTTAAACCTATTGTAATATAGAAAGTACAACAAAGTCATCAAGTAAATCACTCATTCAAAGAAGAAAGAGGAGAGATAGAAAAGACATTACAAGCATTTCTAACTTATACCAGGAGTAGCACCCCAAGAAGCATTTCCAAAAGTAGCATTTGATTGACCTGTCATGGACAAAAGCGTCTCATCAAACATAACGTTCCTTGGAAGCACTGCTGGAAGAGGACGGCCTTCCCTGTATCGTTCCATCAAATAAAGAGCAAAGCAGAATTCCCTCAAAGAAAGCATGCTATCACTATCCTGATCGGACAAGTCCCAAACTTGCTTTAGCACCTCTAATGACCAAAAAAAAAAAAAAATCAGCACTTCCTTTATCTTTAAAGATCACAAGTAAAATATAATATTAAGATAATATCAGCCTAAAAGCCTCATTTAAAGTTTTATACCTCCCAAGCTAAATATTGATGTGTGAATATGGTGGTCAAGGTTAGTGCCAAACAATCTAACAGATATATATATATATATATATATATATATATATATTTTGGTTTAATGTACATGTATCCTTAAAAAGTTTGGTTTTTGTCTTTCTCTGGAATTTGTTAATCTAATTATAATTAAAGCAACTTACCAATACGTATATTTTTAAATCCACAGCTATGTACCAAAATAAGAAAATAAAATAAAAAGAATTACCTCTTGGTAGCCTCCAACTCATAAATAAATTCCTTGCCTGCTCTCCAGTGATTCTACCATCTCTGTCAGTATCTACTTCTATAAAAACTTTTGTATATTTCTGAACATCAGTAGGTTTCATCTTTGGCCATGTAAGCTGGGAATTATCAGGAGTTGAATTTCCAACTCCAACTGAAACTCCAGAGGAAGTAAACGATGCAGTACTTTGAGATGAAACTTCTTGTGGTGGGTTCAATAACTGGGTTCGCTGAAACTGACTGCCTGAAGGTTGCATAGAGAAAGCACCCTGCAATGAGTCAACCGAATTGAGCTTGGCAGGTAGTTGGGTCGCCCTGGAAACTGGAATAGAGGCTGATGAGGCAGGTAAACTGCTAGCAGGCTCTTGCTTTACAGCAGGTGAGATCGCAGCAAAAACATCCCCTCCAAAACTTGATGCGGAAGAGCTCCCATTTCCAGAAACAACTAGTCCTTTAGAATCATTAGCCAAAGGCTGAGAAGATGGTGAAACTAGACTTAGTGTGTTCAGTGCAGATGAGGACGTTGATGGACTAACTGCTCTAGGCCCAGTTGGAAGACTAGCAGTCTTTCCACTACTAAGCCAATCACTTGAGATGTTTGAGTTTGGAACATTAGAAGCAGCAGTACCACCGGGCATGGGTTGAGAGGGATGAGGAGCAACAGCTGCGGACATTGTTTGAGATTGACCCACCACACTACCTCCCCTAAACAAATCTGGACCATCAGTAACCTGAGGTGGACGGGAAGCAGCTTGAAATGGTCTAGGAGATTGCTGCATTGTACTAACATTTGGAACTCCTGGTCCCCTAAAACCAAAACCCTGAGAGCCCATTGGCATTGTTGCTAGTGCTGGCATTGGAGTTGGTGTTAGTGTTGGAGTAGGTGCACTTATCTGCAGGGCTGATGCAGCAGCCATTGAAGGTATTTGTTGGGCAGATGTGGCTGCAAGATTAATCTGTGGAGGTGGAATTTTGGCGGCAGCTGGACCATATAATGCTAACTTGACAATATCTGGTGTTAAATCACGTTTACTCTGCGCCACAGTAACGAGTTTGAGAGCATTATAAAATTCTTGCCGACCAAGGAAACCAGTGCGGTTTTGATCAGCATGCGTCCATATCTGGATTCATAACAAAAAAATTGAATTTCATAACTACAGCCACATCATGAAGTACAAACTAAAGAGCTCAATCGAGTACACATAAAATGGATAGAAAACTTAAAACACTCCCTACCCAGATTTGCAAGGAAACTCGTAATTCTAGATAAGCACAGTTACAATTGCCAAATACTATCCGACTATAAGAAGGTTCTGCATCTAGTTATAAAGAAAGATTTACAAATAAAATTAATCATAAATGTAAAATCAAACCATTAATTTATCGACGTTGCAACCAGATTCGAATTCAGAAATACATAAACTTCAGAATATAATTTTTAACGAATTAGTGTTCAAAAAGAAAGAAATAGAACCTGAGCAAGGACTTGTTTGGGCAGATTAGATCCTTGAAAGAAAGCGACAGCTTCGGCTCCACTAATTCTACCATCACCATCTAAATCAGCTCTCCTAAAATACGCTTCGAATTGATCCGCCGCACTATTGACCCCCGCCATTTACGATTCTTCAACTAACCAACTATCTCCTCAGATCAAATGAATCCAAACTCAGATCACACATAAATATATTATAATTAAATGTATACATAACAAAATGAAAAGAATCCTAGTATTTGAAGCAAGAGACAAACAAGGAACAGACGTGGTGGAGTGGTGGGATTTGAACCGTTGGTTAGATCGAGGAAAGGAGACAGAGAAGTATGGAAAGAGGTTCGGAAATTTAAACGATTTTAGGGATTTGTAAATTAACAAAAGAGAGAGATAGAGTTGCTCGCAAATGGCTGTACTGTCTCGATCGATCGACAGGAACGGAGACCGTAACAGGATCTATCTGATTTCTATTCTCCTCTATGGGTTTGACATAAATATTTTTGTTAACCCCAACTGTGCCCTTCTTTAGTTATATTTTCACTTTTACCACCGAATATGGGTTGAACAATTTGTATGTAAAACAAAACGGTGTTGTTTTATTGAAATCCATGGACAATCAAATCTGTACCGTCAATGACGATCAAACTGAGTTTTGAGATGCGTCATTTGGATGCTTAGGATTTTCCATTACGTTTTGTTAAAATTGATTGATTTCCGGCGACCGACAAACGAATCTGTTCCATAGAATATCTGAACTGATTGATTATGTGTTAAAATGTAACTGTGTTGAAATTGAGTCATTGTTACACCATTTTCCCTTTTTACGTTTAAATTAAGGCCAAAGGCCTAATTCCCACCCAAAGTTTCTTTAAATAACAAAGTCTCGCCTAAGAAATTTTAAGAAACAGATACACACTCTTATATAAAAATAAATAATATTAACATTAAAATAAAATTTAATATAAAATAATAATAAGATTTTTAAAAAATTAATGAAATTTTTTTTAAAATATAAAAAATTCAAAAAACAATCATTATTAATAATAATGATAGTAGTTATTAACTTTATTAAGTAACTAAAAATGATTACTTAATTTTATTGGTAATCAAATTTAGTAGGAGTGGTCATTGTAATTCATAGAATGTAAAAACGGTTAACGGGGAAAATATTTGAAAAAGGTATAAATTCATCGTGATATAGTTAAAGTAATGTATTTAAAATCTTTAAGGGTTTAGTTTAATGATCGATTTTAAACATATCAATTATTTTCGGCTATCTTTAATAATAGAGATGGTTGAGTCCAACATTTTAATCCAATCAAGTAGTTATTTTTTACGATAATCATTTTTTAAATTTATAATTTTTTATTAATTTAAAAAACATTTATTAAATTTTTTATTATTAAGAAAACATATTGAGCATCATCTCATGTTTTTATAAATAATCGTAAAATATCTTTCCATTATTTGAGATAGTTTTCTAAAGAAAAGTGGATATAAATTGAGGTGTCACATATAACATCTCCTCATGATCTACTACTGGGGATATTAAAATGGACACAAAGATTATGGACAAAGTTGAAAAAGGGTAACTTTAGTGGTGTGGGAAGATAAAAGTATAAATGCAAGGATATAAGGTATGCCATTTGCAAGTTATGTGACAAAAGACTAAGGACTACAACACACCTCATGCATCATATGGAACAAAACCTTGAGATAAGAGGGTCTACCTATGAAACAAACAGGGTTCAGACCAATTATTCTTAATTTCCAAAATCCGTGGTTAATTCACCAATTTTGAGAACGAGTTTGACGTATAAATATAATAAGATATAATTCCAATCACTTGAATTTTTATCATTAATAGCAATAAAGGACTGCAATATCATATATTTTTCTTGTGTTTAATCAATATGAATTTTGTCTAAGTATTACAAAAGGAATTATAGAATGCACATAACAAAATCCCAACCATCACCCTTTTCATTTGAATGACCATAGGGTGAGACACGAGTTTCTGGTCTCTACAGTCAACAATGCATATATGTGCATTCTATGCCATGTATCAAAGCTGCGACTTGTTTAATTCAGCTTCGAATGTATAGTAGTGTGCACCTGCAAATGACACAAAATGAGGGAAAACAAAACAAGGAAATCTGAAAGTAGAGCACAAGAATTTTACAGGAATAGCTTTAGTAGAAATTAAAATAAATTATGAAAGAAAAGAAAAACAGAGAAATAGTGCACTTCCAGTAACAAATTTCTCACACACTGACCAATAACAATCATTAAGAATATGTACTTCATTTTTATAAAAGTGCAAAGCAGATGTTGTTGAGTGATTATAAATTATAATGCATATACATAACATGTATGGGAATGGCATAAGATCGAATCTTGTTGGAAAATAAGAAACACATCAGAGAGGAAAATGTTTACCATATTTGCAGGCAAGATAACTTCATGCCAAAATTAATTTTAAAATGTGCAATGCTTCACTTGCAAGTGAAACTCATTGCATCTCAAAAATGCCAGCCTCTAGCACGCCATAACCTTCGAGCATTTTCATTACGACGAGCAGTTTTAATCTTCAAAAATAGTTTATAAGCTCTCTCCAATTTATTTGAAGCAAGTAGTTTATTACTAAGTTTGCTGTAAACAAGTCTGCTTGGGCAAAAACCCTTGCACAAAGACTCCTCCGTGACAAGTACAGCATTTTCAAGCTGACCTACCTTGCAAAGCCCACTAATGACATACTCATAGACTTCCAAGTCAGAAGAATAACCACATTCTTGCATTTCATGCCATAAATCTAGAAGCATTCCACATTTCCCAAACCTGGAAAGCCGCTTAAGTAATAACTTATAAGCAGAGAATGATAGTTTACAACCAGCTTTTGTTGCTTTCTTATAGATCATCATAGCAGCATAGGGTGGACCAAAACTACACAGAGGTTCAAGGAAAGATGTTAGAGTCCCCATAGATGGAACAATCCCTCTATCTAACATCTCTTCAAACACCTCAAGTGCATCAGCAACTTTTAGGGCCTTGAGCAAACCCTGAATCAAAATTGTATAAGTATCCATATTCGGGTTACACTTATTCCTCAACATACCCTTATAACACCTCATACATTCATCGAGATTTCCAATTGAAATGTAATTAGAAATCAATGCATTGTAAACATTTGTATCTGGTCCACAGCCTTTCTCCTCCATAGTATTAAAAATCTCAACAGCATCATCAATCCTACCAGCTCTTCCTAAGCCCTCAATAAGATAACAGAAAGTTGAAGTATCGGGACTAAAACCTTCCACTAACATTTCCTTCAAAACCCTCTCAATCTCATTAACTTTACCAAGCTTTGACCACCCACCAATTAGAATATCATATGTCCTACGATTAAACAACACTTTCCCTCTCATTGAGTTGAAAAATGAATTTGCAGCTCCTAAATGCAACCGTCGACATAAGCACCTTAACATTGCATTCAAAGACTCTGTATCACATTTCAACCCAAACTCTTCCAAATTTCCGAACAGTTGTACAGCCTTATACACTTGACGAGCCCGAATAAAGCTATCCAAAACTATCGATACCGTCTCTAGATCTGGATTCACTCCTTCTTTTACCATGTCATGGAAAATATCCATCATAAAACTAAAAAATTTTCTCCTGCCTAATGCTTTAACAATAATGTTGTAACTCTGAACATCTTCGGGAATATTTGGCTGCTTAATTGCCCAATTGAAGAACATAACCATAGCTTCACCTCCTAAATTTCCTCTATTCAATACTTTAGCAACAACATCAAGACTTAAGTCAACATTAACATTTGTTAAAGCATCTTCTACCGCAACTTTGCCCCTCAATTTTTGAAGAAAAACGCCTCTTAATTTCTCATCAGGCAATAAAAACCCATCAACGACCCTTCTGTCTATTTGTTTCACTGAATCACTCTCTTTATACAAATTCGAAACTGAAATGTTCCTAGATATTTCTAACAGATCAGAAAGGTCGTTCAGAACATAACGTTCATCGAGACCCGATTGGTTCTTGATTTGACTCACCGCTGGTTCATCTTTCACAGAGTTTGACTGAACATCCAGAGTTGAAAATAAAAACCTTGAAAAAGATGAGCTAAGGGAGCATAAATGGTACGTGCTTCTGTTAGAGCGCGAGATAAAGCTTACAATTTGTCGGGAATAAGACGCCATGAAAGCCGAAGAGACAGTGAGGGAAGTAATGAGTATCCCAACTCCCAAGGGTTTCAAAATCTAATAAAAAACCTCCCTGCGCTTATAATCCGTTTTGAACAATTAAACATCTCCAAGGGCTTTGTAAGATTGTAGTCGTTTTCTATTTGTATAAAGATTATATTTACTTCCGCAAAGATTGCAAAAATATACTGTAGCCACAACTCATCAACAATCATTCAAGGAAAACACAAATAAAAAATCACAAGAAAACCAACAAAAATTTCGTGGTCTTCCTCAATCAAACCTGCTTTGGCTTAGTTTATTCCTTTTCTTCAAACATCCTGCAAGTATGGAGTACAGTGAACTCTTAGTGGAGAGGTGGCAATGGAGTGAATGACACGAAGAGGATAGATTCGGATGTTGGCAAAATAACAAAATGAAACGTAGGAGACATGAAAATTGCGAGGGGTGATCTGGTATTTTACCTGTCTTACCCTTGTCTAGGGTTGGATTCAAACCGAATTAAATATAGACAAATATATGTTCGTCTCGTCGAATATTTTTATAGTAAAATTTGTATTTGTGTTTAGTTCATATAACTCAATTCATATTCAATTTGTATTCGTATTTGTATTTGTATTTCATTCTTATAATTCGTATTTATATTTATTAAAAATTATAATTAATATAAATAATTAATAAAATATAATTAAAAATTTTTAATTTAAGTTCAGGTTTGTGTTTGTATTCAGTTGGTATAGTTCAAATTCGAATTTGTATTTGTTAATTTATAAATTACAGTTCTGGTTTGTGTTCGTATTTGGATTCATACAATTCGTTTCAGACTCATTCGAATTAAACTAAAAAATGAATTCAAATATATTCGATTTAAATTTAACCCTTATTGTCATCTAGGTGGATAAAAACTGAATTGAGTCATGTGTCCACTATATTTTGAGTTTAGTTTAAATAAAAAACAGAATAGTTTAAATATATTTAAGATTTTTGAGTTAAAATTTAGAATAGTTTAAATTTAATTCAATTTTTAATTTTGAAACTTAAAGTTTAGATTAAATTTATAATTTATTGAAAATGATGTTATGTCAATAATGAAAAAAATAGTATTTTGATAATTGTTTGATATAATTTAAATTAAGTTATAAGTTAAATTTAAATTAAATTGAATTATTTTTTAACTAATTAATAAAGATCAAACTAAATTATTTTTAATTCAAGTTTGATTTAATTAAAAAATAAATAAATATTTTTTACTTGAATTTAATTTAAGTTTAATCTAAATAAATTTAAATTAAATTAAATTAAACAAAAATTGCTTTCGAGACTATGTTGGTTGGGTTTATCCAACCCTCTTTATGGGAGAGAATGTGATATTCAAGCATTTAAGGGGTATAATGTCATTTTACTGAAACCTTGGGAGTGCGCTTGCATTTACTCTTGTTACCAAGTTAAAAAAAAAAAAAAAACCTAAGACGAAGCTACCGCCGCAATCCAAAATAAAAAAACCCTTTTTTTCCCGCCAAAAATTCCCAACCCTGAATTTTCTTTTTATATCTCTTTCAAATGACTCAGCTCAGTGTGATTCTTCTTCCAGAAAACCCAAAAATGGTTTCTAAAACCGTTCCAAACGCTAACCCTAATTATGAAAATCCTAAAACTGGCTATCCAATCGGAGGTATTCAAGTGAAGTTTCCGTATCAACCGTACGGAAGCCAGTTGGCATTCATGTGCAGAGTGATATCGACCCTGGATCGAGCGCAAAGAGACGGTCACTGTCACGCATTGCTCGAGTCACCGACCGGTACCGGAAAATCACTCTCGCTTCTTTGCTCGACTATTGCATGGCAGCAGAATTACAAGTTAAAGAATCAGTGTGCGAATCTCTCTCATTCCAAGCCCAATCCGGATGCCACGACGGATCCTCTAGCTTGTGGGGGCGGATTCGTCCCCGAGTCGCAGCCTTCCAGTAATGTTTCGGTTCACCATTTTGTTAAACTCCAGTTTTCTAGCTTAAGATGCTGTTTAATTCTTAAGTAAATTTGAGAAGATATTATAACATTGTTTGTGGTTTATTATTGTTGAAGTAATTATCATTCCTGTTTAAGTGTTTAGACTTTTATTGTTTTGATGTGACCTTCTTTTATTTTAGGTGTTCCACCATCAGCATATGTAGAGATGGCTAAATCTGCATCAGAAAACAAGAATCAAAAGAAAAAGATCGTACCTACCATATTTTTTGCCTCGTACGTTTTTTTATTCTAAGTTAACGTTTAAAAATTATTATTTTCTTCTCTTTTGATTGGCATAAGACACGAAGTGTACAAAGTTTTGTGCATTTATGAAGATGTAGCAATTTTGAGTTCTCTGCAAAAGTTATTTAAGGTGTTAGTTTAAAATTTTTTTTTGTTAGGAAGTAATTTGTTAAGGTTTATGGCGTGTCAAGTTAAATGTGATATAACTGCCCTTTTTAGTTTTACCAATGCTAAATTTGTGCCTTTTTTATACTTTTTAAGTATATTGATCAATCCTTGTTACTAGCTAGAAAATCAGTGGGTGAGCATTTTATAATCAGAAAAAGTTAAGGTCAAGTCTAGGGTCCATCTCATATCAACATATGATGTGCTGTACATTGTACACATGGAATATAGAAGAACTGGACGTTGAGTTTTTTGTAAATGCTAACCAAGAACATTTTGCTGGGTGGTGGCTGTAGAAACAATGCATGCTAGAATAATAATTAGATGCGGATCTGTGAGTTGACTAATTTCTTGTTCTTTTCTCTTTATTTAAGGCGGACACATTCACAAATTTCTCAAGCAATTGGTGAATACCGGAAAACTGCTTATAGGGTGCCAATGGCAGTGTTGGTAGGTTGAATCCATCTTTTTTAAACTTAATTGTTTGGGTTAATTTAATTCTCTTGTATATGAGTCAATCATGAGTTGGTGAGAATCTCACTGTTCCATGGTAATATTTCTCCTTCCCTTTCCCTCTATCGTTAGAAACTGAAAATTTTTGGGCTGGGTAAGTTGTTGATACATCTAATTCATGTCCTATCAGGCTTCACGAAAACATTACTGCACAAACAAACATGTGCGTGGCAAAGAAAATCTTGATGAAGAATGGTGCATTTTGAATCCCAGAAACTTTTCTTTATATATTTTTTCCTTCTTCTCAACGAGATTTTCTTTTAACTTGTCCTCTTAACTATGCTACTGCAAATTTCCAGCAAACTGCTTATGCGAAATCGAGATGCAGGATGCCCTGAATTCAAGTATGCTTTTGCTCTATCTTATATGCTTACAAAATTGTAGTGATCTTTAATTCAACAGTCAATCTCTTAACTGAAAGTGTAGCCATAACCAATTTTATTCCAAGCAGAAATATTAATAAAGTCAAAGCTCATCCATCATTAAAGAAAGGAGGTTGCCATGAGGTTCATGATATTGAAGATCTCGTGAAAGTTGGACAAATTGTTAGAGGTCAATTATGTACCTTATAATATGTTCAATACTCACTGTATTTTGCCACCGACATCTGGTTGATGATCTGCCTTTTTCAGGGTGCTCATATTATGCGGCATGTTTCATGGCTTATGATGCACAGTTGGTGTTTTGCCCTTACAGCTACATCATTAATCCAATTGTTCGTGGAGCAATGGATGTTGATATTAAAGGAGCCATTGTCATTCTTGATGAAGCCCAGTATATTTCAAAACTTTCTGTTATTTACTTTAAAGCGTGTTGGGAAATAATTAATTTAGCATTAACTAATTGATTCTTATAATTTGTGGTTAGCAAAAATAAACAATTTGGTTTACTTAAGCTCAACACTGCTGTGGCACTCTGTATGTTGTGTTGATTAATTTTTTTCTATTAACCAAAAAGTGACATACATTCAATTTATGTTCTCTTTCATCTTCCACAATTTGTAGCCCTAAAAATGGTAGAGAAAAGATTTGCATTTATTGTACATAGATATATGGAGTTGCTTTTTCTTATTTATGGTGTTGAAAGCTCATGTTTATTGGTATTTTTTTCCGTCGCTTTTCAGTAATATAGAAGACATAGCTCGTGATTCTGGTAGTATCGATATTGAAGAAGATAATTTGCTTAGTAGGTTGAATACATATTCTTTTTAAATCTCACAATTTCATTTTGTTGTTACTTATGCTGGCTATACTTAATGAAAGAATTGCAGATGGAATTAGGACAATTATGCTCTGTTGATGTCATGCTTTACCAACCTTTAAGAGAAATGACACAGGTAATTTAAGGTGATTTTCTTTTGCATTTCTAGCTTTCAAAATCTTTATAAAAGGGTTTTGGACAACGACGAGTGTGATGATGTATAGGGCCTCATAAGTTGGATTGAGCAGAGGAAAACAACATTATCAAAGCGGGAATTTCAGCATTACTGCTCATTGTAAGTTAGTTTGCCTATTCTGCTTTCTAATTGTTCTGTTTAAGCTTCACTATATTACTTTTTGTTTGTCTTGAACAATTCAGGATAATGGCAACTTAAGAAACCATTGTGTTTAAAACCTATTTAAATATTTCCCTGTTAACATTCAAATACTGGCATTACTCCTTTTATGGAATATACATGTCATATATTTAAGCAGCATGCTGAATTAGAAGAATAGTGCAAGTGTTCATTTATCCTCCTCTGTCTTCCGTTTATCTAATTAATTCATGAATAAAACTATGCCCTTTCAGAAATTCATGTTAAATGTTCAATGCTATATATACTGGAACAATTTGTCTCATTTAATTTTATCATTATTGCTATTGTCGTAAGCTGGACTGGTGATAAAGCTTTAAGAGAACTGCAAGAAGCTAACATCTCACAGCAATGCTTCCCAATATTACTAGAGTGTGCCAAAAAGGTACTGTAATTTAAAGGATTTTTAGGATTGCTTTTGACCATTTTGCACTTTAAGGATTTGCTTTTCTGCTCAAAGGCAATCAGAATAGCCACTGATACAGAATTAGAGGTGCCTCGTTTGAGTGGCATGTCAGTGACAACATTGGAAGGTACTAGCTTTTGGTTTTAGATCTTCATTCTCTAGTATTGTATATCCATTGACCTTTAAGTGTTTTAATTCCTTATCTATGCCACAGGGTTATTCTCCTCACTTACGTATTTCTTCTCAAGAAATGGGTGTCATGTATTTGATTTTCAACTTGCTTTACAACGATTTGTCAAAAAAGATACAAGTAAGTTAATAAGAATTGATGATCCACTTAATTCTTTTAGAAGTCATGTTATTGCATTTGTCACAAATATAAATTGATTATGAACTCAACCTATATTATTTGAGAGGTCTCTGAAGGTAGGTAATATCAAACTTAATGCTAGAAAACATAGTTTTAGATAAATAAAAATATCAAAAAAAAATTAAGGCCTTGTTCTTCGGCCTTGACATGGGTTGGAAAAAGACCCACTGCTGCAGCTCTCCCTCCTTAGTCCCTTCACTTGCATTTGTCATGACATTGCAAGCAAATTAAGGGTAGGTGATGGCCTTAGTTTAGCTCCTCAAAAAGTTCTTCCCAATTTTGTATAATTTCTTAAAAAGAAAATTAAGCCAAGTTACATTATGATAACACCCTGCTAATTTCTATATATTTTACCATACAACCCAAGTAAATTTCAGATCAATCCTCATGAAGCCAAGCAAACAAATGGAATTAAAGAAATAACTCCAGCAGATTTATATATCCACAAGGCAAAAACAATCCACAATCAAGCAAAACAGGGAGATAGATAAATCAGTGGATGAAAACTCTAGTAACAGAAAGAAAAATACAAATAACCTAGAATATAATCCTGGCAAAAGAGGTGCTAGAATCCTCCAGGCGATCAACCCATTGTCCTGATTTGTGTTCAATTCTTCCTGCTTTTCTCTCTTTCTTCTTTTCTTTTATACCAATGCCAAAGCTCCTTCACATACATTTCATGTGTGCCCTCCTTGTGGATATTTGCCACCTCACCCAAAGCCAAAGTTCTTCTACTCTCACCTCTACCCTTCTTGTAGACTTTAGTAATTGGAGACCTAACACATTATTTTTCATAAGCGCAGTCTTTATTTTATCAATTTACCATGCAGATAATCTTACCCCTCTATTTGTAGGTTCAATGAAACAATTGGTATGTCACTTAAGTTGAAGAGTAATGAGCCTAATTTTGATAATGTGATGGAAAAAAAATTTTATCATTCTTAAGAGCATAATATTTCTATATGGCCACCAACAATTCCAAGCCCAACCCTGCATAACCATGTGGACCTCCTTTAAAAAAGATCTGAAAAGGCAATTATGTAAACTGGGTTTTTGTTCCATTTCGCTATTCTGTTCTCATTTCCTTCAAGAGGTCAAACTTGTACTGCAGAGTGTGTTATTAACTTTTTGTGATATTACTTTGTGTGCAGAAAATTCTGCTGGTGACTGGACATGTACTTTTAGTTTATGGTGCTTGAATCCAGCTGTTGTGTTTGGAGATATTGCTGAACTTTCTTTGTCTGTCATTTTAACGTCTGGGTAAGCTTCACAAGTAGTAAGCTGTTACATAAGATTCTTGATTACTATACCACAAGTCTGTACATGCAGAATCATGAAACTTCTAAAATTTTTTCTAATTTATTCAATGCACATGTTTCTGTTGGTTCAAACAGGTTAAATGAAGTCATTAAGAACATTAATCTATATCTGGGCTGTATATATTCTTGCCAAATGGCCCGTGCCTCCTTAGTAATGATCAGCTTTTGTAATATTGAACATTGGACTACCCTGATGTTGTGGCACCACCAAAAAAAATTCCCTTTAACAAGATTTTCATACCTGCTGCATCATACATGAACAATGTGGGGACAAAGCTAATAATATATGCATCATACAATGATACGATTAGTATGCAACCTTTATTTTATTATTATTTTGTAATTTAGGACTTTATCACCAATGAATTCCTTCTCATCTGAGCTTGGAGTTCAGTTTGGAACTTGTCTGGAGGCTCCACATGTAATTGATGTTGAATCACAGGTATAAATGATTTCTTCTTGCACTTCAAGTGTTTATTGGTTTTGGTTCCTTCTGCTGTTGTTGCAGTTATGAGTCAGCAAACTTTGTAATACAGGTGTGGGCTGGTGTAATCTCCACTAGTCCAGGTAATTATCCTTTGAATGCAAGTTATAAAACAGCTGATGGATATGCCTTCCAGGTAGCTTATGCGATTTACTGCATTGATATTTGATTGACTGAGAATGGATATATATTATTTTTCACACTGTATAAGCTATTGGTTGTATCATTATAATGAAGGATGCCCTTGGCAAGACTTTAGAGGAAATCTGCAATGTTGTTCCTGGTGGCTGTCTTGTGTTTTTCCCAAGTTATAAGCTGATGGAGAAACTTTCCAAGCGATGGCATGAAACAGGCCAATGGTCTCGACTTAATGCAAAGAAACCACTTTTTATGGGTACAAAATCCTTCGTAACATTTAAAAATTTTCATAGTTGTCATTCTTCATTTGCAAATTAAGTAACATGATTTTTTTTCAGTTGTATTTTGCAATTTATAGCCCCCTTATACTTACATTTGTGGTGGTTAGTGCAGAGCCAAAAGGAGGAAACCAGGAAGATTTTGATCTCATTTTGAAGGATTATTATCACTCAATTTCTCAAGGCAAGAAACCTTCTGTTGTGAAAAAGAGAAGGGTTAAGAAAGTAGGCATCAATCATTTAAATGCAACAGAGTCCCTTGAAGATACTAAAAAGGATGGAGCTGGTTTTCTTGCAGTGTGTCGAGGAAAGGTAGGGACTTATTATTATCATAAGACATGCATGTTCTACTTCTTAATCTGTTGTAACGAAAACTCTTCATTTTAATAATTATTGTATTAGGATATGGTTTCAGCTTCAGATAGATGTATATGCATGTGTGTGTGTGTATTTTTTATTTTTTGGATTCACTTCTACTTAATTGTTATACTTGCTTGCAGGTATCTGAAGGACTTGACTTTAGTGATGATAATGCTCGTGTGGTTGTATCCTTTTTCATTCTTCAAATGTTAGGTGCCAAGTATTCTATTTTTTTTATTGGGATTTTGTGTCACTTCAACACGTAAAATATTTCTACTTTGAAAAAGTTAAAAAGAGCGTACATATCAAATGTCTATGACACAGGTTAACTTAGCCAACATGACTAGTTGTACAGTTTACTTGTAGTGATAAATGAATTTTTAAAAAATTTTTCTTTTTGTAACTGCTACCAGCTTGAGTCTAAAAAACCATGAATCAGTTGGATTCTTGCTTGTCAATATACCCTTTGATGTTCATTGACCATGATTCATAAATCCTTAACTGTCTCAGATAGTTGTTGGCATTCCATTTCCAAACATGTGAGACTTACCTGTAACTCTGAAATTCTTTCAAATATGAATTATATTTGTTAGTCATAATGGCTGATTCATGTTACCTTCTTATCAGATCTGATATTCTAGTTGATTTGAAGAAGAAATATAATGATACATTTAAATCAGCGAAAAACCTTCTAAGTGGTAGAGAGTGGTACTGCTACCAGGCCTTTCGAGCTCTTAATCAAGCTATAGGTATGCTTTATAATGCATCAAACTTTCCATTTTGTTATTATTTTCTTAGGTATGTTTATGAGGTGATAGTGTGACCATTCCTTGCATGATATTAACTGAATCAGACTCAAAAATGGTTAATTCTTTTCTTGTATCATTTGATGACTTCTAGGACGCTGTATACGACATAGGTTTGATTATGGAGCCATCATCTTGTTAGGTAACTCTTTCCAATCTTTTAAAATACATTATATTTCTTTTAGTGAAATGGCTCTGGTATTATTGTTACTAATATTGAATTTTGTAATTTTAGTAATATGTTCTTGCAGTTTTCAACCATAATGTTTATGTATATTACAATGCCAGATTTTTTTTCAAGCAGATGAGCGTTTTCGGGAAGAAAGTAATCGGGCATATATTTCAAAGTGGCTAAGGAAATCCATTAGACAGTATGACAACTTTGGAAAGTCACTAGAGGAATTAAAATCTTTTTTTGGAAATGTCAAGGTCCCCTCCCTTACCATGTATTCTTTATTGCACTTATTTTCCTTAATGGCTAATTCAGTGGAGCGATAATTAATAATTGGTTTCCTTGCCCAAACACGCTTTCAGGACCGGGTTGGCAAGAGTACGGTAAAAATGTCACAGGATACTGATTATAACAAGGACAATATCCCTTCCTTGGTTGAAAGTAAAGAGTTGACGAGAAAGAAAACTCATAAATTTAACAAGTCTAATCATTCAGGACAGAAAGCGCACTCAGTGACAAAGTATGATGCCACCTTTTCCCAGCGGAATTCTCACGGCTCTTTTGAACTTCAGACATCAGTAAAACTCAATCAAAACACTGAAGAATGTATTCATGATAAAAAAGGCCACTCTATTGAATTAAGCGAAGGCTGTATGAGGAAAGAAAATGAGAATCTGAAAAATGGATTGGATCGATACTTTCTGATGAAGCATGACAACCCTTTTTCGGCGCTGAAGTCTGAAGGTGATAATGTAGTTCAGTCACCTTTGCAGGTAGATAAGGACACTCATGACAGCAGAGATTGTATCGATCTAGAATGCAGTTTGCAGAACGATTCAAGGTAGAATGGGAACCATTTGAATGTTTCTTGAAGATGCATTTCTAGGTCATTAAGTTTAGTGATTGTGCTCTTCACTAGTGGTTTATAGATGCTTCCTTTCAAAATTCATGCTTTTTTTCAATGTTTGACAAGCATATTTATGATTCTAATATTCATATTTCTTTGAAACATCTTGCCACCAATTCAACCTGCTACAAATCTGTTGTTTGAGATAGAAAGATCCTTTTGCAGGTGCTATGAGGCTTCAACTAGGCCATTCACCAATGACGATCTAGAATTATCCATTGTCAAAGAAACCCCTAGGATGGGTGACATTATTACTGTGGCCAGTCCTGGATCCTGCTTTAAGGATGGAAACTCTAGTTCCACCATGTGTCAAGCCTCTACCCAGTCTCCAGATCAGTTATCATTCCATTCAAGGATCTTACCAAATCTTGGCAAAGTTATCGAGATGGTAGTCACTCCAGAAAATGATTTTAGTGCAAACACCAGCAATATCCTACAAGATAGAGAATTTAGCGGAATCACCAGCATTATCCTGCCAGAAAGAGATTCTTCTTTGAGTGTTAATTCACATGCTGAAAAGAGGAGGAAGTTCATGGGTTCTCCATCAGTTGACCTGGCCAATCGTAGAATTGAATTTGGCTTTGAGACCCCTGATGCAGAACATAAATCCAAGAAGTCAAATATTTGTGCACCAGTTACAATAAACAATGGTACTGCTTTGCATATGTCATCTAGTCCTATTATGGACAAGAGATTGCAAATTTTTTGTTCACTTTGCAGAAGCCCTTTAGGGGTGCATGAGAATCATCACTACATTTGGTGCTCATTAACTGCATCTAGTAAAGTCCATTTAGTATCTCTTCTGAAAGAACGAATGGAACCTGGTGATGCAAATGTTTCAAGTGTACCTGTTATCATTACTGACATTTCATCTGTTGATCAGCGGCTCTGCAACAATGCTCTTGAAGGTGCTTCTGGAAAGGGTATATGGTGTGAAGAAGATGGGTGTGTATACAATAACCTCTTTTGTCCCTACTGCAGTATCCCCAACAACTGTCTTGGTGTACGGATTGTAGCATGTGATGCCTCAAATTTTCAGTTACTTAACAAGGTAGGTTTAATTCAAGTCTCCTTATTCTGCGAAGTCTCCTGCCATTGTGCTTCTAACTATAACTATATGTAACATGTGTGTCTCCTAAAAGAAGTGCACCACTGGAAAATTTTCATCTTGTGGTTTCTTATCTTTGCTTGATTTGTAGATATTGCTTTACTTGGAACGTTTGGAAATTAGGAATCCTGAAGCAGAAGAAAACAAGCCGTCTGAAGCCAAGGCAAGTTTGTTATGTCTTTTCTTTTTTTTTCCCAGTGGATAAATTGTTGTCTCTATACTTGTAACCAATATAATATGATTGTAGGATTCAATGCTAGTTAAAAGTACAGGCCTAGATAAAGTTGCGTCAAATTCCATTGAAAAATTTTCATATTCCCCATCAGAAAACTCGGGAGGCTGGAGGACCACAAAAACAAAGGTGAGCTTAGAAATGCAGATGCTTTTTGAGCTTTTGATCGTAAGGCTTTCTGCTATCTGCTCCCATAAATCTCACATTCAGTTTCATCAATTCTACAGCTGAGACTACCAAAGAAAGCCCTGCTATCTAATTTAGAGAGCTGATGGCCATACACATCATGCTTTTTTGTTCTTTTTGGCATTTCCCATATGATGAGCTGGAGTTGAAGTCACTTACGCTGGAATGCAAATTTTGTAAAGCAATGGCTGCAGCGTTGCCTTCACAAGTGAAAGCTCTGATTGTTCGACTGCAGAAGTTGTTGCAATATTCCTTATTCTACTGAAGTTAACCTTGAAGTTCACAAAAAATGGTAAGCAGTTAGTTGTTCTGATTGGTTTCTTACGTGTAAAATGGGCTTCTTTTGCAAATATAATAGAGTTAATTTATTTTGTTGTTCTGATTCTTGTATATCTAACCATCAGTTTATCACTTTGTAAGCGTGGTTTTGATTATAGCTACTAACACTTCAATCATTTAAAGCTTCAGACTAGGGTTTTGGAACTGTTTTTATAAAATGAAAATAAAAAATTTGCTAGTTCCACAGCGTTTCTTAACAATAGTTATTTTACCTATTTGAGTTGCAAAAACTAGTTCTATTGTATCTTCATCATTTATTTAGGGTTCATTCAGGACAAGTTAACTTAATTTGGGCTTCGTGTTTGACTCTCGTAAGTCAAGTGTTTGTCTTATTGATAAGTTTTTTTCTTATTCTTTTATCTATCGCATTAGTTATTTTAGATTTGAATTGAGCTTGAGTTAGTCTTTATTTTAACTTTGCATGACTTGAATATAGCTTTATGTTTATCTCGGATTTTATATTAATAGTAAGTAATTGTCATCAACCAAGTTCATCCAATTTTTGATGTTATGAACAATATAGTTTAAAACTTTAACAAGTCTGCCAAACAGTCATTTTACTTTGTACATTGATGAAGAATATAGCTAAGTTCTCGGCATGTGATGTATCCCAAAATGTCACCCCTAATAGGCAATCGACTCCATAAGCTTTCATCATCCAGACATGTTGTATCCTTCCAGCTCCCACTCAGGACTATAGCTTTCCAGAACTTCCATTTTGCCCATTAGTTGCTCAGTTCCTACATAAACATGTCATAAATTAGTAGACTGGACTGTTCATAAATCTAATTGTTATTCTGCAGCAATGCTTTTGCGTTGAAGGATCACAAAACATGTCATTGGGTAGAATCGACGATTATTTTAAGCCTTGATGGTAATAGACTTCTTTGAAAAAGCATTGCTAATAGTTATTGAGACATTTATTAGGCTGTTCATCGAAGTAGATTAAGCACCTATATCCGGACTTTGAAAAAATGTGTTCTCAGCTCTTGAGGTTGAATTCATAAACAACTGGATGCTTTCTGGGTTGTTGTTCTTTGACTCGGCACGGGTCTCAGCATCTGACTCCTCCATATTCGAACCAACACCTGACTGCTTTCTCTTGAGGCGAGCTCTTCTATTTTGGAACCAGTTATACACATTCGTTTCGGAGATTTGTCCATATTGTGTCAGCTCAGTGGTTATTTCTTGGATCTTTTGCTTGTTAGGAGTACCAGTGCATTCATCATACACACGCTCAAGGATTTGCAGCTGCACTGGTGTTGGTGTCCACCGTTGCCTGGCAGTGATCTTTGGGCCGCTAGACGCCACCAATGGATCAAAGTATGGATTGCCCAATCTCATTCCTAAACAAATAGCAAAACGAAATAATCTCTATATTAACATCTATTACACAACCAAGAATTGATAGCTTGAGCATCCACATTAGCATTACAAACTCATTCAACAATAAAAACAATAAGGATGACAATTATCCATAGTCAAAATAATCAAAACATCAGTTGAATTAGGATTAGATTCGGTTTGGATTAAGTCTAAATAAGGTTTAGTTTAATGTTTGTTTGAATTTAAAAAAACTAGTTCAAGATGATTCAAAATAAACAATCTCAAACTTGGTTTGAAAAACAATGTAAGTTTGGATTTGGTTTAAACTTACTTAAACTTGAATGTTTGAATGAATTTGAATTTGAAAAGTTCAAATTGAAATTAGACATAAGTTAAACATTAGCAGCGAATTTTTTGTGAGGTTATCTAAATGGCTTTAATTGATAATAATTTCCAATTTCTCTAACAACACAGCAACATTTTCCTCATGTTAAATTGTCAGTCCATTGAGAATATGGTAAGTATCTACTTTCTTTTTCAGTAAGTATTAGGACAACTATTTCATGCCTGATATCAATTAAAGATTCTATCCACATGTTATGGAGCAAATTAAAACACTAATTTAGGCTTCAAACAATGCATGATTTATGCATATCAATGACATTTTCCAACTTTCGTAGCTAACTCTTGACACGTATAATCTAAACTGAGCCTTCAGATTTAACTCAATTGTTAAAGTCCCTCTTGAGTTGAAAATAATCAGCTCATTGGGTGTGAATTCGGTCAATGACTCTTCTTCTATTATACTTTCTCTGTTTTTTATTATTTACCAACTAGAACGTGGGAAGTCTTTCTTCGATCATGTTTCGTCTACAATCCACCTTTATTGGAATGTCAATTTTACGTATACAGGCTAAAAAATCTATTCAGGCAATGAAAATAAGAAGAAAAGGATAAAAATTAAACAATAGTAAAGGCACATCCATGGAGTCATTCAAGCAATGAAAACAAAACCCATTTACCAGTAATATCATGCTGAACTGAGAAGGCCTTGTGCATCTGAACAAGCTGTTCGCAAATCATGGTGTACACAGCAATCTGTTTCCTCAGAAGCTCCATTTGCTCATCAGTCATGACTTTCATAAATAGCCCACCATTTTGAAACTGCCCCAACTCCATTTCCACGCTCATCTCTCCTTCTTCTCGTTGCTTTTCTTGAAAATTCTGCCACTCCATCTTGGGCGCAAAATATTGTCCTCCTACACACACCTTTCAACACCACTATCTCTCTGAATTTCAACGTTTTGTAGAAGATACAAGTCAGAAACAGTGAAGAAGATAAGTACATACAACCAAGTAGCAAAACTAACTTTGCTTTTGGAAACAAAAGTCTAATTGAAGGCACAGTTAACTCCTCATTTCGTAAATTTAGGAAGTTGATTGACCTGTTTAACACTAGAGATAAGCGGGTCTCACGGGGCTGGTCAAATTCCAAGTTTTGCTTGTTTAGTTAGCCAATCAAATCAAGTAATAGTCGGTGGACGGTTCGAGATTAGATTCCCGTTTGGAAAGTCAGATAGAGAGTCAAAGTTTTAATTCTTTAATCCCGAATTTAATTTGAGATTAATGTTTTATTAATTTCATTAGATTAAATATAAATTTCGTTAATGATTTTTCTTTTTTGTCTCACGTTATTAAAAGATTAATTTAAACATATCAAATTCAATTTGAATCCACCGTAGTAAAAATACCAACAGCTCCTGATTAAACTTATAGAACTGGATAATTTGTAACCGGAGAAAAAAATTATAAAAATTATAAGATGGACATATAAGTAGTCGGCTTTGGGCTGTCAAGTCCGAGGGGACACCTGGACACGTTGTGTCAGCCATGTTAACACGACATGGGATAAACGTGGACTGGATCAACTGTACATGACATCCTCGTACAATGGGTCAGAGTACAAGCACTCTTCTGCATGTGGGCGGATTATTTACAATAATATTCTGAAAAGGCGAAACATAATTCCCACCAAGGTTTCTTTAAATGACCTGTGCGCCCAAAAAGTTTTGAAAAGCCAGATACCATCCTTCCTTCTAATTTTTTAACATTTTATAATAAATGACCAAAATACCCACTATTAAAAAATTAAATAATATCAATATTAAGATAAATTTTAATATAAAATACTATTAAAATAGTAATAAAAATTTTTAAAAATAAAAAAATTTTAAAAAAATCATTACCGCAAACAACAATAGTTGTTAAAAACTTAATCAAGTGATTGAAAATGACTACCTAATTAGATTGACGACTGGATCTAACCGTCTTAATGGTAAAAACGATCAGATCTAACAAAAGTGACCAAATATGATTGTCTCCGCCATCAAAGCTACCAAAAAACGATTGATTTCATGTATGTCAATCATTTTCAACTTTAGCAGTCATATCTAGCCATTAATCTTAACCAAATAGCCATTGTTTTAGAATTTTTTATTTTTATATTTAAAAAAAATTAAATGTTTTTAATTTTGTTATTATTTTAGTATTATTTATAAATTTTATTTTATTTTTTCAAATTTTTTATTTAAAAAGACAAAAAAATACATCTATGACTAATTAAATTTAACAGTTTACTTAAAAATTTAATCATTGACTTTAGTTAATGAATAAATATTTAACTTTTCAAAATTTTTTGAAATATATTTTGTCATATAAAAATTAGGGTGAGAATTGCTCGTTAGGCCTTCTTAAAAAGAAAAAGATAAGAATGTGCAACCCAAATATGAAAATCGTATCATCAGTGAAATTTTATCTCATGTACATTGGTAGAAGAGGAATAAAGGAGGTGGTTTAATCTAATTGATCCTTAAATTGGTTATATTTAAATCAATTATATATAATTAATCATTAAATTTAATATATATTTGAATTATATCAAAATAAAAATAAACTTTATTTTATATGCTATAAATACCTTGAATGAATGGATGAGGTTTTGGATTCAAACTGTAATAATGATTTTCTCTAAATAAATATATATATTTTTTTGATATCATTCAAGGTTATCCAAATTAATTTCTAAAATTGTAATTTGGGTTTGTAACATCCATTTCTAATAGATATTTTAAGAGTATAATCTTGTAAGAATGAATAGATTTAAATCCTTTGGTGTTGTCTGGTTTCACTGCATATGCCCGGAGTCCAGCAGCGTCCGATGAGAAACTAAAAGAGATAAATCCAACGGTAGTAGACAGCGTTGAAGAGACATGTGGTGGGCTCCAATTGGAAGGGATCAAATAATGACGATTTTGTCTAATACGCTGCTCAAACTTACAGCACATGCCCATGTTTTTTCTTTTTTCCGTTCGGATTGCCCGTTGCTTTTGTTTTTTTATATATTTTTTTAATTACTAAAAAAAAAAAAAAGGAATAATAGAGAGAAAGAGAGGCTTTAATTGAAAAGGGTATTTAAGAGAAAGCAAGTCACAACATATCAGGCAGAACAAAACAGAGTGGAGGTAAACAGACACAACATACAGCCAATAGGATTTGTTCTGTGAAATAGGGAAATTTGGTGCACCTAACAAACCGGTTTTGCTTGCCACAAACGCTAGACATGAACCAACCATTGTGGATTTAAGCAGAGTTTAAGTTGAGACCAGTTGGAATACCGTTTGAATATATGATACTTAATTTGAATTTGTTTAAATTAATATATAATATTATTAATAAATTATTAATAAAATAAATAATATTATTAAAATAATTAATCAGAGACACAAATAAATTAAACTCAAACGTGTACCAAGTTTATGGGCAATTTTAAGTTCATACACGGAGAGATCAGACACTTACAAAAATGACAGGGGAGAGAGGCAGGCTCACATCCAGGTTTAGGCTCCCATTTGAAGCACAACCTGCAGGCCATGCAGGTCATGCCGGGGCCTTGGGACAACGCTCGCAATTGACTCAATACAACTTAATAAAATTGTAAAATAATTAGAATTAAAACATAGTTAAAAAATATGTTATACGACGAGCCAACCTACTGAGGGTCGGTGAAAATATTACTGAATGAACCTTGGAAGGTGCCTTGGACCTTGTAAAATTAATGGGTCAGACTTGCTAGTCAATTGACAGCCTACCCAACCTCTAAATAAGGATGTGAGAAAAGCAAACGCTTTTAGAGAACATATTACTGGGGTAAATAAAGGGCCAAACTAACCAATTGGCACCCAAGACTTGCTAGACCAATTATCCGCATTGTTCTTTGAAAATGTTAAAATACCTTTTATAAAAATAAATAATATTAATATTAAAATAAAATTTAATATAAATAAAATTAAAATAATAATAATAATTAATAAATTTAAAAAAAAATCAAAATTTAAAAAATCATCATCATCGATAATGTCACCAATGGTAACATTTCTGTTAACATAATAAAGTAGTCAGAATGACCACCTTATTATTCAACTAAATATTGTTGTCATTACCATCAAAAACATCAAAAAAAGTCACATAATTGGAAACTAACTATTTTTTGATCATTTTGATAATCATTTTCTATCGAAACGATGGATTTGACTATCAATAAAATCAAATGTTGTTTCCACCCATCTCATTGGCGGAGATGGTTGTTATTTTAAATTTTTATTTTTTTAATTTGTATTATTATTTTAATATTATTTTATATTTTAATTATTTTTATAAAATTTATTTTTTTAATTTTTATTCAAAAAAATAAAAATACTCCTTTAACTTAATTTCTTAAAGCATCATGGGTGAGCCATTCTCATACAAGGGACCTTAGGCGGGAATAAGTCGATTGGCTTAAAAAAAAATGGATATTCAGTGATCGACAATAAACAAGGAGTACATGATAATGTTGGGACTGAAGATAGTAATCAAATCACATACCATATACAAAAAACTTAATTTTTCATATAGTATATTGCATATAGTATATATTTTAAAAATCATAATAAAAAAAAAAAGTTAAAGTCATATTCTTAAAAATAATATTACAAAAACTTTTTAAATTTTTTCAGATATATTTTTGATGACATCACCATTTCTGTAAAAATACCTAGGGGTTCATATTTTATAGTGTATATAGACTCATACCGTGAAAATTGCAATATCGTTAAACATATAATTCATACTTGCCCTACTTGAAGAAGATCGCTTCGGGTAACGGGTTTGTTTAATGGTTTTCCGTATCCAAATCAATCGTTAACACATTGACCCCGTTATTGAACCAGTTGATCGGACTAGTGATTTTAGTTTAGTTTGTCTATTAAAATTAAAAAATTAGATAATAAATATACATAACTAAATTAATGAAAAACAAACCAAATCGACCAACCTTTCTGGACCATCTCGTGTAATTGCTAGGAAACCAACAGTTGCCTAATTTTACGTTGGTATCAACTAGCTTGCTGAAACATTCTAAAATGATTTTCATGCATTTTATCTTCAAAAATATTAAACCCGCAAATAATATCAGCTCAACCTCAGCTTATGAATTTAATATTATCTCAATTATAATACTAAATCTCAACTCAAATTTAACTCAATTCCATTATACAACTAAACTCAAACTCAACTCCTCTTCAAACTTAAACTCAATCCAAACACAAGTTAACTAAAACTCAAACCCAACTAAGCTAGAATCTAATCATACTCTTCCGGTCAACTGCCTATTGATTATTGCAAAAATTATTGGTAAAAACTTAGCACTAAGAACATACTCCTCTGGTAACATGATTCAAAGGCATGGAAATCACTGAACTTGAAAGACCTTCGAAGATACCTGCGAGATGAGTCAATCCACATGGCAAAATATTACAAAATGTAAAAATCAATCAACACTCTGCATCGTTTAGGAAAGGATATTAGTATAAGTAGTAAGACTGGCAAACTACCTTGAGTCCTGAAAATTGCCCAGTTCTCCTACGATAGCATATGATTGTACAACGAAAATGCCCATACTACCGGCGAACGTCCCTAATAACCAGTTTGGATAGGAAGATATTCCACCTTTTTAACGATAAAATTGAATTCACATAGAACTCTAATCAAACCATTGTGCAAGAAACTACTGTCGACACTAGAGCGACAAATTCAGTAGTGTGAAAACACTCACATAAACATACACATTCAGTTTTACTCTTACACCATTGATCATATAAAACAAAAGAAAAACATTCAAAAATCCAACCGAAGCTTATTCCCTGAATAACAGGAACAGGGCATTGAAATGGTTGCCTTTTAATCAACATACAATCAAACAAGTGACATAAACTCCATTGGAGGAAACAAAAAGCTTATCAACTGATTGGCCGATAAAAATATCATAGGAAGCATGTCAACATAAGAACCAAACAACAGGAATGCATTTCTACAAAAGATGAAACATCTTAACTAATTCATTAAAGCTTTCAAAGAGAAGTACATATAGAGTAAATCTCCCATCTACAACTGTTAATTTGGAAAAGGAACGGGAGAAAATGACAGAGGGAGGGACATAATCCACTTACATGACAAAAGTATCTAAAAAAATTAACATGAAGCACATAACATTAACATATGTGGTTGAAACACTGTCACAGCCTAAATGATTAAGCTATCTTCCTTGCCAATTCCTACTCGTCATCATCCTCCTGCATGAAACCAATAAAAATAACCCAATTCAACAAAATAGTATCAACCTTTACAGCAAAATTAGCATCATGAATAAAACAAACCTCGCCACTGCCCTCCTCCTCATCATCCTCGTCGTTCACCTCTGACATTGACTTCTCAGACTCCTCTTCGTCCTCAGCCTTGGGGGCTTCAGCCTAAATAATAATTAAATAAGATTTGTCAATAGACTCGAAAGAATCATGAAAGAATGAAATAAACCAAAATGGTAAATAACAGACCTGTCTCTTGTTGTAATTTTTCAATTCTTTCTCATAATCAACCTTGCGTTTCTCAGCCTTGGCAACATATGGTGCTTTGTCCTACAGTTGCCCAATTCAATTTAGAAACTAAAATATCTCAACCCAAAGCAAAATATCTTCAACTGTAAAAAACTTACAGCATCAGACATGGACTTCCATTTCTCTCCGCCAGCTTTACCAACCTAATCCAGAAGCAATAATAATAAACGAAGCACCTACAAATAATCATAAAGAAAAACAAACGATAATCAACCAATATATACTTACAGCGGCTACTGATTTGTTTTTCGGGTGGTCCTTCTTGTACTGCTCACGGAACTCCTCCCTTTACCCATCGGACCAACACGAATAAATCAGATTTTTAACCAACAAAAATAAATAAAATGTCACGCATCGTCTTCTGATTTCACGTAAAAATAGAAAGCAAAAAAAATCGACATATCAACAGGGAAAATATCATTAAAATGAAGAAAAATTTCAAAAACGATTAAGTAAGCTCACATGAAAACGAAGAAGGCACTGGCCGGCCTCTTGGGCTTGTTTGGATCTTTAACTGCCTTTCCCGCTTTCTTTCCAGCTGCTTTTGTAGGCTTCTTGTTTACAGCAAGCCTACCACCACAAACAAGGGCAAATCGAAAAAAATAAACATAAGATTCGCGATATATTAACAATAAATGAAAAAAAAAACCGAAAAAGGAAATTGTCGGCAGATCTGAGATCCACATGGCCATATTCCGCAAGCTATTTGCGAACAAGAAGCAGTCCAAAATACAAAAAATAAAAAAAAAAGTGCACAAAAATTACCTTGAGCTCTTGGCTTCGGATTTGGATTTACCTCCTTTCATTGCGAATCCTACAAAATCAACAGCGGATCGGTCAAAATTACGGCCAAAACCGTCGAAAACCTGCCAAAAAAGGTCGAAAGCCGACGAGATTCGACCAAACTTACGGGCGAATAAGGGTTAGGTTAGGGCTTGAAAACGAGAGAAAAGAGAAGAACAGAAGAGAGAGAGAAAGAGAGAAGCGTATTATGTGTTGCGCTTTGTTGAGAGACGAGGCATCGAAGGGCGGAGATATTAAGTGAGGAGTGGAAATTGAAATTCAATTGCGGACGAAATGAAATTGGGATTTTAGGGGTTTAGGCGGGATTTCGAAATTTTATGCCAGATCATCAATCCGTGTAATGTTTTATGATTGGCTGCGTAAGTATTAAGCTTAAGCGTTGATTTTGCCTTTGTGTTTTCTGTGTGCTTCTTTTGTCTCTGTGAGATTGTGCTTCTTTATGTGATTTTGTCTTGTATTGCGTGGGATGGGATTCAGGTAGATATGGTCAACCCAAGCCCATCAACTCTAATGGGCCTAATTCTACCCACATGAAGCCCAATAAATATTTTTTTATTTTATTTGTAAGAATTTTGCCTGGTTGCCATCTTTAAAAAAGATTGCCAGGATAGTACACGTTACTTCCCGCAAGAAACTGACATTTCTTCCAATGTGAGTATCGGTGAAGGCTGGTTAACTCATTAATATTTTTTCTATATTATAATCGGGTCTAACCCTGCCTTAAAAACTATCTTACAAGAAAAGGTTTGTCCAGACGCGTATAAATCTCGAAGGATCTCCCCCGCTGACCGCTGTGGGATGCACCACATCTTAATCCCATGAAATACGACATTTCAAAATCCCAAATTTTGTAAACTATTATATCTCCCTTAAAGTTTGTCAAAATCACATGTTTTTATCTCTTTGAATTCTTAAATTAGAATTATCCATCCAAAAATTCAATAAATTATTAAAAAATTCAATAAAATTACATATTTTTAGGTGTAGATCAAACTATCGACTTATATATTGACTATGATCTCGACCATCGATTTATATCTTTTTTAAATGTAATTTAGATAGATACTACAAAGCCATGTCTTTTTTAAGTGATTTTAATTATAAGATTTGACTAAATTATTTGTGGTCATAGTCAATAATAATTTGAGACTTCAAATAAAATATTTAGGAGTAACATGATTATTTACCTTTTTAATACTATGTCATGACACGTTTTAGTAACATTATAAAGTTTTGGGTGAGAATTTAGTATATAAATTCAAAGAGTAAATACTATAATTATTTATATTTTATAATACATGATAAGTATCTTATAATATGATAAAGTTGAAAAATGATACATATTTAAGGTGTATTAAAAATGGTCGATGTAGTAAATGTATTATACGATATGATATATATTATTAATACAAAATCAATACATATTTAAAAAAAGATGATGGCATAATAAGAGTATATATGATAAATTTTAAAATTTTAATAAGTATTTGTAATATTTTTCAAGAAGATGATATAAAAATAAAAAATTTTAATATTTTATTATTATTATTTTAAAAAATATATCTTATAATATATTATTTGATATATAACATGAAAATTTGAGTTTTTGATAAATTATTTTATTTTACATTGTAACTTTATATTGTATTTCCATGAAGCTTGATATGAATTTGAGTCAAATCAAATTTAAATAAAAATTAATTTAGATCGACTTAAATAAGATTGTAATGAAATTAAGTTTAGTTAAGTAATGCTTTGTTACAGTTTTGCTCGATTGCATATATGCAAATCTCAAACTCAAGTTACTCTCCACGTTAAGAGCAACAGAGTTATAATTTAAGGGTAAATACAAATTTTAAATTTTTTAAGAGTAAATTGACATTATACTTGTGTTAATTTGGAAGTCTCCAATCAAGTTCGACTTTTGTATAATCCTTAATAAATTTAAAATAATTAATTTAAAAACAAACTTGACTTCTTCAAATCATCAGATAAGAAAAAGAATTACTCAAATTAAAAAAAATTATAAAAAGATAAAAAAATGAAATACCATTAGAGAGGGAGTAGCATAATCATTGACGAAGTAAACTCTAATTCAAACTAAGCTAAACAATGATTTGAATGCAAACTACTTGAAACAAATCCACCAATAACTACACCCAACTTGAACAATCAAATGTTGATCGAATGGACTCTTCAAAAAAAGAAAAAAAAAACAGGGTAATGGTGTTAGTTTTTTTTTTTTTTTTAAGGCCAAAAGACATATTCCCACCCAAGGTTTCCTTAACTAACAAAGTGTCATATATAATGTTTTAATATATTAATTACCCACCTGTTGACTAAAGTTAAAGAGGTATTTTTTATTTTTAAATAAAAATTAAAAAATAAAAATTTTAAAAACAATTTAAATATAAAATAATAATTACAAAAAAAAAAACAGCTATCTCCCATGATAGCTCTGGCTACCTGGTTTTATTGGGGGTCGGATCTGACCACCTCGATAACAGAGTTCGTTATCTAAAATGGCTGAAAACGGTCAATATCATGAATGCCAACCGTTTGTGGTATTTTATTGTGGTAGAGGTGGCTAAATATGGTCGTCTCTATCAAAATTTTAGTAGTCAAATCTAATTGTTTTCGTCATTGAAGAAGCCAAATCAGGTTGCCAATGGATTTAGATGGTCGTTTCTAACAATCTGTTTATATTAAAGGCTACCGACGACGGTGGTTATTTTTAAAAATTTTTATTTTATTTTAAAAAATTTATTAATTTATTAAATTATTATTTTAATATTATTGATATTAAATTTTATTTTAATATTAATATTATTTATTTTTATGAAGGATATTTTAGTCTTTACATGAAAAAAGGGTGAGTATTTGGCTTATTAAAACTTTATCGGTGAGACTTATTATCTTAGAAAACCTTGGGTGGGACTTAGTCATGTGGCCTTTTGGTAATTACAATAGTTTTAGCTTTATCCCACATAAAATATGTCACCATAGATGGTGTCCTAATCCCTTTAAAAGACGGTCCGGGTCATTCAAATGAAACCCGGGTTTTGCCCTAGTTGACTCTGCCCTTTTGTTTCATCGTCGCCGCTCCCCCAGCTTGTGATGCTCGCTCAAAGAACCCACTTCACGTTAGGTTTTTTTTTAATTCTGGATTCGATATTTATAGCTTTATTGGTTTAAAATAGTTAGGGTTTATCAACAGTATCAGTGTTTTTCAAAATTCCAAATCGAGGCTTGTTATTTGAGAAGAATAGCATCCATTACTCTTCAGATTTAAGGCTTATTTTGATTTTTCCCGTTCACGCCTCTTTTAAATGTTGATTCTTGTTCTGTAGAGTCAAAGTCATGTTGGATGAAGTCCCGACCCTTTCGCCGGTCTGGCTCCCACTCTTCAAAAAGCTAACTGTTTAGATTGAAGACTACAAAGTCATATAAACCCCACACAATATAGAAATCTAGTCATAACCTTGCATTTGTATCCTAACAATGGGTTTAGATTTAATACTTCATGTGCAGGACTAAAACTGGATTCAAGCGGAGCTTGAGCTACAATATGATGTGATCAACTAATCTAACAGTAGTAATTTACGTTGCCATTTTCTTGGCATTTGTTGTTGAATCAAAATTTTCGAAGTTAATAAACATATTTCTTAAATCTTGTTGAAGTGCCTGCGTAAATCACAGTGTTTATATGGTTTATTTATTGGTGCAAAGTTAGAGCACATGATGGTTTACACTTGATCTCTGAACTTAGGTAAGTTTACCTGTTGAAAAGTTTAGATGCTGACGTTTTTTCTTTGCACCTTCTGTATGAATATGTCCTGTGGTTAGGTTGATGCCATTTTTCTGGTGTTGTCATTTATGTGAAGCCAATGAATGAATGCCGAATGCTTGCTGAATTAAATTGTTCTTACCTGATCATTGATTTTATATGTGCTCTACCTTTTCTTTTGCTGGTTCTAACTTAGTGCACATGATGACTTACACTTGAAACCTCTGAACTTCAGGTAAATTCACCTGTTGAGAAGCTCATGTGCTGTTGCTTTTTCTTTGCACCTTTTGCATGAATATGTCCCCTCTGGTTAGCTTGATGCCATTTTCTGGTGTTATCTTTTATGAGAAGCCAATGAATGAATGGCGAATGTTAGTGAATTAAGTTGTTCTTACTTAAGCATTATTTCTATATATGGTCTACCTTTTCTTTTGCTGGTGCAAACTTAGTGCACATGATGGTTTACACTTGATCTCTGAACTTCAGGTAAGTTCACTTGTGGAGAAGCTTGAGTGCTGATGCTCTCTTTTTGCACCTTTTGTCAGAGTATTGTACACTTCTTGTATTTAATCCTACTTTTACATTCCTTCAAGTGAATAGAATTATATAGAAGGTAAGGGATATGAAATTAAAGGAGATTTGGAAGGTGAGGTTGTCTTTCTTTCCAGCCGCTTAGGATGATAATGCTTGAGAGGTTGGGGAGAATTGTAATGCTCAAATCTACAATTCTTTTAGAAATGGAGAGAGTTGGAGTAAAGCAGCTATTGCTACTCTCCTCAATTTGTCTTTAAAGTAGTCTTTGTATACAGGCTTAGATTAAAACAATATCTTTTCTTCTCTTACTTCATTAAACTCTTAGCACTTAATGTGAGGCTGCTTGCAAAATTAGAGAAAATTATTATTTGGCCCATTTATTTTATCCTTCATTCTGACAGTGATTTTTTTTTTTTTAAGTATTTTTAATCCTTTAATTGTATTGGTGCATATTGAACTTGTCTGTGCTCCTTTCAAATTCAGCTGGCTTTGTTTTATATTCGCATTATTAAATTTATTTATCTAAACAACATAAGTGTATTAATGCGATGACCTTTTCTTGGCCATGAATGGTTTACATGGAGTCCAAAAATGTGAGTTGCAAAGCCTCTAGTTTGGAAAGGGTTTGGTAAAGGCTAGTCTGGTTTGTTTCTCATCTGTTCCCTCTGCTTGTTAATTTTGAAGTTCTTGAGATTTTCTTATATGCAGCATTGATGTTTAAATGTCTTGTTTTTCTATTACAGGGAAGACCTGAAACAAAAAAATGGATGACTACACCCATTACTTATTATGATATGTCGGTATTATGCTTTGCTAAAGATATGACAAGGATAGCGGCCTTCATCCTCTAGACGCTTTAGCTGTGGTAGTGGTAGCATTGTTTTTATCTTCAAATGATGTCACTCTTAAATTAGATGACTGACATAGATGTTATGGATTAATGGTACTTGTCGGCATGCACCTATGCTGAAGCAAATTCTAGAGGACCTTATGAGTCTTCTGTGTCAAAGAAGGGCAAAAAGGAAAAGCTTTGAGTGCTGATGTGTTTGAGAGAAAACTTTAAAACATAATGAATGCTACTAAAGATGATGCACAAGCAATTAGAGAGGAAAATGTTTTAGCTGAGAGAGGTAGTTTTTGCAGAACTGCTGATTCTAGGAGTTGCCTGATTTAGCATATTGGCTTTTCTTTCCTTTATTTATTTATTTATAAATAAACTGGGGATGTAGAGGATGGCTTCAGCAGGCTATGAGATGTTTTATAATTCTATCATTCAGTGCATGTTTGGAAGTACCCATTTTGATGCATTAGTGTCATGCTAACTCTGTAAAGTTTATTTTGACTGTCAGCAAAAGAAATCTCTGGCGCATAATTAGTGAATTGTCAAAGTATTCATTCAGTTTTTTCTCTTGCCTGCCTTGTGGTTTCCATGAATTTTAGTGACACCCATGTGGTGTAAGAAACCATTTATGGTGCATTTGGGACTGGTTGGATTTGATAAGATTGCACTTGATTGATTCCGGCCATCGAATCCGGCCAGATTAGTGATACGGTAAAATTATAAGGTTAAATAGTTAAGAAGTAATATAAAGGATGGAAATGTCGATTTTGGAGTTTTAAGGGTGCAAAGGGTTGTGAAGGAAAAAAAAGCCTGGAAAATACTTGTTCAGCCAATAAGAAGTCTTTTTCCAGTAGTCAGACACTGATACTAGCCCATTTACCCAGGGTGCCGAACCATAATATTTGCATGAGAGCGAATTTCCCGATCGAACAAAAAGCTCATTTTCTCCCCGGACTGTCAAAGTTCTTATCACTTTCAGTAATTTATATAAGGCCAAAAGACTTATTCCCTCTAGGGTTTCTCTCAAAAAAAAAAAAAAAAATCTTATTCTCTAATTTTCTAAAATTTAATTATTCATCTATTAATTATTTTTATCTAATTTTTTAATATTTTTAATGGAATTATTAAAATACTCTTATTTAAAAAAATAAAAATTATAATAAAAATTAACATATTTTATTGCTGAATTTTAACGTAAGGTGAAAAAATAAAATTTCAAATTCGAAGGATTGTAAATTTATTCATAGACAACAGTCACTCCGCCTTGTGTATCTTCGCATATTTTTGGCCCTGAGTTCCTCCTCTTTCGCCAGATACCCTAGATTCTGGTCGCCTGCAACAAACGACAAATCATTAAACCATAAAACGTGTAAGTCTCCCCCTGCATTTTTTTTAGCGTTCATCTTTTCCTCTGCTTACAATAATTGCCAGATGACAATGAGAGTGAGGTGATAAACGGTAGACCAAATGTTCGATGAAATTCTTGTAAGACGCTCAAATTCGATACAGCCCACTGTGGAATTACGCAACGCCCGTAAAATATCAGCTTATAGGTCAATTCCATTTACGAGAATGAATTGTGTGTTCTCATCCATTAATCTATATGGCAGGATGCCAGCTATAACTGTGATGGCACAGTCAAGTAGAAGAACTCATCACAAGAAAGTGCCAAAGAACCTTCGCAACCCGCGGCGCACCAAACTGCCCCCTGACTTTGGGGTTAACTTGTTTTTAAAGAAACCAAGTGCTGAGTGTGACCCATCTCAGAAATATTTTGATTATGATGGGGAGGATAAAGGAGGAGATGAAAGTGAAGATGAAGAACAAGAGAATGAGACTGTTTGGGAATCAGAAGAGCTTGAGGCAATATCGTCTCTATTTCAGGGAAGAATCCCTCAGAAACCCGGAATGTTATATAGAGAAAGGCCTCTGCCACTTCCACTTCCTCATAAGTTAAGGCCACTCGACCTTCCCACTTCAAAGAAGCATGTTAGATTAGCTTCTCCTAAGATAGCCTCTTCGCGGGCATCTATATGTAAGCAGGTGTACAAGAACCCGAATTTCCTCATCAATTTAGCTAGGGAGATCAAAGGCCTTAGTACCAATGAGGATGTGTCCGTACTTCTTGACAAATGTGGTAGATTCTTGCGAAAAGGGTCCTTGTCATTAACAATTAGAGAATTGGGTCATATGGGGCTTCCTGATAAAGCTTTGCAGACTTTTTGTTGGGTTCAGAAGCAGCCTCATCTTTTCCCAGACGATCGGGTATTGGCTTCAACAATTGAGGTCTTGGCAAGGCACTGTGAGTTGAAAGTGCCATTCGGTTTAGAGAAGTTCACTAGCTTGGCTAGTCGGAGTGTGTTAGAGGCAATGGTGAGGGGTTTCATTAGAGGGGGACATTTGAAGCTTGCTTGGAACCTTGTGTTGGCTGCCAAGGATGGTAAAAGAATGCTTGACCCAAGCATTTATGTGAAGTTGATATTGGAGCTTGGTAAAAATCCTGATAAATACATGCTTGTCATGGCCCTACTAGATGAGCTTGGACAAAGAGAAGATTTTAATTTAAGTCAACAAGACTGTACAGCTATCATGAAAATCTGCATAAGGCTACATAAATTTGATGTTGTGGAGAGTCTCTATCATTGGTACATACAATCTGGAAGGGATCGAGGTGTGGTTATGTATACTACTCTGATTCACAGCCGTTATTCTGAGAAGAAATACAGGGAAGCATTGACAGTTGTCTGGGATATGGAGGCTTCAAATTGTCTCTTTGATCTTCCAGCTTATCGAGTTGTTATAAAGCTTTTTGTTGCTTTGAATGATCTCTCAAGGGCTGTGAGATACTTTTCGAAACTTAAGGAAGCTGGTTTCTCTCCAACATATGACATATACCGGGACATGATTAAAATATATATGGTGTCGGGGAGGTTGGCAAAGTGTAAGGAGGTTTGCAGGGAAGCAGAGTTAGCAGGATTCAAGTTGGATCAACAGATGGTGTCAAGATTTGTTGCAAATTGAAAGAGAAACATGGATAAGTTGTTAAAGATTGTATGCTTCCTGACGCAAAACTTTCTGACCCCTGTTGTGTTGAAATAACTAACCTTCAATGTCGATTCTGTTTAATCATTATATTGGGGTTTGCTGCATTTTTTCCTTTCAGCTTGATGTGCTTTTCAATTATTGTTTTTGTATATTCTACATTCTAAGACTTAACTGCTTAAGTTTTGTCATCCTAACCAGAACATATAAGAAAGAAGAGAAAGAGTGAAGTGTTTCTCCTTCTGTACTTCAGGTTCAAGTCTCTGGTGAACGCAACTAGGTATCATTTATTGCCCTTTTTAATTTATTTCATCATCTTCATTCATTGATAGGATATATCAACTGAGATGTTGATGAATGTTATACAAACTAATAGATTTTGTTTAGGCACTCATTCTATTTCATCTTCGAAATATAGTATTTCACAGTTTTCTCCTTCCATGTATCTTTCTCAAGATACTTTTCATAAAAGCTTGCTTGTCCACTTGCTTCTATGGTCAATGCAGCAGTGCTTCTTGTGCCATAACATCCCTGGATAACATAAAATATCCAGAGAAATTAAATGAGATTCCTGAGAGAGCAAATAGATAGCATGGTTAAAAGCACTTACCAGTGGGGTTTCTACTTCAACGAACACAGAGCTTAGACTATATTCCCAATCAAGTGAACAAATACCAGGTAATCTGCTTTCATCTGCCTTAATTGAGTCCCTCATTAGTTTTTCAGCCATCTCTTTCGCAGGTAATTCACCATCACCATATTTAATTAACAGTTCTTTAAAATTCAGACCTAGACGCTGAGCCTACAGGTAAATAATAAATTTAGTTACAAGTTATGAAAGTAGAGATAGTCATAGTGCAAGAAAGAAAGAGTTTGATCTAACCTTATGCCAGGGTGAATCAAGTTTTGCATTTGAAAGCACATGAATGCCTGGGCAAACTTCTTGAATGGTAACGGGTTCTCCTTTGGGTCTATTGGAGACATAAACCATAGTCTTGGAAAACATGTCAGCGAGTATCAGATTAAACCCATTGTATTGATGAGCCCCTTCTACCAATTCCTGTGCAAATTCCAGTGGACTCTTTGTACTCTGCACTAGTTTATTCAGTATCACTACTTTATGAGTATGAGAATACTTACAGTATTAAGAAAACAATGATTTACCTCCAAAAAAAGCACAGGCAAGTCTCCTCGGCTCTTTGCCTCAGGAAGGGTATGAAGCTCCAACACATTGGTGAGAAAAGCCACCCTGCCTTTTCTTGAACAAGCTAACCATGTCCCCCCTGCTAGTTCATCTCTCCCTCCTAATATTTCACCTCCATCCCACCATCCCACTGGTTTTGTAGGTCTTGAACCACCACACAAAATAAGAAAACAGAATCGGTTAGTCAAGGAAAGTCACCAAAACATAATAAACCAAATATATAACAAAGGAAAAGAAGTGCATGTGCATGCCTCTGATGATATTCATCTCTGTTTTGCAGGAGAAGTAGAGGGTAGAGAGGATGAGCTTGCCAAATAAATGCGGCTATACACATTTCAATTGCTTGGCTTATTATCAAGCATGAAACAGTAGTGTTACAAGCAAGAATGATGAATATAATGGGAGCTAAATTATGAAAGCGGAAGTATTAAGCATGAGCTTTCATCTGCATGTGTTCGTCTCTGCTGATAAAGAGTCGCATGTGGGTATGCCTATATATAAGCTTTCAAGTGACAAAAGAAGCTACCAATTTAACGCACGCAGTAAAGGGGTTTGGCTGGCATATCTCTTTGCATTCATTTTTTTAAGTTATCTTGTGATTATATTTATTACCAATTAGTAGATTTTCAATTATCTTCACTGTTAGTCTAGGTCAATAATTGATATTTGAGAAATTATTTAATATTTGGACATTGAAACTAAAGCCAAGACATGTAGAAATCAATTTCAGCTAGTTTGTCCAGATAGGAAGAGAATTATCGAAAGTTGAGTTGGATTGGACCTAATAATCTGATTTACTTGAGCTTGAATTTAAATTCAGATTGATCGAATCAAATTTGAGTCATGATTATAAAACAAATAGAGTTTGGGTTAAATCAAATTTAAAATTAATTATCTTAATTTATTAATTTTAAAGTGATATGAGTTAGATTTTATTAGTCTCTATGAAGGGTTGAAGTTACAGATTGGCTGTGGGCCAGAATTGTTATCAAAGTCAGACAAAGTAGTGTTAAAATTAGAAACGAGATTGAGGTTGAATTAATTTGAATATTTTAATTATAATTAATTTATATTAAATTTAAAATAATTTTTTTAAATAAAATCTAAATTTAAGTTCGAAAACCTTCAACTAATCTTGAATTATATCTTCTTCAGGCCCGTATGAACTAAATCCAAGCTCTAAATTTATGTCCCCACCAAAGCAGTGAAGTTAGAGATTGGCCATGGTCCAGGATTATTATTATTATTAAGCACGGAAAAGGCAATGTGATTAAGGCTGCAACGGACGAACGACTTGTTTGGTGGCAATTAGAGGTAATCAGGAGGCCGCCGCCATTCTAGTTTTTTATTACATATTCTTGGTTTTAAAATCCATGTGCTTAGGTCGACGTATTTTTCCGCCCAATATGTCGGCTGTTTTCATTGTTTATCTACTTCGGAGTAAATTACCATTTTCTATTCAGGATTTAGGAAAATAAATTCTCACCCTTAACTTAAAAAACAATGGACATCCACGTCTAGTCGCACATCTAATCGTGTCAATAAAAATATATAATTGGCCGAATGATATATTGCCATCTAAAATTCGATTTAATGATAAGTTTTTATTCGTAAAACTTTTAAGATCTAAGTTATCACTCTTTTACTATGAAAAAAATCAAAATACTTTTTATATTATTAATATTAAAATAAAATTTAATATAAATAATATTAAAAATAAAATTAAATTTAAAATATTAAAATAATAATAACAAAATTTTAAAAAATTTTAAAAAGTAGTCACCGTTACTAACAACGTCGTCGGTAGCAATGGTTGTCTCTAACTTAGTCAGGTGGTCGGAAATGGTCATCTTGTTCTATTGATGACTGGAAACAGTCATCTGATTTTATTGGCGGTCAGATATGACCGCCACGATGGTAGAGGTGATCAGAAGATATGGCGGAAACGGTTGGAATCAAGGATTTCGACCGTTTTTGACCATTTTAGATGGTAAAGACGGTCAGATCTAACCGCTTCCGATATCGTGACGGTTAAATCTGACTGTTAATAGAACCAGATGATTGTTTTCGGTCATCTAACGATGTTAGAGGCGACCACTGTTGTCGGCAACACTATCGACGGAAGTTGTTGCTTTTTAAACTTTTTTATTTTTAAACTTTTATTAATTTTTAATATTATTTTATTTTAAATTTATAGTTTTATAAATTTATTTTTTAATTTTAATTTAAAAAGACTTAAATACCCCTATGATGGTAGGTATTTGGCTTTTTAAAGTTTTGAGAGTAGGAGTTTGTCAGTAAGTCAAACCTTGAGTGATAATATGTCGTTTGACCTATATAATTTAATTAAAATAATATCAAACAAGAAATGCAACATTCATTGTACTTACGACAAACTTACATCGCATCAATTAAATCATAGTTTTTTAATATAATTTTAATTAATTAAAATTATATAATAATTTAATTTTTTAAACAGGTGTTAACATTTATTTTCATAAATAAATTAAATTTTAGATGATATTTATTTGTTTTACTAATAATTGGATTGAAAATCACATGTAAAGAAATTTGCTTTCAACGTATACATGTATTATCTCAAGACACCATCATTTTTAAGGCTTGTAATTGCTAAACACTCTACAACATTATGAACGGTCCATTCTATGTTTTTGTTATTAGATCTTTTTAGAGTTATTCAAACTTAGATTAAATAAATTAAATGTAAAATGATTTTTAACTAATTTAAATCAAATTTAAAATTAATTTATTTTTGAAACAAGTTAAAATCTTAATTCATCAAGGTTGGACTCCTAAATTAAGTTTTAATATGATTCAATTTAGAGTGAACCTAACAATGTATTCCCTAATCAATCAACTCTTTGGATTTTAACCCCATTTTCTAATGTCGAGTTGACACTAAAATTAATAGTGGGCTTTATTGTGTTAGGTCACATTGAAAATGATAGTACTTGACAAAACCACGAGCCATGTTATATCAAAATACCATAAAAATATAATTATTGATAATTTCTAATGTCGAGTTGGCACTAAAGTTAATGGTGGGCTTTATTGTGTTGGGTCACATTGAAAATGATAATACTTAACAAAACCACGAGTCATATTATATCAAAATACCATAAAAATATTATTCTTGATAATTTCTAATGTCAAGTTTGTACTAAAGTTAATGGTGGGCTTTATTGTGTTGAGTCACATTGAAAATGATAATACTTAACAAAACCACGAGTTATGTTATATCAAAATATCATAAAAATATGATTCTTGATAATTTCTAATGTCGAGTTGGCACTAAAGTTAATGGTGGGCTTTATTGTGTTGGGTCACATTGAAAATGATAATACTTGACAAAACCACGAGTCATGTTATATCAAAATACCATAAAAATATGATTATTGATAATTTCTAATGTCGAGTTGGCACTAAAGTTAATGGTGGGCTTTATTGTGTTGGGTCACATTGAAAATGATAATACTTGACAAAACCACGAGTCATGTTATATCAAAATACCATAAAAATATGATTCTTGATAATTTCTAATGTCGAGTTGGCACTAAAGTTAATGGTGGACTTTATTGTATTGGGTCACATTGAAAATGATAATACTTGACAAAACCACGAGTCATGTTATATCAAGGCCAAAGGACTATTTTCCACCTATAGTTTGAGAGAGGGACAAAGTCCCACCTGCTTAAATTTAAAAGCCCGGTCTCCCACCCGTAACCCAATTTTTTATAATTTTTTATTGAAATGACTAAATTACCTTTTTAAAAATTAAAAATTTATAATGAAAATATAAAATAATTTTTAAATATAAATATTTTCAAAAAATTATAAAAAAATTAAAAAATATATTTAAAAAATTTTAAAATTTAAAAATTGAGCGACCACTTGCGGATGCGGCGGCGGTTCTTCAATACAAATTTTAAAAATATTTTTATAATTTTTTAATATTTTATATTTATATAAAATTTATTTTATTAATTCATAAAATTTTAATATTAAAAAGACAAAAATGCCCTTGATTATTACTGTACACTTATTATTTTTAATATTAAAATTAGGTTACGGGTGAGTGACTGAACTTTTAAATTTAAGCGGATGAGACTTTGTCCCTGTCTCAAACTATGGGTGGGAAATAGTCCTTTGGCCTTATATCAAAATACCATAAAAATATGATTTTTGATAAATCATGTAGGCTCATCAAATACTAAGATTTGAGACACAGCTCATGGTGGGATAATGCCTTATAAGTTTTTTCGATAAATTATAAAAAAAAAAAAAAACTTTTAGGACCACTCCGTGAGTCTTCCTATGAGATCTCAACATAACACATTATGTTTGCAGGTCTTATTAAAGTTAGATTGTATCTAAAAAAAGTGTATTATATAATCATGCACAATAGTTAGCATATTTTAATCTATTTTTCTTAATAAAATTATATACATTAATAATGGTTATTAATTTATATAATAATGATAATTATCATTATATGATTTGCTAGTTTTAAATTAAAATTAAATTATTAGTGAATCACATAATTATACATTAATAATACATAAATTAAAAATCATCGCTGGTACAATATTTTTTCTCAATCCACCAAACCCATTTCACCAACATGTATCAAAATCCATAAAATGCAAAGAAAATTGACAAGAAATTATTTCATGTAAAATTCATTGAACTTTGTCTTCCCCATTCAAGTTAGGGACATTAAATAATGCAATGTCGGCACCAACTTATGCGGCTCAAAGGGGCTTTCAGCACTATGAACGCGCACGCACGCACAAATTTATTTTGGTGGGGGCTTGGGCTTGGTCTAGGTCTAGTGCGATTCCAAATGTGAGAACAGACTTGCCATTCAAATCTCTATTGTATTCAGAGATTCTAAATTTTGCCTGACACAAGGAAAGAATAAAGTGCGACTTGGGCAGGCAAGGTAATAAGGGTGGAATGAGAATCTTAAGTCATTTTGGATTTCAACCCCCACTTTACAAATCAATGAATTCAGTTTGGGCTAAATTCGTATCAAACTTAACTTTAGATCAACGAGATGGAATTTGAACTCCGTTAAAAAAATAATTAAATTTTGGATATTTAAATCAATTTCAATTTGATTGGATTGATTTTAAATCAACTTGCTTTATAAAAATAAACCTAATTTTTGGATTGAATTAGATTTATTCAATCCCAGTTTAAACAATATAAATTGAATCCAATTCGACACCTAAGGTTTGAGAAACCACATTCTCACCTTTCAAATTCCTAAATTAGAAATTCTCGTATAAAACTTAATTTTGTTAGAAAAAAAATAAAAATAATTATAAAAGGAAATTAATGTTATTTTGCTTTCATAAAATTTGTTTTTTATAAGGATATCAATGTTTATAAGATAAAAATTATGATTTTCTCAAACATTAGGTAAAAATGTAATTTATTTATTTTATAAGAATATCAACGTTTAGAGGTGTTAAATTATTATTATTTTATTAAAATTATTGAATTTTCTTTTTTATTAAATAACACGAACAATCAAAATATTTATTAAAAATAATAATTTTTTCCTTTTTTTATTTAATATATCAAACTAACTATCATAAATATTAAATAAAAATAATAATAATAAAAAAGTTTAGTTGTTTGGTTTGGGAGTTTCTGTTCTCATGATATCACGTGTCATAGGCAACCCCTTTCACGTGACGTTCCGTCCACGTCGGCAAAGGCATTCACACGAAGGAGCCAACCCAATCTGGAATATTACTAGAGTACAAAAAAATAAAAGTAAAAATTAAAAAATCGTCCCTGTTTGGCTATAGAATAGAATAGGAACGAAGAGAAGAAGGGAAGAATGGCAGGGGAATTTGCAGGCCCAACAGCTACGACAATGACAAAGAAGAAGAAAAAGAAGGGACGGCCGTCCCTCTTAGACATCCAAAAACGCTCCCTCAAACAACAACAATTATTAGACCAACGTAAACAACAACAACAAAACCCTAATTCTTTCAAATCTAATCGCCGATCCACTCGCCAAAACCCTAATCCCAATCACAATGAAGGCGTCGACGACGATGACGATGAGCGCAAAGAAAAGAAGCACAAGTTATTACTCGGCTTGGACAATTCTTCTAACCATGCGCACCAGCAACAACAACAACAACAACAACAATTCTATCCGACTTCTTCGCCCAAATTTTCTGGTCCTGATTCCACTCGTCGTCTCAAGATCAACTCCACCCGTACGGGATCTGATCAAGCGGTGATCATCAACACTTCCTATCTAATTAATTTTGGCGGTTTTTGTTCGACTTTTAAAAATCTGTTTCTTACAAATAAATAAATTTTTTAAATACTTTTGGGATTTCGCGCGAAAATTAAAGTTTAGGGTTGGTTGGATCGGAAGTGAATGGACGTGTTTGACTGAGTCAGGCTTTTCTTTTACTCTTTTCTGCACATATATTAATTATTTTTTTATTTTCTTTGGAAAATGTTTTGAGTGGTAGTTGGCTTCTTTATTTCTTATATTTATATTTTAAAATCTGCAGTATCCATTATATTATACTGGATTGTTTTGTAGTTAATCGTCCCAAAATAATAGAGGCACAGACCATCTTGTCTGTAAAGCTTAAATTTGTCTTTTTTTCTTTATTAATTTTAATTATTACTTGTTTTTTTCTTGCGTTGTTGAACACCTTTTTACTGTAACTTTCGATATTTAAATTTTTATTTTTACTTATAATTTTCTATATTTAATATTGAAGTAATTTCCTTGCAGGAAGAAAAGGTTTTGAAAGCGACGGACGCTCTTCATGGTATCAATCAATCTCGATATTCTGGGAATTTAAAAAATAATTAATTTACACTAAAGTATGCAAAATTTTATGTGGACAGGGTCACCGGTGGACTCCGGTCCCACGACGCCTTTGCCAGACAAAAAGTTGTTAGTGTTCGTTCTTGACAGGCTTCAAAAGTGTGTTGTTTTAGCTCTATGATTTTCTTTCTTTAAGTACTATTATGTTATGCTTTTTTAATTGGGTTTTGATTGGTTCGTGTGCAACTCCTTTCAGGAAGGACACTTATGGGGTGTTTTCTGAGCCGGTGGATCCAGAAGAGGTGCATTTATTTTTGGGAAACTAGTGTTGCTTACGCATATATGTGTGCAATGATTGAATTAAAAGTTTCATGATTTGATGAAATCTTCCTTATTTTGTTGCAGCTTCCTGATTACCATGAGATCATTGCTCATCCAATGGATTTCGCTACTGTGAGGAAGAAACTAGATGGAGGGTCGTATGCCAACTTGGAGCAATTTGAGGTTGGTTACATATGTCTGTAAGTTGATAATTTTGGATATATGAGTTAAATTACTTGGACTAGAGTTTGCTTGAATCAACCTGTGTCAATTTTTGCACCCAATAACCTGCTGGATTGAAGTTCAGTTTTTTGTTAAATTATGGGCATGTATCTATTGGATTTTATGATTCCATGCTCCATTACTTTTATTTTGAATTTCAAACAATTTTTTTTGTGTTGGCTTTGAGTATTTACTGTCGTAGATATTAAATTGCGATTATTGATTCTGGTGATTTAAATGTTTTTAAGGTAATCTTGATTCATTATGATTATCTTACTCATATGGTTTCTTAAGGTTCTTCTAGTACTCGTATTGACTTTTTATAATAATTTACTAACTGTCATGGTCACTATTGGTGACTCTGTGGGCAACTCATTGTTTTCCAGATTTTATATAAGGACCTTTGTCTCTTACTATATTTTCTTCAGATTCCGCAATTAAAGCCTATATTTTTGTTTCTTCGTAATGGAATGATAGTTGTCTCGATACAAGTAAATTGACCAGGTGCCACAAGGAACAATGACAGCACAGGAATGGATGGATAAGTTGATTTTGATTAAGAATCTTATAGTGATTTGATTGTAGATGAGCTAATTTGGAATACTCGTCTTTAAGGTTCTGTAATTTATGTTTGAACCTCTAAGTTCTCAGCCAAGTCCCTAATGCAACAATGACTTATGTCAATGGTGGTAGCTTGTGTCTTGTTCTGTACTTACAAATGTCTTATGTTTTACTATTTGGATAGCCTTAAGACCGTCCTTGGAACTATTATCTAGTATGTGCATGTAGAGTCGAGTTTCTAATTTATCTTGGCTAAATGTTTTTAGTGGTGCAATTAAGCATGTATAATTGTTAATATTCATCTTATTGTAGCCATTATCTAATGATTTATTCATGGTGATCGGTAGAGACTTTATGAGCTTTGTTTGGTTTAATGTCGTTATGCGGGAGCCATTCCAAAGATGGTGTAAGACATAGGCAAGAACCAATCATGCTTTTGACTCAAATATGAAGTATTGTTATGACTCTTTAATTGTTAGAATGTGTGATTGCCATAAAAAAATTTCTATTTAGAACTGAGATTAGTCTCCTTTGTTTATCAGCTTTCAGAAGGAATTTAGTTAGGACTAATCTTGGTTTACTTTCTGATGAAAATGTTTGATTTTGATCTATGAGTAACTTGACACTTTTGGCTATCATTTTCTTCATGCAGAAAGATGTTTTTCTCATTTGCTCCAATGCAATGCAGTATAATTCACCAGATACGATTTACTTCCGACAGGTTTAATCTGGTTTCAATTTTTTATGTGTTCTCATATTGGGGTTCTCTTTCTTGTGTTTTCTGCTTCTTTTTTTTTTTTTTTGGGTGACAGATGAAAATATTTCTGTAGGCACGAACCATTCAAGAGATGGCAAAAAAGGACTTTGAAAATTTGAGGCAAGATAGTGATTGTGAACCACAACCAAAGATTGTGAGGAGAGGCAGGCCACCGAAGAGCTTGAAAAAGTCACTTGACACCTCTCCTTCTAATCGTGCTGCTTGTGACTTTTCCTCTGATGCAACCCTTGCTAATGGAGGAGATAATGGCAGTTGGTCCAGTCCTCACAATCTAAGAAGAGGACCAACGCCATCTGTCAAGTTTCAGCCTTCTGATGCATTAAACAGGGCCTCTTATGGTTCTCACTCTCTGACCGGTGAAACTTATGCTAGCTGGTTATCAGAATGGGAGAATGAATTTCCAGGTTTTTGTACTTAATGGACTCTGATTTGCTGCTTCATATCAGGGCCTATTATGACTCACTCATTTATGATGGATATTGGGTTTTTTTTTTTTTTTTTCTAAATTTCTTCATCTTTTTGCAGCCTCTGTTGTGAAGGCTGTGTTGAGGTGTGGGAAAAAACAATTTACATTAGATGAGAATAAACGCAGTACCTATAAGGACTCATTATCTTCAGGGCAAGAGCCATCTGTTTTCACAACCTTCGAAGGAGAACTGAAGCAACTAATGGTGGTATGTGCAATTCAACCAATTATTTATTTCTTCAAATTGTCATGTTTAAAGGAAAACTGTTTCTGCTCAATAAGTGTGATTCCTACGCCCCCCTCCCTTTTTGTTGGTGATTTAGGGAATAGAGATTCCCAGTTAAATTTCTATCAGAATAATTATTATGAAATTTGAAACAGATATCACAGATTTTGGATTCTGGCTGAATGATTTATTTTTTTTTTTTTATGGAACTGGTAATGGCTAGTATGTTATATCAAAAGAGATGACAGATGCATTGTGCAAACTAGAGGAAGTCTCCAAATTCAAATGGTCACATATCTGCCTAATATCAATCTTTTAGCACTTGTTCATAAGTCCATGTGGAGATTTGGTTATTGGTAATCCTATTTATTTATTGATTCATTTAATTAGGTTGGTCTAAACTCTGAGCATGGTTATGCTAGAAGCTTGGCTCGATTTGCTGCAGATCTTGGGCCAGTTGTTTGGAAAATTGCATCAAAGAAAATTGAAAGCGTTTTGCCTGTTGGGGTCAAGCCAAGTCCTGGATGGATAGGAGAAAACAAGGTTAACGGGCTGCTGCAACACATATTTTCTGAAAAACAGAAGTCTTCAAATGATTATGTACATGGTGACCATTCAAGCAGACTGCTATCTCTGGACACTTCTGGTTCGAACTCTGCTATTGGAAAAAGATATTTGATGCAAGTTGGGGAAGATTTGGAGCCTAATAGAGAAGTTAACTCCCTAAGTGAGTCAATGTTTCTGAGTAGTACTCTTGGTGGGTTAAAACCTGCATCTCGTTTTTATTCTCAGTCAGTACGTCCAATCCACTCTGATATGAACGGTTATAGTGGTACTGGTGGTTTTGAATTTAACTCTTTGCTCCAATCAGGGAAAGCAGGGCTTGGCACAGAACCTGGAAAGCCCAGGGTTATCAATTGTCCGGTGCCTTGTGAAATGCTTGGTGTGATTCCGAACAGCACCCATCCCATTTGCTCAATGCCCACAATTGTTCATGATTCAAACCTATCAAATGTGGCAGATTGTTCAAGTAGTCTACACTCAGAAAATTCCTTGGCCCCAGGCACTGGCTCTAGGCCACATACAGCAGTGGATGTGGGGCTACAGGCGGAATCATCTTGGCCAGAATTGTCTACATTTAAAAAACAAGTTTTCCATCCGTTTCCACCAGACTTGAATGTTAGATTCCTTGCGCCGGGCTCACCTGTTTTGAATATGCAGATTAGTTCACAAAAGCAGCCTGACTTGGCGTTACAGCTGTGAAAGACACAAGGAAAAAAGGGCATTTCCCTTCAATTCAACTCGGGGTATTGTAAGGTAAGGGTTTTCCTCAAATTTTAAACTTTTGCCCAAATAGGAATAGCATTGTGGCAGGCGGGCGTCGTTTACCATATTTCCATTTGGGTCGCTCAGTGAGTAGCTACATTGAGTGTAGAGAAATATTTTGTACAGATTAATATATCCATTTTTTAATCTGGTGGAAATCATAGTTAATATATAACAGTAAAATTTTTTACATTGGGATGTTTTCAAATGTTATGGTAAAATGGCCACTTGGATATGGACTAGGAAATGATCTGAAATTTGAGTTAACTGTTAATAATAGTGAGGTTTCATTTGTCATCTTAATGGTTCTCTGCAACTCTTTAAGAATTTGACAATGGCTTAGGATTAAAATTCAGTTTAAGAATTATGGGTTGTTGATTGTGATCCTTGTATACATTAGTCCAATGGTTGAAATTTGAACTTGGTAGAGCCCGGAAAAGATTCAAATATTTTTACTGTTTAATTTTGTAATATTTAGTGACGTCTACCGACTTTTTTTTTTTGATAATCTAAACGTAATTTTCACCTTAATTATATTTGATGAGTAGAATTTTTAATTCTAGAAGGAGATTATACTTGCAGAGATTAGAGGATGACTGGGCTGGAAAAGAACAAAATACCTTCAAAAAAATTATCCTGATTAGACTCGATCTAAGTTATGTGAGTTATATTTTATCAAATGTTGGTGCTTGTAACAATGTTTGAAAACATAGACTAAATCAGTCGATCGTTTTTGAGACTTAAAACTGATAAAGAACATATGCGTTACATATACACAGATTATTCAGTTTGATTAAATACTATTTTAATGTTTATTCATTTTATCATTTTTAAATAGGATAATGGCGCTAATATTATAATCAATTTAAATTGAATAACTTTTTTATCAAGTTTAATTTAAAGATAACAAGCAATTTAAGGTTAAGTTGGAGATATAAACAACTTCAAAATTATATTTAAGGTGTAAATATAAATTTCGATTAAGAGTTTACCAATATTTTATTTGACGGGAAAACAAGCTCATAAATTTATGTAAGTGAAGTTATAAATAATTCAAGAATAATTTAACTCATATAGAACTTTAAGATATATCAATAAAGAAATATGTCGATCCTTTAGATTAGGTAAATGTCATTGTTTGAATATCAAAACAGTAATCGGTGACTGTAATTAACGATGTGGAGAATGATGATGATGATGATGATAATAATAATCCTTTCTCTTATTCTCAATAATCTCCGACAAAAAGACCCTAATACATATTTACATTGTCCTTCTGTGTGTTTGTCTTCCCTGTGTTTGTATGTACGTACCTACCAAATCATTCTCCACTAGATCTACACCCAATTCAACCAGAAGCCCAATAATTTAGCACCTTCAATTGCCTAATTATGCAGCACTTAAAGCTCGATTAATCATCTTCCCACGCCAATTTCAGCCCTTTGTCTGTTTGACTTCCAAACCATTGCTGGTTCAACAACTTCAACCGCTCATCTCTCACGTCACAGAACATCTTGCTCCACCCTTTCGGCTCAACCGGCTCCACCCCTAATCCCGGCGTCCGATCATTTGACCGCAGATTCATTGTCTCTCTCCAATCCACCACATAAGCTGAAGCCCTCATCCGAAACTTGCTCTTGAACTCTGACCATGCTTGGTACTTGTAATGGTTCACCACTGCTAACTCCGGACTCATTTGCTTCCATTTGTACGTCTTCTTCAACCCGAAATGGTGAATCACGTTGTACAATGAATCGTCAACTGCTTCTAATAATACAACCGACTTGTGCCGTTCCTGTTGGACGCGTCTGTAACAGGTGTACCCTTGTGTGACTCCTCCGACGGGGTGGGAAGTCTGACCCGAAGGCCCAAAATCGTGGCACCGGAAGGAGATTTCACCGATGGATGGTTCTTTTGGTAACAGGGATTTTAAGAGATGAGGTGATGGTTGTGGCTTTTTGTACCAGAATGGAGAGAAGAGGAATTCGTCGACGTCAAAGTACATCATCCATTTGCATGAATCTATAGCGTTTAATGCATTGTGAGAGAAGCCAGCTTCTTGAGTCTTGGGCCATAGCCATAGAAATGTTGTCACGTTGTGACCTTGTTTGTTAAGTTCCTGAACGACCGTTTTCAAATTGTCGTCGCTGTCGTTATCATACAATATGAATTTTTCCACTCCGATTCTTGAATGGTACACCACCCATTCTTTCAAGTACTTGCCCACGTTGTACACCATTGTTGATGCGCACAACAGCGATTTCTTCTCGGCGGTTACCGCCGTCTTGAGACGGGGTGTGTAGTACGCCACGGAGGGGACGATCAGATTCTCGTTTGGGATTTCTATTGAGACTTTGATTGGCTTGTTGTTGGAAGTTGAAAAAAACGCTGATAAGTCCGGTTGAGCACACCTGAAGACCTCTTGTATCGAGCTGGTTACGGAAGTTCTAACGGCGGTGTTCGTATTGTTGTCACCAAACAGACACCTTAACTCGTGAGGAGGCCTGTTGAATCCTTGACGTCTGTTCACGCCTTTGGCGAACAAAGCGACGTCGGTCTCCGTGGAAAGCGCCTCGTACGTATAGAAATTAGTTCTGATGAGCTCCTTGGCAGAAGCTTCTTTACTGAGAGATTCTTCTTCTTCTTCTTTCTCCGGAAGTTTCGTCAAAACCGGTTGAAAAATCGGCCGTTGACGGCGAACTCTTCTCGGCATAATACATTTAAATGTCGGCAGATTCGTTAACCGCAAAAACCCCGAGAATCTAGCCTTAGAAATTTCCTTGGTCGAAAAAAAACAAAACCAGCCCTCCACAGAATCCGACGGTGTATCGGGCGAGACGACTGCAAGAACCTCCCAATCCGGGAAAAAAACCGAGTCGGACTTCAGTCTAACATAATCGCGAAACACATGACGGGCATGTGGAGAGAGTTCATTCACCTGCTCCGGCACCACCTGATCGGATAGGTTGGCATTAGCATCGGCACTGGCGTTGCTCGACAAAGGCGCTGAGATGTTGGCGGGAAAGAAGGCGATGGCAAAGTGGGGTGGCGAGATTACAGTGAAAGAGACGAAATGATAAAAGAAGAAAGTGAAGAAAAGAAGGGAAGGGAAGACGAACAAGATCTTCGTTTTGCAGCCCATGCGAAGGGGAGTTTCACGCAAAGAAACAACGGATGGTGATTTCTTTAGAGGAGACGACATTGGTTATTTGTGTGTATATGGGGAAACTGAAGGAGATCCGGCCACGGTTGATAAGAGAGAGTTTTGAGTGGAAGGAATATGAAGAATCCTGATGAGAAAAGGATCATCAGGTTCTGTTTTCGTGAACCAGAGGGGAAGGGAGAAGGAGAAGGGGAAGGTAATATTGAATGACGTGGTTGCGCGCCAGAGTTTTACAGGACGAGGCGCCTTCTACCTATTTTGGATCCTGTCTTATTACTATTATTTACTTTTTTTTAATTTTATTGATAAATAAAATAATGCCACGTATATACTTTTTTATATATATATACACACACACATACTATGCTGGATTTCATAATACATATTTGAACTCGCTTGAATCAGGTCAAAATATTATTTAAAAGTTATTAGTAAAATAAATAATATTATTAGTGTCAGTAACAATATTGTTTAAGAGAATTTAAGACAAATTTTAATTTTAATTTAATTTAAAACAAATTAAACATCAAATTGAATTAATTTAATTTTAATTTAATCCTAACGTGGAGAAAATTAGTAGGCATTTTTAACTATAAATTCACATTTTTGGAAGGAGAAATTTACTATTTTTTATTATAGGTTCGACAAAATCACAAATCCTGAAATCATAAACAGCAAATTATAGTTTATGAGGGAAAGGAATCAATGGTTGAAGGGGGCTGGACTTGGACCCAAGTGGCGGCTTAGCTTAATTGGAAACTAGTTTATTTATTTAATATAATTATTATTTTAATAATATTATTGATTTTTATCAATAATTTTTTATTATATTTTATATAAACTCAATCAAAAAATTAATATTATAAATTTAATTAACGGGCTTAAGCCCGAGAGCAGGTTTTCCTGCAACTACAAGCGAGAAGGGGAGCGCAGATTGTGGCCTTACAGCTAACAAGGATGAGCCACACTTGTCCTTCGACCGCACACAAAGTTCCATTCGTACGTATCGGTGAAGCTACACTTGCCCGGCCATGTGCCCAAATAATAAATTCCAGCCCTTCAAAGATTACTTTCCTATGAATCCAGTGCTCCTAAATGACGAGTAAAATCAAAGTTTTAATACCCACATCAAGCCGTGACCGGGTCCAGAGCCCCGGCCCTCTAGTTGGGGGTTCGATTTAAGCTCCAGTTATAATAATTTAAAATTTATTTAATTTTCCGGATTTATATGGAGATTAAACTGCAACTTAGCATAATTCATTCAATTTGATTGTGGACCGATTTGGTCAAAAGATATATCAAAATGAAAGTCGAAATTTTGTAAAACTATGCCGATATCAACATAACCATTAAACTAGATTCATATAAAAATTGAATCACAATTGAATACAATTTATTTTATTGGACTATAGGTCAATTTTATCCAAAGATATACATTAATATGAAACCAGTCAATAACAACTCTCATATTTATATAAGCAATGATTTGGGTTTTTAATTATAAATTAAATAAATATTCCCACCTAAGGTTTAGAAAAACCAACCACCCATCCCTTGGACTTTAAAAATGGTCAAATGTTATCCAAAACTCAACTCCTTTAATAAGGTATTGGCTTGACACAATATCAGACACGAAAATTACCAAATTACCTTAACAATTTTTAGTTTATGAAATTGTACTAACGGTAAAGGGTTTATTGGAGGCACAGCTAAGCAGCAACTGGAATCTCACCTAGAGAGACACAAGTTTATCATAATTGCATATGTCTAATATTATTTTAACCAAATCACGTAACTAAAATCATGTTTAGGATTAGATTTGAATTAAATTAATTTGATTTCAAATTTTGATTTGATTTAGTTTAATTCGGTTAAACTAATTTAGGTCAAACTCAAATTTCGATGATTAATTCGTTTCCCAAATCTAATAAAATTTGAATTAGAAAAAATTTGATTTAATCTAACTCCCAAATCAAGAGATTACTCAATTAGATTTAAGTATAACTCATGACTCAAATTGAATCATATCAAACAATTGTCAAAATAACGTTTTTTCATTTCACTTTAAGATAAAGTTATGATATTTTTATTAATAAATTACAAATTCAAATTATAATTTGAGTCATAAGTTTAATCTAAACTTTAAATTTAAGAACCAAGATGAACTAAAACTACCCTTAACTCTAATAAATTTGAACTAAATTATTTTTTATTCAAACTACATTCAAATCATAAAGTGTTTGAATGCAACCATGCTCTATATATATATATATAATCGAAAAGGACATTGACAATAAAAAATTAGTTCAACAAGATGCATGCTTAGAGTAAAACAGTATTATAAATTCTGTTATGTTGTAAGTATTAAATTCATTTGAACAAATATTTATCCATTATTCTAGAGTATGTGAGTCATCATATAGTGAAGTTCATGACTTGTCAGATGATGAAGAAGAAGAAGAAGAAGAAGAAGAAGGAAATATAATAATATGTGATATGATTGACATCATGGACCAAACCCTTTGGCTCTTTTCATTTATAAATTTCTTTAACATAATTAACCTTAATGTTACATCAGTACTAGCTAATCAGACTTAGTATCTTAATTTTTGTAAGAAAATGAACTGGATTTGATTCGATTAGCATCAAGCTCAAACAAAATATAATCTAAGAATAGAAAGAGCATAAAAAAGAAAGAGTGAGATTAATTTGAGATTGATAAATTAAAACTTAAAATAAAATGTTTGAATTATCATCAAATTCGATTTACTTTATAAAACAATTTTTAATTATTAATTTGAATTCGATTCATTTGATCTGAATTTAAATTAAAAGTCGAATAGGTCAAATCAAATTTAATTTTATGTCTTAAACCTATCTTGTGCTATAAGTTGGGGCATGATAGTATTAAAATTTTCCTCTATCATTTTATATAAGCATAAGATATTAAAAAAAATTAGAATTTTAAGTATGATCGGACCAAAATTAAGACAATGAAGACATAATAGTATTATATTTTCCTTTATAATTTTATATAAGCATAAGATACTAGAAAAAAATTCGGATTGTAAGTATGAATGAGCCAAAATTAAGTCAATAATTAAACTTGTTTATACAAGTTTGAATTGATAAGAATAATTAAATTTAAATCAATTTTAGTCAAATATAAAGTAAAATTGTTTTTGAGTCTCAATTTATTAATATTGAATTGACTTATTTTAATTCCAAATGATCTCGAACTAGGTGTTATTGAGGCTCGGTCCTAATCGAATAAACCCTGGATAGGTACTAAAATCACTTCTCATTTTCCTCGGCAAAATTATTATGGGTCCGTCCATGAAAACAAAAAGAGGCCCATCAATGAACCGAATTTGTGTGAGATGGCTTTAATCAACCCAGCAGGTCCAATTGGATTTTGGACTTCGGACCCAGCCTCAGTTTATGATAATAATGTGATTTACTGTCATTGATTTGAAAAGTAAGTCTTACGATGTACACCAAAATAAAAAAAGTCATTATCAACCCAGCATTTAAGGAAATAACTTCCCGCGCCTTAAACTTTTTAACTACAAAATTTCACCCCAAACTCAACTCCATTTGAAAAAAAATGTAACAGTAATTTGGCATAAATGTCATATACCTTTACATTTAAAAAAAAAAATAAAATGGTAACAACAAATCACATCATAAAAAGGTGTGATCCACCTTAAACGCAGCAATCCAAATGTTTAATTTTGGAAGAATTGTATAAAAAATTATATGATTTTGATTAACAACTAACAATATATAACATATAGAAGTCAAATGATATGATTTATCGATTACATCTAGCTAAGCTAAATTGAAATTAACGATCCCAAGGGTTGGACTAAGTAGTGAATGATCAATTTTCAAGACAAGAATTTAGGGTTCAGGTAGTAGAATACCACATAATAAAAAATCATGAAAATCCTAATAATAGATTAAAAGATAGTTGATCAAAAAGGTTATAATGTCTCTAATAAAAAAAAATTGTCAATAAAAGAATTTAAGTCCAAAAGTCAAGATCAAGGTTCTCATTGATTGTAATGACCCAAGGGTGTAACATCCCAGATTCGGGGTCAGTTTGAGATTTTTGTGAATTCTAGGGTTGTGTGTATGTTTTGGGGTGAAATAGTGATTTTTAGAGAGTTTTGTGGCTTATGCATGGATCCGTTTGGGAGGATTTGCATGCGAGCGCGGGAAAATGGCATTTTTGTAAATTTTTCCTGCCATGTACGCCCGTACATAAGAGATGTACGCCCGTACATGAGATAAGTTTCAGCCGCCTTGGTTTTAAGTCGCGCTTATCCGCTTCCAAACCCATTTTCACCCAAAGTTTTCCTTTCAATTTCAGAGAACATCAACCCTAGGAGGGAAGAGCAGCTTCCAGGACCTTCCAATCAAGCTTGAGCTAGAGATCTTCTTGAGAGAGAAAGCATGTCTAAAGGTAGGCGCTTCTTACCTCTTTCCCTTGAGTTTTTGTTATGTTTGATTCATGCTTGATGCGTGTGAGTTGATTCCAACATGCTTGTAATGTTCTCTTTGTGTGTTGATGATGATTTGAGATGAATATGATGATGATTGATGCATATGTTTATGCTTATGTGTGAGAATATATGTTTATGTATGTTTGGAGATTGGGTTGGATGATTTTCATGAGATTTGAAGTTGTTGGAAGTTTAATTATGTTTATTTGAAGTGTTTGGCATGTGATTTATGCTTGATTTGAGTTTGGGTTGTGTTTTTGGCCGGAATCGAGTTGATTCCCGACGGTCATGGAGGTGCAGAGCAGGATGTACGCCCATACACCCGCAGTGTACGCCCGTACATCATGCCTTTTCTTCAGCATGTACGGCCGTACATGGCTCATGTACGCCCGTACATCAAGACAAAATGAGAATTTTTCCAGAAATCACAGAATCGCGCACGACCACATGCACGACTTGCTCACGGTCCCGTGCACATGCATGTACGCCCGTACACATGATACGTACGCCCGTACGTCAAGCAGAAAAGAGAAAAATAAGTTTTAAATGAAAAATATGCACAGTAAACTCTATCCGAGTGATAGAAAACAGTAAATTGAGCTCAAATAAGATACATGATGCATCATATGCATATGCATAGGATGACATGCCATACAGTGTTTTCAGAAACGGATCCGAGGATCCGAATTCATGTTTTCAGTTGAAAAACACAGATTTCAGAGGTGAATACGAGGGGGCACTTGTGAGTTTCAGCACCCATGTCACCAGGAGTTATATACTCATTACTAGCCCTATGTATTGGCATGTGCCGGGTTGCTCAGCTAGTAGTTTAGTTTTCTTGGTCCGAGGATCAGATGAGTTTTAGCACGAGGCGCTCAGATCAGTTCAGTTTCCAGGCCCAGGCCTGATGGCATCACGTGGGCCATACAGTTTGTGGCACGTGTTTGCAGAGGAAACTCACATGGCCAAAGTGCCGAATCCCTGTATTTCATCAGTTTGCGCAGCACAGTTTTCAGCATATCATGGTACCCCAGGGTACATAGTTTTCAGTACAGCTTTCAGATAAAGCTATTATGAGATTTTCAGATATAGGATCCCAGGATCCAACAACAGTTTTCATGAACAGTTTTCAGAAAACTATTTTTAGTAAACAGGCCCAGGCCTAGTTATGATTTCAGCATGTTATCATATCATGTCATGATTATATGACACAGTGCATATCATTCAGAGAATGATAAGACAGTAAGAAACTGTAAACGAACAGAACATGAATTACGTGTAAAAGACACGAACAGCAGTAATATTATCAGATCAGTATCAGAACAGTTCAGTTTATGATTTCAGTCAGAGTTCGGTGCGTCAAGTTTGACCTTTCGGATTACTCTTCACTCTAGGTTGTTTACGTATACTCATATACGTATTTTACGACCCAGTATGAGGTAGTATCCGATCCGTGAAGATGAGACCGTCAGAGTGGTTTTCAGTTGAGCCTGTTCAGTTGTGTTGAGGTGGCAATCCTTCGAGAAGGGTTGGTTTAGGGTCTGAGGATATGAAGTGCTTACTGAGTGATTTTATCACTCACTCCCTACTTTCCTTTCTCTTGCAGGTAGGTTGTTGGGAGCTGGGAGGAGGAGTCTGCTGTTATCTGGGATCCAGTTTACTTCAGTTTGTTGTATGCACATGTATATATTTTTTCGCGAATATTTTAATATAATCAGTTTTAATTGGGCATGTATATATGTATGTATACATTGTACTACAAGTCTTCCGCTGTGATATGTTAGTTCAGTTAAGCATTTCGGTCGGGTATTATTGACCATATTTTCTTTATTTAATTATTATTTTTTTATTAAGCAGTGAACAGTAATACCCTTCTAGGATGTCTTACATTTTTGGTATCAGAGCGATATCAAAGCGGAAACTGTGTGCATGTGTGTGAATTGCATAGTTTTCAAGATGCATATGTGTGTATTTCAGCGTATCCCAGCAGCCAGAGCTCGTCTTCCTCTCGGTGTAAGTACCGTAGTATCTGTTTTGTTCGGTTGACCCTAATGCTTGTGGTTTCTTCAGATAGAGGAGGTAGAAGAGCCCGTGTTCTAAGATCTTCCGAGGAAGAGGATAGTGCTTCAGTTGGACATTCAAGTGGAAGTGGTAGTGGTGGAAGAGGACAGCAGGCCGCCCGTGGTGCTTTTGGGGAAGAAGATGTCAGGCGGATCTTCAGAGAGATGATGAGGGAGAGACCTCAGCAGCCTGTCAGAGGCGATGAGCAGATGTATGGCAGAGAGGTGCCAGTCAGAGAAGAAGCCTATCAGAGGCCAAGGCAGAGACAGCCTGAGCTTCAGAGGCAGGGTTATCCTGAGCAGATGGGTGGTCAGTGGCCAGATATGGGTCAGTATCAACAGTATCCGTATCAGCAGTATCAGGGACAGAGTTCTGGGTCTGATACGATTAGTACCAGTGGTTCGGAGAGAGTCCATCCGATCTACAGTCTTTCGGGTATTCATCAAGCTCCCAAGTTTATGGGTACTAGAGATCCGACAGCAGCTGAGGAGTGGATAGAGGCGGTTGAGAGTGTGACCGGTCTATTCACCATGTCTGATCGAGAGAGGGTCAGATATGCAGTCTTTATGTTCCGAGGTGATGCGAGGTCGTGGTGGAATCTCGCGAGGACAACCGTTGATGAGGATTCATTGTCTTAGGTAGAGTTCAGGGCAATGTTTGAGGGTGAGTTCAGGAGCCCAGGGACCGCGTATGCTAATGCTCAAGAGTTTATTGAGTTGCAGCAGGGCTCGAGTTCAGTGAGAGAGTATGCTACTCGGTTCAATGCTTTGGCCCGATTTGCTCCGAGTTTAGCAGGTACAGAGGCTGATAGAGTTCAGAAGTTCATTCATGGTCTGCATCCAGCCATTGCCAGAGATATTTTGACTGGTGATCATCCCCCGCAGAGGTTTAGTGATGCTCTAGAGAGAGCTATCAGATCAGAGATGTGTCTGCAGAGGATGAGTACGTATTCAGTTCAGCCTGAGAGAGGCAGTGACAGAGACAGGGGCAAAAGGCCCATGCAGCAGAGAAAAGCTGGTAAGAGTGCTCATCGTCAGAGGACTGGAGGTCAGCCACCGATGTGTTCTAGGTGTGGCAGGAGGCACAGTGGAGAGTGCCTGATTGGTCAGCTTGTATGCTTCTGATGTCGTCAACCGGGGCATAGGATAGCCGAGTGTCCAACTAGAGGTGGTTCTGGTGGAGCAGGAGGAGCCGGTTCCAGTAGACTTGGTTCAGACAGAGATAGAGGAGGCTTCTTTCGAGTCGGAGGCGGTTCAGCTGGAGGGGCTGATCGTCATCGCAGCGGCGGAGCGAGTGCACCAGGAGGAGGTGTAGGGACTTCAGGTGGAGGTGGAGGTCGAGCCAGAGTGTATGCCATGGGGCAGGAGCAGGCAGAGGCTACTCCACACGCAGTTACTGGTCAGTTGTTCTTCTTTAACACTCCTTTGTTTGTTTTGATTGACTGTGGTGCCACCCATAGTTTCATTTCGAGAGGGGTAGTTGAGAGATTAGAGTTGACCCCTAGTGTGATTGAGAGTCATGTGTGCATTGAGATGCCAGATGGGGGTGTGATGTATAGTGACCAGTTGTTGTTTGATCAGGAGATTGTGATCATGGGTAGATCTTTGATGATAGATCTGATCATGTTGGAGTTGAGTGATTTTGACATGATCTTAGGTATGGATTTCCTGGCGAGGTATGGGGCAGAGATCGATTGTCAGAAGAAAAAGGTTAGGCTTCACTTAGGCCCTGATCAGTTTGTCTTTGGAGAGGGTAGAGTGGAGACCATGTTGATCTCATGTATTCAGGCCAGGAGGATGCTGAGTAAGGGCTGTATTGGTTACTTAGCTAATGTAGTGAGTAGAGATGTGAGTGGGCCCAGTGTTGATCAGGTGGCAGTTGTCTGCGAGTTTCCCGATGTGTTTCCAGATAAGTTACCAGGGTTACCGCCAGAGAGAGAGCTTGAGTTCAGTATTGAGTTGCTCCCAAGGACAGCTCCTATTTCGAAAGCTCCATACAGAATGGCTCCCGCAGAACTTCAAGAATTGAAGAAACAGTTGCAAGAGCTGATTGAGAAAAGGTTTATCCGGCCGAGTTGTTCACCGTGGGGTGCTCCCATCCTGTTTGTGAAAAAGAAAGATGGTTCTATGCGGATGTGCATCGACTACAGAGAATTGAATAAGGCCACAGTAAAGAATAAGTATCCGTTGCCGAGGATAGATGATTTGTTTGACCAGCTCAGTGGGGCATCAGTCTTTTCGAAGATTGATTTGAGGTCAGGATACCACCAGGTCAGAGTTGCTGACAGGGATGTACCGAAGACTGCCTTCAGGACTAGATATGGCCACTATGAGTTTGTAGTGATGCCATTTGGATTGACAAATGCTCCAGCGGTGTTCATGGATTTGATGAACCGAGTATTCCATGATTGTCTCGATAGATTCGTGGTTGTGTTTATCGATGACATTCTGGTTTATTCGAGGAGTGTAGAGGAGCACGTGGATCATCTCCGGTATGTGCTGCAGAGACTGAGAGAGAGGCAACTGTATGCCAAATTCAGTAAGTGTGAATTTTGGCTGCAGAGTGTGGTATTCCTCGGGCATGTGATATCAGCTGAGGGTTTGTCAGTAGATCCGGCTAAGGTTGAGGTTATTTTGAGTTGGCCGAGGCCGAGTACAGTTAAAGAGGTTCGCAGTTTCTTGGGTTTGGCAGGCTATTACAGACGGTTCATTCAGGGGTTTTCCAGTTTGGCAAGACCTTTGACAGCTTTGATCAGGAAAGAGAATCCATTTGTTTGGTCAGACTTGTGTGAGGCCAGATTTCAAGAATTAAAGCAGAGGTTGACTAGTGCACCAGTGTTGGCTTTGCCTCAGGAGGGGCTAGATTATGAGATCTACACAGATGCTTCGCACCAGGGGATTGGTGCAGTACTGATGCAAGCTGGTAGAGTGATTGCCTATGCTTCCAGGCAATTAAAGGATCATGAGATGAGGTACCCTACTCATGATTTAGAGCTTGCAGCAGTGGTTTTTACGCTCAAGATTTAGAGGTATTACCTTTATGGGGTTCGATGCTGTATCTTTTCAGATCACAAGAGCCTGAAGTACTTCTTCACCCAGAAAGAGTTGAATATGAGGCAGCGACGGTGGTTAGAGTTAGTCAAGGACTACGACTGTGAGATCAGATACCACCTGGGCAGAGCAAATGTAGTTGCAGATGCTTTGAGTCGCAGAGTTGCCTTGTCCAGTTTGTCTGTTCAGAGTGAGCTTCAGAGTGAGGTCATCAGAGAACAGATAGAGATTGTTTCAGCTGGGTTTTCGAGGCTTCAGATTGTGTCTACTTTGTCAGATGAGATCAGAGAGGCACAGATGTCAGATCAGTGGGTACAGATGATGGTACAGAGGGTATTAGAGGGCACAGTGCCAGATTTCGAGATTAGAGATGAGATTCTGAGATTCAGGGGCCGAGTTTATGTTCCAGATGACTCAGAGTTGAGGCAGAGAATCTTGTCAGAGGCCCATAGTTCAGCGTATTCAGCGCATCCGGGCAGTACCAAGATGTACCAAGATCTGAAGAGAAACTTCTGGTGGTCAGGCATGAAGAGAGACAGCTGATTTTGTAGCCAGATGTTTGGTATGCCAGCAGGTTAAGGCCGAGCATCAGAGACCATCAGGGTTGTTACAGCCATTGAGTGTGCCTGAGTGGAAATGGGAGAGCGTTTCCATGGATTTCATCTCAGGACTTCCCAGAGCCAAAGAGAGGTATACTGGTATTTGGGTCATAGTAGACAGACTGAGTAAATCTGCTCACTTCCTACCAGTCAGAGATGACATGTCGACTGATCAGTTAGGTCGGTTGTATGTTAGGGAGATTGTCAGATTGCATGGAGTTCCTAGAGTGATTGTGTCAGATCGTGACTCCAGATTCTTGTCAGCTTTCTGGAAGAGTTTACAGAGGGCACTTGGGACTCGTTTGCATTTCAGTTCAGCCTATCATCCTCAGTCAGATGGTCAGACTGAGAGGGTGAATCAGATTCTAGAAGATATGCTCAGAGCGTGTTGTTTAGACTTCCAGACGAGTTGGGTTGACTTGTTGCCATTGATAGAGTTCACATATAATAATAGTTACCATTCAACTATTCAGATGGCTCCATTTGAGGAACTTTATGGTAGAAAGTGCAGATCTCCCTTGCACTGGGATGATATTGGTGAGAGAGACTCAGTATCAGCAGTCGTGGGTCTAGAGATGACTCAGCAGATGATTGAGCAGATCAGGGTAATCAGGCAGAGAATGAAACAGGCCCAGGATCGCCAAAAGAGTTATGCAGACGTGAGACGTAAGGAGTTAGAGTTTGAGGTCGGGGATTTTGTATTCCTGAGAGTTGCTCCTTACCGTCATGTGTTGAGATTTGCCAAGAAGGGCAAGTTGGCCCCAAGGTTCATTGGACCTTATGAGATCCTGGAGAGAGTTGGCCCAGTTGCTTACAGATTAGCGTTACCGGCCAGTATGGACAGATTCCATGATGTCTTCCATGTGTCTCAGTTGAGGAAGTACATCAGAGATTCCACTCATGTGCTAGAGCTTCCAGAGTTGGAATTGGCAGAAGATCTGAGTTATCCAGAGATGCCAGTTCAGATAATAGACAGAAGAGTTAAAGTTCTCAGAAATAAAGAGATTCCTTTGGTCAGAGTTCTGTGGAGGAATCAGAGTGTGGAAGAGTCCACATGGGAACTAGAATCTGAGATCAGAGATAGATATCCCGAGCTTTTCAGGTAATTTCGAGGACGGAATTCTTATAAGAGGGAGAGATTGTAACATCCCAGATCGGGGTCAGTTTGAGATTTTTGGGAATTCTAGGGTTGTGTGTATGTTTTGGGGTGAAATAGTGGTTTTTAGAGAGTTTTGTGGCTTGTCCATGGATCCGTTTGGGAGGATTTGCATGCGAGCGCGGGAAAATGGCATTTTTGTAAATTTTTCCTGCCATGTACGCCCGTACATGAGAGATGTACGCCCGTACATGAGATAAGTTTCAGCCGCCTTGGTTTTAAGTCGCACTTATCCGCTTCCAAACCCATTTTCACCTAAAGTTTTCCTTTCAATTTCAGAGAACATCAACCCTAGGAGGGAAGAGCAGCTTCCAGGACCTTCCAATCAAGCTTGAGCTAGAGATCTTCTTGAGAGAGAAAGCATGTCAAAAGGTAGCTGCTTCCTTCCTCTTTCCTTTGTGTTTTGATTCAGTTTGATGCTTGTTTTATGCATGAGATGTGTTTCCAGCATGCTTGTGATGTTTTCCTTGCATGTTGATGATGATTTGAGATGATTATGTTGATGATTGATGCTTATTTGCATGTGATGAGTGAGAATATATGTTTATGTATGTTTGGAGATTGGGTTGGATGATTTTCATGAGATTTGAAGTTGTTGAAAGTTTAATTATGCTTATTTGAAGTGTTTGGCATGTGATTTACGCTTGATTTGAGTTTGGGTTGTGTTTTTGGCCGGAATCGAGTTGATTCCCGACGGTCATGGAGGTGCAGAGCAGGATGTACGCCCTTACACCCGCAGTGTACGCCCGTACATCATGCCTTTTCTTCAGCATGTACGGCCGTACATGGCTCATGTATGCCCATACATCAAGGCAAAATGAGAATTTTTCCAGAAATCACAGAATCGCGCACGACACCATGCACGACTTGCTCACGGTCCCGTGCATATTCATGTACGCCCGTACACATGATACGTACGCCCGTACGTCAAGCAGAAAAGAGAAAAATAAGTTTTAAATGAAAAATATGCACAGTAAACCCTATCCAATGGATAGAAAACAGTAAATTGAGCTCAAATAAGAATACATGATGCATCATATGCATATGCATAGCATGGCATGCCATACAGTGTTTTCAGAAACGGATCCGAAGATCCGAATTCATGTTTTCAGTTGAAAAACACAGTTTTCAGAGGTGAATACGAGGGGGCACTTGTGAGTTTCAGCACCCGTGTCACCAGGAGTTATATACTCATTACTAGCCCTATATATTGGCATGTGCCGGGTTGCTCAGCTAGCAGTTTAGATTTCCTGATCCGAGGATCAGATGCAGTTATAGCGCGAGGCGCTCAGATTAGTTCAGTTTCCAGGCCCAGGCCTGATGGCATCACGTGGGCCATACAGTTTGTGGCACGTGTTTGCAGAGGAAACTCACATGGCCAAAATGTCGAATCCCTGTATTTCATCAGTCTGCGCAACACAGTTTTCAGCATATCATGTACCCCAGGGTACACAGTTGTCAGTATAGCTTTCAGATAAAGCTTTTATATGATATGATTTTCAGATATGGGATCCCAGGATCCAACAGCAGTTTTCATGAACAGTTTTCAGAAAACTATTTTCAGTATACAGGCCCAGGCCTAGTTATGATTTCAGCATGTTATCATATCATGTCATGATTATATGACACAGTGCATATCATTCAGAGAATGATAAGACAGTAAGAAACTGTAAATGAACAGAATGTGAAACAGCGTGTAAAAGACACGAACAGCAGAACATCAGAACATGATAAGCTACGTAATGACACGTGACTTCCAGAAAACAGTAATATTATCAGTAATAGTACCAGTATCAGATCAGAACAGTTCAGTTTATGATTTCAGTCAGAGTTCGGTGCGTCAAGTTTGACCTTTTCGGATTACTCTTCACTCTAGGTTGTTTACGTATACTCATATACGTATTTTACGACCTAGTATAAGGTAGTATCCAATCCGTGAAGATGAGACCGTCAGAGTGGTTTTCAGTTGAGCCTGTTCAGTTGTGTTGAGGTGGCAATCCTTCGAGAAGGGTTGGTTTAGGGTCTGAGGATATGAAGTGCTTACTGAGTGATTTTATCACTCACTCCCTACTTTCCTTTCTCTTGCAGGTAGGTTGTTGGGAGCTGGGAGGAGGAGTCTGCTGCTATCTGGGATCCAGTTTACTTCAGTTTGTTGTATGCACATGTATATATTTTTCCGCGAATATTTTAATATAATCAGTTTTAATTGGGCATGTATATATGTATGTATACATTGTACTACAAGTCTTCCGCTGTGATATGTTAGTTCAGTTAAGCATTTCGGTCGGGTATTATTGGCCATATTTTTCTTATTTATTTATTATTATTTTATTAAACAGTGAACAGTAATACCCTTCTGAGGTGTCTTACAACTTTTCTACCCCTTAACCTTCTCAACTCTCCTTTTTATAAAGAAATCCCACTTTTACCCTTGATTTCAAAGCCTAAAAAGACAATTCTACCCTTAAACTATTACACAAATGGCCATAATTGAATCATATGTTGAAGTTTTGGAAGCTGTCACTTGCAACTAGATCTCCTCTACAGCTGCCTTCTCAGATGCCTTTTGAGCCATGACTTTTCCATGTCTTATGCATGGTACTTTTTAGCATATTTTCTTATTATCAAACTTTTGAGGAATATCATTTCTTTTTGCATGATTTGTGATTTCATTGGATTTATTTTTAGCTTAGTACTTTAATGCTTAGACATATAGATATTGATATTGCTTGATGTCTTTTTATTGATTAATGATGTTACTATATTATTTTGGTTAATTGAGGATATTGCTATATTGTTTTACTTTAGATAAATATATATGATGGTTGTTGATATTTATATTGATGGTTGTAGCTTGAAGTAGTGACAATGTATATTTTTTAGTGTAATTTTCTTTGTCTAAAAATTTAAAAATATTTAAAAAATAAAGGAAACTCTATCAAATTTTTTTCTGATTACAAAAGGGGAGAATGGGTTAAATTGAGTTTAAAATTGCATATAAAATTAAAATGGAGTTAAAATAGAGCTTAAAGTGAAAGGGAGTTTAAATTTGCAAATTTTTATTAACAATTTTATACAATGTTTCCAAATTTTTGTTATCAATCAGTAAGGGAAAGATTGTCGAACCCTTGACGTTTTGATGACAATAAAAAAACATTAAAATAGCTAAGTTACCCCTTGCATGAATGACTTCATGACAAAAAAAAGGAAACAATTTAATTTGTGCAGGTTTTAGGTCCCATATGATTGTATGCCCTTTTAGCACAATCATGCGTAGTTGTTTTACAACTCAGTCAGAGAAAACACAGGACCATGTCACCAACTATGCTAAGATTTATAATTCTATTGAAAAATGTTTAAGTCCAATACGATTGTGCTTAAGTACTACACAATCGTATGTGTGCACTACACAAGTCCAATAGGACCAGTATAATTCATGCTAAGTCAATAAGCCTAAGTCAAATGCACGACCGTGTCAAATTATTACATACAATTGTGCTAGAGAACTTTTTGAAGAAACAAGGGCCTCATAATCATGTGCTCGTATCATGTTAGGTCAAACATACGACCATGTTCAAGTTACACATATGACTGTACAGATACATCTCAGAAGAAGTGCAAAACATTCAGCCATGCAGTATCATTGTACAAGTGGTCAAACGATACCAATCAAAGCATGACTATGTAAGAATTACACGTATAACTATGTTATGCTAAACATGAAGCACATTACCATATTAATCATACAAGGTTGATCGTACGAAGGCACTTTCAATGTATATTAACAACGCACTACCATGCGTATGAGGCATACGACCGTGTTGAAGCAAATTTGTAGTCGTGTAAGTATTGTGCAATGATATTGCTCAAAAGTTGTGTAGGCTTTTGGAAATTCAAGCATCAAACATGAAGAAATGAAAAACATATGATCATGCGACTATAGCGCATATCTTAAATTCTACCATTGGGAGTATGTTCAAGGTCATAAATGCAGCAAACACGACCGTGCACCTAGAAAATTAATTGCAGCTACATCTTTTTCTACCTACCCAATAGATAGAAATTTATGGAAATGACTCTTTATCATTTCAAGCAAGAAATCAAACATAAAATGAGGTTATTTTAAAGTCAGAAAGGTTAGAAAATGGATTACACATTCAAGCCATCATTTTTTGCTTCTTGTTTGCTTACTCTTCTCTTCTCTCCTAAGCTCAAATTATTCTTTATTTGAGAGAGTTGTACTAAATTGTGTGTACCGAACTATTTAGAGGTGTTTTCACAATCTTTCATTGTTTCAAAATCGATTGTAAAAAGGGTGAAATTCCTTTGGTTCAAAAAACTATTGTATTTTCAGGTTTGAAAAATAGTGAAACTTCAATCGGTTAGTGATTAAGGAAGATGATGTAGGAGGCTTATGTTCAAAGCTCTGAACGTTTACAAATCGACTGAGCAAACTCTATCCTTTCTCTCTTTACTTTATGTTTGTTTAATTTATATTTGTTCGTGTGATTAGTTAATAGCATAACTTATTAGAGACATAACTTATTTTGTTATTAAGCAAAAAATTTGTGTTTGTTTGATTTATATTTGTTGGTATGATTGGTTGATAGCAAACTTTATCCCTTCTCTCTATTTAGAGGCATAACTTATTTTGTTATTAAGTAAAAAATTTCCAAGTTATAAATTTTTTATAATTCTATTCACCTTTCTCTGAGATTATTTCATTAGCTAATAGGTTTTTCAATCGTGACCTTAAGTCATGCAGTCGTATGCCCGAAGGCACTACTATATTGGCCCCAGTCCTGCATACATTATACGATTATGACCATATAAAGGAACACAACTATACAAGCATGTATAACGAGAATACAGTCATGTGTTGCCCTCTGCTTTTGTAACTCTACCTTTGAAGATTACAGAACTCCACCCAAACTCAAACAAATCTCAATTTATCTTCAAATAAACTTATTCTACATATATGCAAGCTACAACATGCTACCTATGCTGACCTTTATGATCTCATAACATCTAAATACAACATAACATGCTTTTGAAATCTTAAAACATGTAAATGCATTCAAAGTTACACTAAACATGCTTTTACCTCCAAAATCTCTTCTAACTCATTATCATTTATTTCAAGGTCATGCTTATTAAACTAAAACCATGCTGTTATTTTTAACTAGACTTATCTAAGAAGATATATACTATAGAAACAGGAAAGAGGTAAAGAAACACTTATCTGAAGCTGTTAAGATCTTTTATCTCTCTAACTCTAGCTTTATTCTTAGCTCAAATAATTGGCTCCAATTGGCTTCTTCCTAATCTTTAATTTTGTTAGGTTTAGCTGAATGAGAAGAAAAGAAATAGGTGAAAACTAATTGAAAATACAATCTTTCTACTTTATATAGCTATACAACTCAAAAAGGACACACGGTTGTGTGCCTTTAAGGTACACAGTTGTGCTCCACAACTTTAGGGATGTATGGTTATGTGTTTCAAGGATGCATAGTCATGCTCCAAGCACAGGCCATATAAAGCTCTCCAAAGACTATTCTACCCTCTCAACTCTCTTGAATCTATTATGGCTATAGGATTTCTCTCTAAACCTTAAGTTATAGCCTAAAAAGACAACTCTAACCTTTGGGTATTACCAAAAACCCCTAAAGCCTAGTCTTGACGCCACCAAGGGTAAGAAAGATGCTTACAAAAAGTATTTCAAAGACTATGTGAAAATATAATGCCTTATACTTGCTTCCATGTCTTTTGAGCAATAGTTGTAGTATAAAGATATGGATGCCAAATCATTCTTCTTCTTTTCCTTGAGATGTTTGAGGCTTGAAAGAGATCCAAATGATATCAAGTGAAATACAACATTGTAAGACATAGGATGGGGGTATGCATAGATAGACACTTACATGACTAAGATGATTGGTTACATTGAGAAACTAGTCAGTAGACACTTCTACGATAGAACAGGCTACTGAGGAAACATTACAAGGCCTTTCTTGAGCATAAAAAGAAGAGGTAGACTACCTCTACTTTAGGTAAATATGTTATTTAGATCAACCTTAGTCTTGATTTATCTTGGGTTGTAGACACAAGATGTGGTATTCAAATCACTTTTGATCTACAAGGACTAAGGCAAAGTAGATTGCTCAGCTAAAGAGAGGCAAACCATGTGTTGGGAATAAAGCGAGGATCACAACTCTAGCCATCGGATCTTATTATTTGTATTTGCCTATTGGGCTTTGTTTAGAACTTAAAAATTGTTATTATATGCCAAATGTTTCTAAAAATTTAATTTATGTATTTTTTTAGATAAAGAAAGATACTCCTTCTTGATTATTAATGCTACTATAACCATTAACTTGAATGGTATTCTCTATAGAACTACATACATTGTTAATAGACTATATGTTCTAAACTTTGATAATAATAAAGTTATCAATGTTAATCCAAACAAACATATTAAGATAGATAAACTAAATCCCACATATTTGTGACATTATAGGCTAAAACATATAAACTTGAAGCATATTTCAAAGCTCTAGTCTACTAAGGTTTTGTAATCATTTGACTTTCAGTCTTATGATGAATACGAATCACGTATGATAGGTAAGATGGTCAAGTCACCTTTTACTAGTCATAGTGAGAGGTTGATTGAACCATTAGTAATTATACATAATGATGTGTAGAGGCCCATGAAAATGTAAAATAGACATAGAAAATTTTACTTCATGACATTTATTGATGATTTCAATAGATATAGTTACGTGTTTCTCATGAAAGACAAATCAGAATGTTTTGACAAGTTCAAAGAATTCAAAAACAAAGTAGAAAAATAACTCAATAAAAATATTAAGATCTTTTATAATGGTCATTGAAAGAGTACTTAAGTATTGAATTTAGTGAATACCTAAATGAACATCGTATAGTTTTACAACTCATACCTTCTGATACACCACAACATAATAATGTATCTGAATAGAGGAACTAGACCCTGATAGATATGGCTAGGTCCATGATAAGTTTTAGTGAACTACCTATGTCATTATAAGGTTATACCCTAAAGAGTTCAACGTATACACTTAACTGTATCTCTTCTAAATCTATAGAGACAACTTTCTATGAGTTATGGACTAGGAAAAAACCCAATATGAATTATAAAAAAGTTTGGGTTGTGAAGCTTATGTCAAGAAATTGATTTCGAACAAACTAAGGAAACTAAAGGTTATTATTTGTGGGTTACCTAAAGGAAACTAAGGGTTATTATTTCTATCATTTAGATGAGTTAAAGGTCTTTATTGCTCAATCTTATGTATTTCTAGAAAGAGAATACCTTTTTGGAAGGATTAGTAAGAGGAATATAGAGTTTGATGAAATTCTTAAACCAAAAATATTTACAAATATTAGATAGGATAATGTGCTAACATGATATGGTTGATCATGGTACACTTCAGTTGCATAGGTCAAATAGAGTATGTTACAAGCCTAAAAAATATGGATATCTCTTGACTCAACATGATGATGTATTGGTCATCTCTGATGATAAGCCTAAAAGCTACTTTGAATCTATAACAAATCAAGACTTTGAGAAATGGCTTGAAGCCATAATTACGAAATAGAATCCATGTACCAAAACCAAGTATGTACTTTGATAGATGCACTTGAAGAGGTAAAACCTATAGTATGCAAGTAGGTTTTCAAGAAGAAAATTGACACAGATGGTAACATGCATACCTATAAAGCATGGTTAGTTGTTAAATGTTTCAATCAGAAGTATGGTATTGACTACAATGAAACCTTTTTAACTATTATAATGCTTAAGCCCATCTGAATTATGCTTATGATAATTTCATACATTGATTATAAGATTTGGCTGATGAATATGAAAACTGTCTTCTTGAATGTTAACTTTGTAAAGGATGTGTATATAACATAGCCTGATGGTTTCATTCTTAATAAACAAGCAGATAAAGTATGCAAGTGTCAAAGGTCCATTGATGAACTAAAACAAACTTTAAGGAACTAGAATATTTGTTTTGATGAAGTTATTCAAAAGTCCAGATTCATAAAAAATGAAGATGAGTCATGTGTATACAAAAAGGTTAGTACGAGTGTAGTAGCATTTTTGGTATTGTCTATTTATGACATCTTGATCATTAGAAATGAGATACCACACTTATAAACTGTTAAAACTTGGTTATTCAAGAACTTTACCATAAAGGACTTAGGAGAAATAACTTACTTCTTGATATTAAGTTCTATTGTGATAGATCTCGTAGGTTACTTAGACTAAGGCAAAGAACGTCTATAAATAAAGTTCTAAAGAGATTTAAAATAAATGAGTTAAAGAAAGTTCGTTACTCATGACTTATGGTGTATATCTCTCTAAAAATATGTGTCCTAAAACATATTAAGAAATAAAGAAGATGAGTTATGTTTCATTTACTTCGGTACTTAAATCGATCATGTACATAATGTTATATACATAGATTGATGTCTTATTCACTTTGAGTGTTAGTTATAGATATCAATCTAATCTAAGTGAAAAACACTAGATTTTTATCGAGAACATCCTTAAATACCTAAAATGGACTAAAGATGCATTCTTGGTTTATAAAGACGAGGATGAGCTCATTGTATGTGGTAACAATGATACAAGTTTTCAAAAGGATCACGATAATTTAAATCTTAATAAAACTTTATATTTTGCTTGAATGGTCATGTAATTAGCTGAAAAAGTTCCAAGTAGAGCACTATGGTCGATTATACTATAAAGTTTAAGTATGTTGCTTTTGTTGAGGCAATAAAAGAAGTTGTTTATACTTAGAAGTTCACTATTAAACTTAAAGTGGTTTCTAGTATAGTTGATCCCATAGGCCTTTATTGCGACAACAATAAAGCCATAACATAGGCTAAGGAACCACAGTCTCATCAGAAATTCAAACACTTCCTTAGATGATTTTATTTAGTGCAAGAAATTGTATATCGTAGAGATGTGTAGATCTAAAGAGTAGACATAAACAACTTGGTTGATTTACTAACCAAACCCTAAACCCAATCCGTAATCTTAACATCACTATGAATTAAAGACACGAGTGATAGTGCATGGATTATCATAGTATTCACAATTCTATCAAAAAATGTTGAAGGTTTGCATACATTAAGGTTATTACTTACATCTAATCCCACACATAAATACATGATTTGGTGACCATATTCACTAAACATACTCAATGATGGGCATCTCATATAAATAATGCTACTTGGGGCAAAAAATCATCCTCGTAACTTGATAAGTATATGTGGTGCTTTGACTTATATTCTATTAGACCGTTTCATACTAGGAGTAGTAGATGCCATCAAATGCACCATTATTACTAGAGTGTTATAAAGGTGAGCAATTAGTCATATCATAATAAGTATGGAGACTATAGTATACTAACATAGGATTCGTTAATCCCACATGGGATGAGTATCTCAGTTGAGTTATTCATAAACTATGAGTATGTGGCTACAACTAGATTGCTCTATGTCGTCCAATGCACGGAATGGTAAATTAATAAAGGATTTGTTAATCCTAAGCATAAGATGAGTGTCTTAAAACTATGACATCAAAAACATCTTATAGTTGTTTATTTATTTTTATTCTCGCACGTATCAAAAGAACCATGATTCCGCGCCAAATTTTCTAGAATTTATTTTAAAGTTTTAAATTACATGGATGCCTTTTCAATGATTAGAAAAATCTTACATAACTAACCTCATTAGTGGATTAGATCTAATGTTGATGTTACCATCACTAAGACGACCCTCATGAATCACTACATCCTAAAAGACATTAAATAATAAGTTAACTAAATTAAATTGACTATATCTAACTAACATGACTTATATATATCAATAGTTCTCATATGACCAATCAGAGTGGATTTTGGACTATAACCACTATCCTCGAATGAAACTCTGCCTAGGCTGACAGCTTAATGTAAACCTTGTAAACAAAACAATATGTTACATGAATTCTATGAAAAACATTACAAACGTCATCAATGCCTTAACTTTGTCGCCAATAATGTCTCAATATGAGTCTCAATAAAGTTAACACAAGAATTAAGGGTACTAACATGATCATCAAAATATGCTAACTACTAAAAAAGTCTATTAAAACTAGTAACTATAACACTCCATCATGTAATAATGAAGTGCCTCCAATCCTACCCTATCAAGTGATCAAAGGTAGATCGTTATACAATCTATGACTCATCAATGAAGGGCTCATATACAAAGGGCTCAATAGCAAGGGTATTGTTTGATCAATAGTCAAGTAAGGATTAGGTATAAATGATCCAAACATTGATGACATTGGCATCATCTTAGATGATGAAGATTGGTTATCCAACGAGCTCATGTACAAAACTACAACACTATACTAGTTTTCGACCTTTTTCGCATCCAATTTTCTCAATCATCGAGTAATTTATTCTGTTCAGTATTAAGCACTATTTCAGTCAAATTTGATTCATAAAAGATGTTACTACTAGACAATAATGTATGATTATTGAAAAATTTTGACTTACCTCATCTTCATCAAAAATTGTGTCCATTTTATCCTATGCCAAGATATCCCTATTCATCAATCTCAATATATAGGGTTGTGTCGACAAGGAAATCTTGTTCACCCACTGCTCTAATGTATCTAATATATCATAAATCATAACTAAAAAAAAAAACATTTTAAATGTGTTATAAAATATATTAAAAAAATTGACACTATTATTTTCTTTCATACGATGGATTTACCTAAAACGTTAGTGGAAACCTTATAATAGCATACTTAATCAGATAGGGATCCTGCTCGATTGAGATATACTCTTTCGCCAATCAGTTGGTAAAATCTCTTATGATCTAGTGTTTTATCTGTCATACTCGCGCTCCCCACGGGTATCCATTACCCTTTCATGTCATCTATTAGTTGAAACATTTCTTTTAAATATTACTTTCCTTTTGTCTACCTCCACTAACCCAAATAAAGATAATATAGTAATGTTATCTTCATTGCATCCATGTCATCGTCTCCCCAAGGTCTCTCCTTGAATAGGTTGTAACAGCCCGAGGTTAGAATGGTTTTTTTAAGCCTTGAATCGGGGTTAAAAGAGAGATTTCTTAGTTAGAAATCGGTTCCAGTGAGATAGGAGGGTAGAATAGTCTTTTATTGGCTTTATATGCAGCTTGTGGAAGGAGCACGACCATGCGTTCTCGTGCGCACGCCCGTGCGTCCTTTTCTAGCCATGCACGCCCGTGCATTTTGTGTGTACGCTTGTGCATGTCTGCTAGTATATAAACCAATGTTTTCCTCCGCCTGTTTCAGTGAGCTTTTCCCTTTTCTTTTCTCTCCAGGAAACCCTAGTTTTTTTACGGAGAGATTAGCCAGATTTAGCAGCCATTTGAGCCAAGATTCAGCCAAGGATAGAGAGATAGAAGATCCTAGCAGCTCTAGGTAAGCATTTCCTTACCTTTTCCCATTTTCTTTGGGTTTGTGTTTCCTTAGTTGGATGTTTTCAGTGATTGATGCATGTTTTTAGCTTATTAGCATTGTATGTTGCATGCTAGTATGTTTAATTAGAAATGTGGTGAGTTTTGGGTTGAGTTTTGGTGTGATCTTGCGGATTTCGGCCGTGTGTGTCGAAATAGGGCTGGATGCACGCCCGTGTATTCGTTCATGCATGCCCGCGCATTCTGGTTTTAGGCAAGGTCACGGTCGTGTATGCGAGCATGCACGACCAGCTTGTGAAAGGGACGCCCATACACCCGAGGGTCACGACCGTGCGTGAGCCAAAAGTGAGTTTTTAGTCAGGATTCCCAGAAGCTTTCACGGTTGGGTTGCACGACCGGCTCACGGCCCGTGTACTCGCATGCACGCCCGTGTGTCCACTCCTGTACACCCGTGCACCCTAGCAGAAAAAGAGAAAAAAAAAAAGGAAAAGAAATGAGAAAAAGAAAATAAATGGCAGAATTTCAATAACAAGAAAAGAGAAAAAGAACAAGCAACTCATCATCAGACTAAAACAGCGTAATCTAGCGGTAGGTTATGTTTAGAAAACAGAATCAGAAACAGAAAACAGAAACAGAAATAGAAATAGAAACAAAATAGAAACAGAAACCAAAAGAGAATAGTAAACAAGAAAACAGAAACAGAAAATAGAACAGAAAGAAAAGAGAATTTAAAAGATAACATGCATGAATAACATCATTCAGCATAACATGTTAAACAGTATTTTCAGAAAAGGGATCAAGTGATCCAATTGCATCAGTTTTCAGCATTCAGGGCTCGATATCCGAGTCAATTATTCAGGGTGAATTCGAGGGGGCATCTGTGGGATTTCAGCTTTCTGACTTCGGTCAGATTGGTTAGATTTCAGCTTACTGGTCTGAGGACTGGTATTTTAGGACATTTCAGCTTACTAGTATTTCGCTGGTATGGTTTAGCCCACTTGGCCAGGATGTCGAATCCCTGTTTTCATCAGTCTGATCAACATAACAGGTATCTTCAGATACAGAGATTTCAGAAACATGTTTTATTCAGTTTTTCAATGTTTTGGATCTTTAGATCCTAACATTAGTTTCAGAAACATGTTTTCAGTAAATAGGCCCAAGGGCAAATAACATGATTTCAGCATACCATGATACATAGTACATGACATGGCAGAGCATACAAACAGTAAGATCAGAATCATGTAAGAATAGAAATAAAAGAAAGATAAAGTTGCACGATATACGTCAGAAATAAGAAATAAAAGAATTTAGCTAATCCTATCAGAACGCAGAAATTAATAAGAAACGCAGAGGATTAGAAGAATCTTTTAGGCTATCAGGAGCTTAGTTAAGTTCGCCTAAATAGCAGTTAGTCAGCAGCAGCTTAGTCTAGAGCCTACCCGAGGGTAGAGGTAGGAGATGCTTACTGAGTGACTTGTCACTCATCCCCCGTTGTTTCCTGTTTTGCAGGTTGGTGTTTTGGGGAGCTGAGTTTGGAGCACGAGAGATAGCTAGTGTGTGGGATATGGCTTGAGCGGGTTCTCACCCGAGTTTTCAGATATATGTATGTATATATATATATATGTTCAGTTCAGCAGATAGCATGTTTGTGACTCGCATGTTTTAGATTGCTCATGCATTCGGGTTGTACAGTATCTTTTATGTTTTCAGATAACATTATTATTTTATAAATATGAGTTTTTATTCATGATACTGTACAGTGGGTTTTAGTGTCCCATCACAGATGTTTAAACCAGTTTCCGCATTATTTTCAATAAGCAGTAAGAGTAATACCCACTGCTATATATTAGAGATATATATATTTATATAAAGAAAAAAAAAATGGTCTACAGTAATATATAGCAGGCGGGGTGTTACATAAGTGTTGGATGTCCATATATGTAAAAAAATCTCATGTCTTGTGCCTGTTGGAATGTAATATCGCATCTTTGTCCATTAAGCTATTCTCAACCCTAGGATCATGGCAAACTCATATGGATTAAATCAAACATCAAAGCCATTGATTCGAAACCACAACTAATTAGTGATAGTCGTCACCATTAAAATTTGTAGAATAAAACTCCATTGAAATGATTGTCCTATAGCATCAAAATTATCTCAAACATGTCTCCCTGAACAACTCAAGTTGCCTCTCCAATAATGTCTCCCTAACCAATAAAATATGGTACCTTTTGTCATCATCTGCACTCAGAAGTGGTGTCATCAAGGGACACTTTACTCTATGCCTTTTTGTCTCTTGTTTCCTAGCTATAATCTATATAAAACAAACAAATCATTAAGTTAGTTTTAAAAATAAATATTTACTTAAAAAAGTTATGGACCGAAATTTCAAAAACAATATATCAAATAACCTTAAACTCTCTTAGAAGTTCAATATCAAAAAACCCCCTAACATGAAAAATATCATAAAATCCCTAATCACATTACTAATGTTACCCACTTCACAAGTACTCAAATAAAACACGAGTAAAAGACAAAAATAATAAAAAAAAACCTATTACCCACACTACGGGTTTTCTAAACCCTCAACTGTTCTGAAAACTAACTAAACCCCCCTCTAAATCCACCTTCTCCACTTATGTGTAATGTTTTGAAAACTATCAAATACATTCTCAACCCTAACCTTGACCACCACGTGTGATACGGATAACGACTACAAATCATTGGTTGTGGTTGAACAACCTTATTTCCAAGTTTCTCTTGCACAAAATCAACCCTAACATGTTCTTCACCTACTTTAAGAGTTATGCATCAACAAATTTCATCTAAAAGCATCAACAAATTACATTTATAAACAAAAACAAATTTGATTTTTGTAATGCTTGAAAATACCCTAAATTAACACAACATTATTTAAATTTCTATTTACTGATGCTTATAATCGATTTATTAACCTTTGCCCTCATTTTTTGTCATCAAAATTTGTCAAAAGTTACCAGAACTTTGCCTGATTTTTATCAGATTTAGGTTTTGCAAATCGTTGCTCGACTTAGGTGATGAGAAATTGTGCACCAACCGTGTAGTGCACCTTTCACATACCTAAGGTAGTTTCATCATTTTCTGATAATTTTAATTCAAATCGATGCCAACATATACAGGCAATATGCATGATACAGGTGGCTGGATACATGGAAAAAAGGCTAGTTTCATTTTACCTGGTAAAAATGTCAAACTCAATTTAAAAATTAAGAAAAACTATTTAAATTAATTTCCCTCGATACTATAATAAATGGATAAATGGAGAATCTATTATAATGGTGATGGCAACAAGCAATACATTCGATAGTTGAATTGATAAAAATATATTGACAGCTTATCAACGGAATAAACAGTATTATCAAAAAGATAAAATGTATTATTGAAAAGGTAAATAATATCATCAATAAGTGAATAACATTGTGCAAAGTTCAAACAAGTCAAACTCAAATTAAGTTACAAAATTAAAACTCCAAATTCATATTTAAATAACTCGATTCAAATTCAATCCCAAAATAATTAGCCTCCTGAACTTCGCTTCCATTAAAAATGGACTATGAGTCAAAGGAAAATTATGCAAATAGCTTAATTGTTTTTTATCCAAATCAAACCTACAAATTTGGAGAGAGTATAAAATATTCAAACAACAAAATACAGAGAGTTAGCAGAAATTGTAACCAACAGAGAATAATCAACTTGAAGTGCCAAAATTAAACCCACAGTTGCTTTGTGGCCTCCATTCTCTCCAATAAACCAGAAATCTCAGCTTGCATTCGCATCTTCATTTTGAAGTAATCACAATGTGAATCTTCTAAGACCTTCAGTTCTTCAAGTTTCTTCTTCCGCCTTTCCTCAGTCTCTTGCAAACAAAGTTTCGCAAGCTTCTGAGCATACTCTTCGTCCAATTTCTCAGATTTGGCTCGAATCACCCGTTTGCATTCCTCTGCCTCTCTCCGTGCATCATCTGCCTTGTTCTGAAACATTCTTGCTTCCGCTTCTTTAATCCGAATAATGCTTTCCAGGCTATCAAGACCATCATTCTTTGATAACTTACCAAACCGAAATTTATCTTCAATTTTCAGGTCACTCATGAGGTCCTTCTGACGAAGATCATTTGACAGTGAATCCTGCCGTCCACTCGAGGGAGTTATGTTATACATGGTATATTTAGGGGGGAGAGAACTAGCTGGTGGCATCGGAGTTCTATCTTTTATTAGGCTAGCTTGAACTGCCATCAAGTCATTCAACGGACTGGAAGCAGCAGCAGCATAGTCTGACATATTATCCAAACCTACTTATCCCAAAAGATAAGGATTTTAAGAGAATAAAGGAAAAAAAGTTCTATATGTAAGTGTGAGAAAAGGATAAGAATATAAAATCAATCTCAACCAAAAAATAAATAAATAAAGAAATCCAATGAAAGCAAAATCAGAATCGATGCAGCGCCAGAGAACTAGTCCCATGCAGTAACTGCTACATGCTTCGAAGTTTATATAAAAGATAGTGTGGCATGATCAACCCAGAATAAGCAAAGTAATAAGATGAGTCACATAGCAAATTATAATCAGGCTTTCAAAACACAATCATACACCTTAGAAAATTTCTTGTTATCAAAATGGATGGTTTAATGGAAGAAACCAGTATAAGTTCACACAGTAATGGCTTCTTTTAGAAAGATACTGAACAGTGTCTGATCATTGGGAAGAATATGTAGACTAAATTTTCTTGTGTAAACGCCAAAAACTGGTGTTATATTTTTTAACTTGCGGAGAAACTCAAATTTGTCCCAAAGCACATTAGAAGTCAATATACTCTAATATGATTCCAGAATTCTTTCAAACTGCATTATGTTAAGCACTTCTCAATCTCATTAATAAATTCTGCAGGATTACTCATGAGATCAACTATTCCAAGATTTGCAGAAAGAAATTCTCATCACCAAGATTAACAAAACGTGTTTGTTTAGATTTGTGAACAGCAATAAAATTACCTCACATTTTATGGATATAGAGAAAAGAAGCTAAAATAAATAATCAAATTCAGCCAATTTCCAGAAGCAAAAGCAACTTTCAATTGCACAACTACTAGCACACAGCCAGAAGAGAAAAAAAAAAAAAATACTGTTCAAAGCTCAAAACACTGAACTCTAAGCTGATTAGAAGTAATTTTCAACCGCACAACTACAGGCATAATATGCACTACATGCATTGTGCTGAAAGGCTACATTTCTGTGAAGTATTAAGCAGGGCTATAAGTGGTTTCCTGAGGTTTTAACGTACTGTAGATTCACTTAAATGGATGAACTTCCAGCTTTTGCAGGGACTTGGCTTTTAAGAGACTTGGTTGGCATTTGGATAAGTTTAAATCATCCTCATTGACCAAAGGTATACAAAAGTGGGAGAGGTTACATCAATTGTCCTCAACACTCCTCAAATATTAAAGGACACTCTAGAACAACAAAAAATTGGATTTCACGGAGATCGAGATTAACATTGAGCCACTTCAACTGAAAGGGAAGAATAACATATAAACCATAAGGAAAAAGAAATGTGATAAAGTTAGGAGACTCACGATTGAAGAATTGAATAATGGAGCTGCAAACATCTGAAGGAGACATTATTTTGTTTTCCAGCTTGGACACCAACTCATTAGCCTTAATATGCAATTCCTTGCCTTTAAAATCATCACTTCCCTTAAAAATTTTCCTTACACAGTCAAGCTCCTTAACCAAGGTTTCTAGACCCCAATCCTTTGCACAAAATAAAAACACATCTTTAACAAACCCAAACATCTCTGATGCATGATCACACCCAATACAGTGGAACTGCATTTCAGAAGTTCCCAACGGCCCCTTCAAGCTCGGGCCCGGCCTAATTAGGTTCCTCTGAATACCACAAGTAGCATGGCACCAATGTGAACAAACATCACAGCCAACCCAGCTGCAAGTATTGTTGGCACAATCAAAATTCATACAAACTGGACACATGCATGAGCTGCAAAATCCTTTATTTGCGGAACAAATTTTACAGTCACAATCATCAACAGGTAATATACTCTTGCAATTTACATTCCTACACCTCGTTAATAAGAAAATCTCCACCAGCTCATTTATGGGAAGCTGGACTTCCGGAGACAGAAAGGTCCCAAGTCCCACTTTTACTGCAACCAATATTTCTAATTGATCCTTGTGGCATTTTGAGAGTGTCTCCTTGTTAAGATCAGACCTTCTCTCAAGTCGTTTTTGCAATCCTACCAACTCATCTTTTTTATTAGGTGCCACAAAAAGATTTTTGAGGCACTCTTTGATCAATTCAAGAGTCTCCTCTGAAAGCTCCTGAATTATTTGAGCCATAACAGGAATAGACTCCGATATAATCTCACAAAGAATTCTCTCAGGTCTAGAAACCTTCCTTGCTCTCCCTCCATCAGTATTCTCCAAGCCTCTCAGATTCTCAGAATCCTTTCTCCTTGAATCCCCAGAATTGGTATCCATCCATGGCCTTGCAGGCAATTCAGAAGGGAAAAATGAAAGATTATCCGAACTTGTAGTCTTATAAAGACTATTGTTACAAGAATCCTTATTCATCAAATGACTACCTTGCATCATAGAAAATCCTCCACCACCACCACCATGATTGTTCAAAGCAACAAAGCCATCTCCAATTGGCTTGAACCGACTATGAACTGACCCATTAGTCCCCTCACCACCACACCAAATTTGATCATCTCTTCCTACAGAATACTCGTAATTCCCGGTCGAATTATGTGTCAATGAACAACTAGGATTGTGAGAAAATGGGTGAGAATATGAATACGAAAGAGAAACAGCAGAGAAATCATTTGAACAAGTGGTTTGAGTGTTGTTATCTCTTGATGGTGCCAAAGACTGAAGACTCCTGGCAGGCTTTTGCAAAGCATTTGATGCAGTTAAAGAAAGAGACACATCAGGCAAAGACAGAGACAAATTAAGAGTCTCTAGCTTTGGTTTCTTCTCTCTATTATTAGTATTACTCTCACCCTGAAAGTCCTCCTCTTCTTCTTCTATTTCCCTTTTAGAACAAGTAGAATTCACTCTACTTTCATTCAAATTCAAGAAATCTCTCTCCACAAATTTGTCATCTAGATTTGAATTCTCAACAAAAGCAACCTCTTTCCCCTTGTGTGAACCAAATTTTTCCATGAACATTTTATCACCTAGTTTAGGATTTTCACAGAGATATCTAAGAGTGAGCTCTTGAGAGGTAGAATTCGAGGGTTTAGAAGAAAACCCATCAAGATTAATACTTGATTCTTTTAAAAAATCAAGACCACCCTTTTGAGACAAACCAATTTTCTCATGTGGGTTCCCTTTACTTTGCTCTAAAAGGATGGTCCGGCCATGTGAGAGCTTGTTACTCACAGAGTTCTCCCCATCAATAGGGAGATCAGCAGAAAGATCTTTCTCTACAAACATGGTTTCAAGTTATCTCCCAGACCAAAAAAACACAATACAAAGGAAAACAAAGACTTACCAGGGAAGAGGAAGGACTTCCGGGGGAAAAGGGAAATTTAGAGAAGATCAAGGAGCGTTTTAATTATGAAATTTTGTTTTCATTTTATTTCTCTCTCTTCTGTCCAGTGTTGTTTCTCTGCAACAACGGCTTCTTCAGCTTTCAAAGCGTTCACACCAATTAACCAAAAACTATAACGGGGATCCTTCCCCGTATTTTCTTTATCATTTTTATATGATTTCTTTGTTTCGATAGAAAATTTTCAACTTGGTCCTACTCGGCAAATCCTGTTTTGCACAATGAAGTGTGATTCTTTTCACTATTTTTTTCTCTGAAAAAACATTTTTTTTCTAACTATAAATTTGTTTTATCACTCCACTTTAATTGTTTTAGAAAAATTAGTTCTCTTTCAAGTTCATTTAATTCTTGGTAGAACCAGATTCCATTTGAGTTGTTTCAGCATATAATTGGCATATGGAATCAAACGGATCAAATTTCAGTAAAAGATTAAATATTTGAGTTCTAACCAATTAAAATTAAATTATATTAAATTGAGTTCAAATTTTAGTTCAATAATCTCAAATCGATTTAACTTTGGCTTATTTGAATCAATTTCAAGTAAAGTTCTTGAGATTTTACATTTTAACCAATATTTATACCTATGCTCGGCTATCTAATAATTTTTAATTCGAAATAATCGTGAAAACCAAATTTAAATTAAGTTGAATGAATAAACACAAATTCATGTTAGAATATCATATTATTTGGATCGTAAAATTACGTTTGATTGATTCATCACAAAATAAAATATTTTTATCATATTTTTGATATCTATTTATTGTATTTAGATGATCTATTATAATATAATCAAATGATTTTAAATAAAAAATCACTTAAAAAATTTTAATATTTTCATTATAAAATCCTAAAACAATAAACTATGCATATATGGTGATACATCATGTACATATCAATTTGTTTTTTTAAGCTACAATCACATATATATATATATTATTTATTTATTTATTTAAGTAGGCTTACAAAGTCAGATGAAACATTTGCATTATCAAATATTTTTAAAGCATGTGAGCATAACTTTAGATAAAGAAAGACTGTTTTCCGTGACACTCTTATAAAAAAGATTATTCCTTGTCTTTCAATCAAGATCCCAAAATTGAAGTGTTTAACATTAATGGGTTATTCATTGAATGTGAACATCACTTTAAATTGACTTAAGGCCAAGAAAAAACTTAGTCCCACCTAAGGTTTTCCTAAATGACAAACGTATATCAATTTTCAAAAATCAAACACGCACCCGTTAATTAAAATTAGTGGCTAAATTTAAGGGTCAACCATAGAATATTAATAGTTAAAAGGGTATTTTTATTTTTTTCAAATCAAATTAATTTTATAAAATAATTAAATATAAAATAATTTTAAAAAATTTTGGAAAAAGCAATAGTGGCTACTGAAATTCTAACCAAGTGACAAGAAATAGTTATTTGATTCAATTGACATGATTAGATTTGGTCGTCCAACGATATAACGGAAGTAGCCTGAAGAATAACGAAAAATGGTCAGTTTCAAGCATGTCGATAGTTTTCAACAATTTTGTTAAACCCTTGTGGATTTTGAATTGATGCAAAACATATGTTAAAATATCTAATCGATCCATGCATATATCAAATATGACAAAAGGATCAAAGGGTTTATTTTTTGCAGAAATTATCTAATACATGATCGTGTGTAATCAGACCGCACAATCGTGTTATCTTTTATTGCAATTCAGATTTGCTTAAAGAAGGCACATGATCATGTGCATGAGACACACTACCATGTGTATAAGGCACATGACCATGCACATGAGGCACACGACCATTTGTTAAAGGCACATGACCATGCGCAAGAGGCACAAGGCCATGTGCATGAGACACACACTCGTGTGTTTTAAGGCACACACCCGTGTGTATGGGGCGCATGACCATGCACATGAGGCGCACTCCCATGTGCCATGAAGAAAATTTTCTACACGCCCGTGTTATGTTGTCGTGCCAAATAAAGACAAAACAAGAGCATTAATAACACACGACCGTGTAATAGAAACACACGCCCGTGTGCAAAGAAAAAATTCAGTCGTGTGTTTCTCGTGCGTTGATCGTGCGCATACCCGTGCTAGCTTCTGGAATTTGAAAGCAAATTGAAGAAAATTGACACACGCCCGTGTGATGAAAAGACGCACGCTCGTGCAAGCATAATTATAACCGTTGGAATTGCAAATTAAAGGAAGCACGACCGTGCAAGAAAAGTGACACGCCCGTGCAGTTTTCTAGAAACTCTCCAACGGCTCTCAAATCAGCAAGTAACGACTATATTCTTCCATTTCCTATAAATTGGAGTTGATTTGAAGATTGGGGGGGTTAGAGAATCAAGCCTAAGACTTCCATTCTTCCATTATCTAAACTCTTCTTCATTATTCTTTCACAAAAGCTTATTTGTAAACCTTTAGAGAGAAACCTTGAGCTCAATTGTTGTATTAGCCTTGTGAGGCAAATTTCTTGTAATATTTCTACAAACCCTTGGGCGTAATCCCATGAAACTAGTGTAGGGCGTAATCCCTGTTAAAACTAAGTTAATGGCGCAATCATTTGTATCAAAACTAGTGTTAAGGGCGAAATCCCTTGGATCAAAACTAGTGTTACTTTGGGTTAAAGTTAGTGAAAGCAAAATCTTCAAGCGGGGTTGCTTGGAGTAGTGGATGTAGGAGGCGTGGAAAAGCTCCGAACCATTCTAAAATCGGCTGAGCATTTCTTTTCCTTACTCTTTTTATTTTTATTTGCTTAGTTGTTTAATTGTGCTTAATTGTGTTTATATTTGCATGTTTGTGTTGGTTGAATAGGAAAGGAATTAAAACTTGATAAAATTTTTAGATAACCTATTCACCCCCCCCCCCTCTAGGTTATTTGTCATATTGCTTTTGGGGTTATACAATTGGTATCAGAGCTAGGGCTCTTGTTTTCGAAAATCTAACGATTTTTAGAGTTCGAGATCCATTTTTAAAATTTTTATGGCAAATCTATTTCCAAAACTTTTTGTTAAGAGAGGGGCGGTTCAAATTTTTTTTTATTAAAATTTTTCTAGTTGAGAGAAAGGGCATGTTTTATGGAAGTCATTGATAGAAGCCTTGAGCCAATGGAAGCAATGAAGATCGAAAATGGCTGTGCAAGGTTTTTGAAAGCTCATTATTCCAAGTAAGTATTTCTAACTTGATAAATTTTAATACTTGGATAATGACGAGAATAATTTTGCTATGTTATAACTGTGCTGAATTGATATGCATATTTTTACTTGCCTTGTATGATTGGTTGAGCTGAATTGATGTAAGAATGATATGTATTTATGCTTATGATATAACATGTGCAATGTTGGAATTCATGTCAAATTGGATCAAATTCGCTTGTGTTGAGTGCAAATGACATGAATTTGTACAGTAAAAGTTCCCCATGATCAAAACATACAAAATTGATATATTTGATGTGTTTTGATCAAAGTTTGCATTAAATGTTTTAATTCCCCATTATTCCCCAAGAATTTGCAAAATGTTTCAAATATGTCAATTATGTTTAAACATGTTTGAAACATGTTTTTAGTTCTCTTTCAATGATTTAAATTGAACAAAAATTATTTTTAAAAGGTTTGAAAAATGTTTTGAAAAAGCTCCCTGTGTCAAATTGCAGTTTTCTGTAGATTTTCTAGGTTTTGTAGGTCATACACGACCGTGCATGATACATTTGCCCAGTTACGGTTCCGTGCTTAAATGATACACGACCGTGCATGTCATGAAATTAGACATACATGCCCGTGTAAAGCATCAACACGACCATGCTTGACACAAATTGCAGAAAATGCTTCAGTTTCATGATCTTTCAATTTTCTGCAAATATTCTTCCTATGTGCTTTAATGATCAAATTCTTTTAGATGAAAATGATAAATTTAATGCATATGATTATTCAAAAAGAGGGAGAAATAAAAAATTGAATGCTCCTTAATTGAAAATGTGTGTTATTGTGAGAGGGAGTATTTATATTTTTTTCAATTGGTATCAGTAGTAGTATTTATTTTCTATCAACTATTGGTATCATAATCTTTGAAAAAGGGAGAGTAAAAGTTGTCTTTTCATAAGGGGAGAAAATTTCATATGTGTACATAAATTGATAAAAATATTTTTTTAAGGGGAAGAATTTTTTTTTTTTTTGTGTTAAATTGAAAATTTTCTTTTAACATACATTTTTGATTTATAACAAAAAAGGGGAGACATGTTAGGTATGTTAAAATGATATTGAATATTTTTTGTGTTTAATATGAATATGAATATTTTTGATAAAATTTTATATTTTGTGCTTAAATGCATTTTAACATAAGTTTTGTCATCAAATCAAAAAGGGGGAGATTGTTGAACCCTTACGGATTTTGAATTGATGCAAAACATATGTTAAAATATCTAATCGATCCATGCATATATCGAATATGACAAAAGGATCAAAGAGTTTATTTTTTGCAGAAATTATCTAATACATGATCGTGTGTAATCAGACCGCACAATCGTGTTATCTTTTATTGCAATTCAGATTTGCTTCAAGAAGACACATGACCATGTGTATGAGACATACTACCATGTGTATAAGGCACATGACCATGCACATGAGGCACACAGCCATGTGTTAAAGGCACATGACCATGCGCAGGAGGCACACGGCCATGTGCAGGAGGCACACGGCCATGTGCATGAGACACATACCCGTGTGTTTTAAGGCACACACCCGTGTGTATGGGGCGCATGACCATGCACATGAGGCGCACTCCCATGTGCTATGAAGAAAATTTTCTACACGCCCGTGTTATGCTGTCGTGCCAAATAAAGACAAAACAAGAGCATTAATGACACACAACCGTGTAATAGAAATACACGCCCGTGTGCAAAGAAAAAATTCAGTCGTGTGTTTCCCGTGCGTTGATCGTGCGCGTACCCGTGCTAACTTCTAGAATCTGAAAACAAATTGAAGAAAATTGACACACGCCCGTGTGATGAAAAGACTCACGCCCGTGCAAGCATAATTATAACCGTTGGAATTGCAGATTAAAGGAAGCACGACCGTGCAAGAAAAGTGACACACCCGTGCAGTTTTCCAAAAACTCTCCAACGGCTCTCAAATCAGCAAGTAACGGTTATATTCTTCCATTTTCTATAAATTGGAGCTGATTTGAAGATTGGGGGGTTAGAGAATCAGGCCTAAGACTTCCATTATCTAAACTCTTATCCATTATTCTCTCACAAAAGCTTATTTGTAAACCTTTAGAGAGAAACCTTGAGCTCAATTGTTGTATTAGCCTTGTGAGGCAAATTTCTTGTAATATTTCCACAAACCCTTGGGCGCAATCCCGTGAAACTAGTGTGGGGCGTAATCCCTATTAAAACTAAGTTAAGGGCGCAATCATTTGTATCAAAACTAGTGTTAAGGGCGAAATCCCTTGGATCAAAACTATTGTAACTTTGGGTTAAAGTTAATGAAAGCAAAATCTTCAAGCGGGGTTGCTTGGAGTAGTGGACGTAGGAGGCGTGGAGAAGCTCCGAACCACTCTAAAATCGGCTGAGCATTTCTTTCCCTTACTCTCTTTATTTTTATTTGCTTAGTCGTTTAATTGTGCTTAATTGTGTTTATATTTGCATGTTTGTGTTGGTTGAATAGGAAAGGAATTAAAACTTGATAAAATTTTTATATAACCTATTCACCACCCCCCCCCCCCTCTCTCTAGGTTATTTGTCATATTGCTTTTGGGGTTTTACACATTTTTTATGATTGATTGTCTCTATCAAATCTTTAAGCGGTCAATCTAGTCACCTCTACCACCAAGGAGGCTAGATTGGGTTGTCAATAAACCAATCGACCATTTTTAATCACCTAGTTTGATTTATGATGGGTATTGTAGACATTGTTAACGACAGTAACTATTTTTTTAAAAAATTTTTAAATATTTTTATTATTATATTAATATTAAATTATATTAGTTTATATTCAATTTATTTTAATATTAAATTTTATACTATTTTAGCCAATTAAGAGTAAGCCTAAAATTTATACATATTTAGCCTAAAAAAACATGTTTCCCTTTTTTTTTTTTTTTTTTTCAAACAAACGCTTAGCCTACTTTGATAACTCAACAGCAATCTAGCACAATCATTGTTTTAGTTCAGATCCAAGAGCTGAAACACCTAAAGAATAGCATATCGAGTATGTAGTTTTGCGGTTTCCCTTCATATAGTATTCGAAATGCATGATTTTTCATGTTGTGCTATGTTGGGTTTTGTTCGAATTTTCGAAAAACAAATTGGGGGTTTGTTGGCTAGATGATAACAAATGACTTTGTTGTGTTGATTATAAAAAAATATCTAATTTTCCAGCAAGTTATTCTTTCAAAGAATTAAACAAAATATAGCAAATTATAGGTATAAATATCATATTATTCAAAATTTATAAGGTTTGAAAAAATTTTAATGTTTAATTTTTGAGTTTTTTAAGTTTTCTTAAAGGTTATATTATTATATTTATAATATTTCAGTTTAATAGAAAGATATTATTTTTTTAATTTTTTAAAAATTATTACATAATAAAATTATTATTTTATCTTTTATACTGTTAATATATTTTTAATAAAATTTAATTTTGAATTAATAATATTATTTTATGTTTATTAAAAATAAAAAATATTTTTAAATTAAACTTTGAAATAAAAAATGTTAATTATTCAAAAAAAAAAATCGCCGGCTGTTTTATTCAAACGTGAATGATGATTTGACGAAGCAAATCCACGACCAGGATACACAAATATATGGCCAAGCACCTTGTTCCCACCCAAGGTTTTACTGAAATACAAGCCACCCCCTAACATTGAAAAGCTCAGACACCCCCTCACCTATTTTCCCTCCAATTTTATTAATACATTTTATGAAATGACTAAAATATTCTTACTAAAAAAATAAAAATTTATAATAAAATTATAAGATAATATTGAAATAAAATATATTAAAAATTTTAAAAAATATTTAAATTTTAAAAAATATAAAAGCTAAAGTAGCCAATAGAACTAGAGGATCGAAAACGACAATTTGGTACCAAGGAAGGTCAGATCCAGTCTCATGATTTGGTAAAGACGGCTACATCTAATCACATTTGCTAGAAACCATGACCAAAAATGGGCGGTAAGGCCAAGACCGACCATTTTTAGTTATTTTAGATCGATTTTTCTAACAGAAATATCTAGATCTGATCGTCTCCTTAAAACAAAAAAGTGACTTGGCCTCTCCTGAAACCAAGTGGTTGATTCTAGCCACCACCATTGGCTGACTTTTTATTTTTTAAAATTTAAATATTTTTTTAAATTTTCATAAAAATTTTTAAATATTTTTAAAATTGTTTAATATTTAAATAATATTTTATATTTATATAAAATTTATTTTATTATTTTATAAATTTTAATTTTAAACTGATAAAAATACTTATTAACTATTAAAACTTTTACGGGTGATTTTTAAAATTAATCATTAACTTTTACAGGGGCGATTTTGGGTTTCGTAAACTAGGGAGGTGAGAAATAGGGGACCAAACTATGCGTGGGAATAAGTTAGTTGGCCTAAATATATCTAAAAATTGCTGTCAACCCAACCATAGAGGCCGGTCGAAACATGGGACTTGGCCATATATTCTCAATTAGCAGAATCTGCCAAATTTTTCACTGTTCATTGACTTCTTGTTCAGGGGTCGATTAAAACACAAGGGTACTTTTATATTTCCATAGGCCAAAGGACTATTTTCCACTCATAGTTTGAGGCGGGGATAAAGTCTCACCCTCTAAGTTTTAAAAGTCCATCTTTCACCCATGGAAACATTTTTTTATAATTTTTATACTCAAATAACTAAAATACCTTTTTAAAAAATAAATATTTATAATAAAATTATAAAATAATTTTTAAATATAAATAATTTTTTAAAAAATCTTTAAAATTTTTAAAAATATATTAAAAAATTTTTAAAATTTTAAAAAATTTTAAGTAACCACCGTTGCTAGTGCCGCGGCGGTGGCCGCCGTTGAAGGGTTCAGGTGGCCGTTTCCTGCCATCTGGTTTCAGTGGAGGCCAGATCTGGCCTCCCCATTTGGTGGCCGCCTACCTCAGTTTTGGAGGAGGTGGCCAGTCGTCAAAAATAAATATCGAAAACGGTCGTTGGGACCAAGGTCGACCATTTCCGATAGCTTCTTCTGGCGAAGGTGGCCAGATCTGGTCGCCTCCGCCAAAACTGAGGCGGCCAGATTTGGCCCCCTCCACAGAACGGGGAGGCCAGATCTGGCTTCCCCTGGAACCAGGTAGCCAGAAACGACCAGCTGGCTCCGTCAGCGGCAGCCACCGCTGCAGTAGTGGCGGCGGTGATTTCTTCAAATTTTTAAAAATTTTTTAATATATATTTTAATTTTTTTTAAAATTTTATATTTTTTTAAAATTTATTTTATTTTTTATAAAATTTTAATCTTAAAATGACAATATTACCCCTAAATGTTATTGTTTTCTGTTTTATTTAATAATAAATTGCTTTCAAGAGTGGGAGACTGAGCTTTTGAAACTTGAAAGGTGGGACTTTGTCCCCGCCTCAAACTATGCGGGGGAAATACTCCTTTGGCCATTTCCATAAGGTAAATTACATAGACTGATTTGACATTATCTTTTTTTTTTTAAATTGCATCATTGTCCTTTTAACTTTTTTTTTTTTTTCCAGTTACTAAATTTTCTCTTGTCCTAATTTACATGATTATATTAAATTGCATAAATAAATTTAACATATACAATTATTTCTACTAAAATACGTAGAACATACCCATAAAGAAAATTTGGTAAGATTTAGAATCTCGAAGTATGGAGCTAAAAGACTCCGGTCTGAGTCCACATTTTTTGTAATAAATTTGTGTACATATTATTAGCTTCTTTTTATGTGCTTGTATTCAATTAGAAAGATGATTTATTTGTTGTTTAAGTAACCTAGGTAATCTCTATCCATATAAATTAATCAATCCAAATGGATCGACCCTAATTCAAAGTCCATCGATTAATCGAATAATATGATTTTTTTGTTCCTTTATCACTTAGGTCAATTTTTAAAATCTAATTAAAAAGCTTTCATTAAATTAATCTGTTAATGATTTATCATCTTAGTGACTAAGCCCATTAAATAGGGTTTCCGGTTTAAAAAAATTAGGAATATAATATTATAATATATTAATTTCTGCACAACACAAAATATATATATTTTTTGTAATTATTACTAAAATAATTTATTTATAGAAAAATATTTGATATATAGTGCTCCGCTGCTATATATTACTGTAAACATTTTTTTTTTTTTTTGGTAACTAAAACTTATCTCTAATATATATAGCAGTAGGTCCTACGCTGACTACTTATTAGAAATATGTGAAAGATGAATTAGAAATCTGTGATGAAAAACTTAAACTTATTGTATAGTATCTTGAAATAAAACTTATATTTATTATATAATAATAATATCAGAAAACATAGAAGATACGATACATTCCGAATGCATGAGCAATACAAAGCATGCGAGCCACAAACATGTTAGCTGCTGAAAACTAAACATATATACATATACATATGTAAACTGAAAACTCAGGTGAAAACCCGCTCAAGCCATATCCCACACTTAAGCCATCTCGTGTTCCAAGTTCAGCTCCTCAAAACACTAACCTACAGATAAGGAAACTAAGGGGGATGAGTGACAAGTCACTCAGTAAGCATCTCCTACCTCTACCCTCAGGTAGGCTCTAAACTAAGTTGTTGCTGACTAACTACTATTTAGATGAACTTAGCTAAGTTCCTGATAGCCTAATAGTTTCTTCTGATCCTCTTTTAGCATTTATTATTCTTCTTGTTTTTCTTATTAATTTCTGAGACCTAGAGTACTCTTTTATTTCTTTACTTCTGACGTATATCGTACACCTTAATCTTTCTTTTATTTCTTTTCTTACATGTTTCTGAGCTTACTTTTTGTATGCTCTTCCATGCCATGTACTATGTATCATGGTATGCAGAAATCATGTTATTTGCCCTTGGGTCTATTTATTAAAAACATCTTTTTGAAAAACTATTATTAAGATCTGAAGATCCAAAATATTGAAAAACTAAATAAAACTGTTTTTGAAATCTCTGTATCCAAATATATCTACTATGCTGATCAGACTGATGAATATAGAGATTCGACATCCTAACTATGTGGGTTAAACCATACTAGCGAAGTGTCAGTAAGCTGAAATATCCTATCATACCAGTCCTTGGACCAGTAAGTTGAAATCTAACCAATCTGATTGAAGTCAGAAAGCTGAAATCTCATAGATGCCCCCTCGAATTCACTCTTACTCACTAACTCAAACATCGGACCTTAATGTTGAAAACTAATGCAAATGAATCACTTGATCTCTTTTCTAAAAACACTGTTTAACATGCTATGCTGAATGATGCTATCCATGCATGTTATCTTATTAATTCTCTTTTCTCTCTGATTATAGTTTATCTTACTATTGTACTGTTTTTGTAACTTATTAAGCTTAATAATAAGTTTTGTGTTCTATTATGTTTCTGTCAGTTTTGTCTCTATTTTCCTGTTTATGTTCTGTTTCTGTCTTTATTCTCAATAAACTGGATATTAATTACTCTTTTCTCTTGCTTGCATTAATAATCAATGTCATGCAATGAGTGTCATGTCATGTTGAATACACACTGAATATGCATGCATCTAAATCTCTATGTATCCGAAAATACCTGTTATGCTAATCAGGCTGATGAACACATGAATTCGACATTTTGGCCCTACGAGCTGAACAGTCTAGCAAAATGCTAGAAAGCTAAAAATAACATATTAGTCCTTGAACTAATAAGCTGAAACTGGAACGATTTGACCATAGTTAGAAGGCTAGAATCTCACAAATGTCCTCTCGAGTTCACCCAAAACTTTAACCCGGATATCAGGTTCTGAATGCTAAACTAAATGCTATCGGATCCCTTGATCTCTTATTATGCTGATGTCTTGGCATGTTATGCTATGTAATGCTTATGCAAATTGTTTTATCTCATTTTATGCTTATCTGCTGCTTTATGGCCTTTGGAAAGGTTCCCTATGCTTTATTCTTCATTTTAAACAATTTCTTGAAATTTTAGCTTGTGCACGGGCATGTAGGTTAAGACACACGGGCATGCAAGACAAACACACGGGCGTGCATGGCAAAAGAACACGGGCGTGTATGGAGACACACGAGATTGTGCATTGGTCGTGTAGCTGGTCGTACAAGCTTTTGGAATTTCTGTGTATTTCATGAACTAAACACACACACGACCGTGTCCATAGGACACAAGTCATGTCCCCTTGCAATCCAACCGTGCACACTTTGTGCACACAGGCGTGTGCCTACAAAAGCAAAGGCACACAGGCGTGCACCTGGGGGCACACGAGCGTGTGTCCTGCTCTGCATCGACAATACCCGCTTGGAACTCGTAAGAATCCATACCAAATCACAATCAATTTGAAATTAATCAACAACAAGCATTTCTAGCACTTCAATGAACACATAACATGCTTCAATTTCATCCATAACATGCCACATCACAATACACCATTTAAAATCATCATTTCTCTCACATATTCATACATATACATACACAAGCATGGTTCTTGGGTGGAAATCATCATCTTAAGCAATTTCTTGTCATCATATCAACACATAATCATTACACATAACTCAGAAGCATGCTAGAAACACAACCAAACAATATTAAGCATCAAACACAAGCTGGGAAACTCAAGAAAGAGGAAAGGGGAGCACTTACCTCTTGCCATGGCTATTGGAATCACTTTCTAACTAATTTATTTCTTCTATAGTTGGATTGGGAGTTACTGGCTATTGAATCTCAATCCTAGGATGAGGATTCTCTGAAAACAAAAGGAAAACTTGGGCTAAAAAGGGAGAAAAACGGGTGAGGAAACAATAAAAGCAACTTTCTCTCTCATTCTCTAAGGGTGCACGGGAATACAGCCAAAGGTGCACGGGAATGCACAAGAAAAAATGAAAACTCTTCATTTCCCACACTACGCATGAAGGAAACCTCCTAGGGAGAATCATGCGTAAGCCACACAAACTTTAGAAACTTACTATCTCACCCTTAAACTATTCTAACTCCCAATCTATTTCTATTTCTCACATCTAACCCTCAAATTCTACCCTAAAGGGTAATTCTAATCCTGGGATGCTACAAGAACTAGTTATGAAACATATAATACATTAAGCTCATAGATATACACAAAATACAAACCAACTTACGCAAAACTTATAAATAAGCGTAATGAGTTACAAAAATAGTGATTTCAGTAAGATATATGCAAGCAGAACTATACCAATTATTCAATTAAACAGAATGAAATCAGAATAGAAAAACAAATAAGATATCATACATGATTAGCATCTCATAACATGGCATGCCAAACCCGTATTTTCACTAAGGGTTTAAGTGATCCATATGCATATATTTTTAGTAGAAAGACGATGATCCAAACATCAATTTAAGGTGAATACAAATGGGTACTTTGTAATGGCCCAAGGGTAGAACTATCATTTTAGGTTCCAAATCCAAGGGTAAAAGAGAGATTTTTCTTGTTCGGAAAGAATTTGAGAGGGTTTAGGGGTAGAAGAGTCCTTTAGAAGCCTTTTATGGCTTGTTTTGGGTATTGGTGGAATATCCAGTGTTTGCGCGAAGATGGGTGGAAAATGAGATTTTCCACTGCACACACGACCATGTGCCTAGGACACACGACCGTGTGTCCCACCTTTTAGCCATAAATTGTTTTATTTTCTCCAATCACACATTTTTCCAGCTCCCGGCTTATTTCCTTCATTCTCTTCTTCTTCCCCCAGCTCCAGTGAACCCTAGACTTCTTGAGAGAGATCCCCCAGCAGCTCAATTTCAGATTAAAGATCCAGAAGCTTTCAGAGAGAGAGACCGAGTTTCTATGGCGTGAGGTAAGTGTTTTCCTTACCTCTTTCGCTGTATTCAGAACATGCTTTGCTGTTTCCAGCTTATGAGAACCTTGTGTGTGCTTGTTTGAGATGATATCAGCATGCTTGAGCTTGATGGGATGCATGATTTGATGATTGAGTGGCTATTCACATGTTTATATGTGTATATGTTTATATACATGTGTTATATGTTTGATTTATGATGTATGGTGTGTTTGAGATGATTATATGATGAATATTGGCATGCTAGTAGTAATATTGAGCTTGTATGTTTGATGATTTAGAGTGTGGAAGTGTTGGTGTGGGAATTTCTGGATTTTCAGACGTAATCTACAGAATCTGGGTTGAGCACACGCCCGTGTGCCTTAGATGCACGCCTGTGTGGCCTTAATTCTGTATGGAGACATGGCCTTGCATGTTACCTATGTGCATGTGAAAATCCAGACACACGCCTGTGTGCCCGAGTACACACGCTCGTGTGTCCTCCCCCAATTCCACACGCCCATGTATGCAATACACGGGAAGCATTTTGAGGCAGCCACACGCCCATGCAGTGTAATACACGCCCGTGTGTCCAGCCAAGATTTTGTGAAGTTTTTCCAGAAGCTAGCACGCCCAGACGTACGAGAAGTACAAGATCTCGTGTGCCTTGACACACGCCTGTGCACACAAGAACACACGCCCGTGCACCTAAGAAAAAGCAGAGAAAGAATTTAAAAGAGAACTTAAGCCACTCTAAGACAATTCTAAGCACACAGAACTCAGTAATAAGATGCTAAAACAGCATATCATGCATGATTATCAGCATTGAGCATGACATGCCATATCAGATATTTTCAGACTGGATCCAAGGATCCAACAGCATGATTTTTAGATATACATATATGAGATTTCATATATCAGATAGGGGTGGATACGAGGGGGCACCTGTGAGTTCACACACCCACTAAAGAGGGTAACCAATGTCTGCTAGAGAGGACATGGTCATTGACCAAGCTCGTTAGAGAGAGTGCTAGTTGTGCATCAGTAGATTCAGTAAGACTTGAACTCACACGGTCAGGGTACCGAATCCTTGTATTCATCAGTCTGGCCAGCACAACAGATATTTTCAACTATTTTTAGTACTTTCTGATACAGTTTTCAGTATAGACTATATGTATATATTCAGGATCTTCGGATCACAGCTTTTATTATCAAAAAATGTTTTCAAAAAAGACAGTTTTTCAGAAAATCAGGTCTGAGGGCAAGTTTTATAGCTTTTCAACATACATGACATCAGCATTTACATTTCATGTCATGTACAGCATCTCATGAGAAACAGAACAGTAATAGAACAGAATTCAGTAATGAATAATGCAGAAAATAGATATACTTCGGTATATCAAAACAATTAGAATAAGAAATCAGAATAGTAGAACCTCCTATGTGACGAGTCGCGTAGTTAGTTGTTTTGACCTGCTAGTGTTTGAGTTTGGAAACGCTTGCTGAGTGACTTTGTCACTCACCCCTTCTTCCCTGTTTCCTTTTTACAGGTCAGTGAGCAGAGAGCGGCTGAGCTGGAGCGAGACAACTGTGAGATTTTGGGGATATGGCTTGGCAGCAATAGATAGCATGTTGGCTTGCATGCTTTTATTTTCTCATGTATATATGTGTGTATTATACTCTAGTACACTGTATGACTAGTATGTTTATACATGAGTAGCCTGGGTTTTCACGCTTACATTTAATTTACTAACACAGTAAATTATGTTTATAGCAGCGCACAGTGACCTGGGGCGGGGGTCGCTACATACTTATAAGTTTCTCAAACCCATCAGTTAAAGGAAACCAGCATCAGATACTAGCTACTACATATAAACATATATTAATGTGCATTCAACTAGTAGTTTAGGTTTTAATGATCAACATTCAGCTTCAGATTCAGATTTAGTTGTTGTATCATATTAGTCAATTAATATTCACATGTCAGTATAGGAAACTCACATGGCCAAGGTGTCAAATTTTTGTATTATCAGTTTACGCAACATAGTAGGTATCTTCAGATACATAGAGATTTTAGATATAGATTTTACTCAGTTTTTTAGTATTTTAAGATCTTCAGATCCCAACAATATTTTTAGAAAAATGATGATTAGTCATAAGTATTATAACAGAATGTACTTATATAAAATCTTTAAGAATTTAGAAAAGGAAGATCATGAGTTAAAAAAGATTTTAAAAGTGCATAAGCCCAAAAAGAACTTAAATATCTTCATATTGTGTTGTTTACATATACTTATATACATATTTACAACATGACATGAGGTGGTATCCGAATCTGAATAATGAGTCCAACTAGAGGAGGATAAGCTTATAAGATCACTTAAGAAATATAAGTTCTTTAGTTTAACCGTCAGTCAGACTAGCACTAAACTAAGCAAAATCTATTAAGCTGGAGATTAGATCAGCAGTAAAGTAATAGAGATAGCAATTAAAGGGAGACTAAGGATAATCCAAGTTGAATCAGTTAGACTAAAAGCATTTCTAGTCAAGAAACAGTATTTAAGAAGAAATAAGCATAGAATCACAACAAGCACGTAAAAAGTTAGAGATACCTTCAGTTAAAAGTCTAAATAAGAAAGAAAGCAATGAATGGGATAAGTTACAAAGCTAGTTAGAAACTTAGTTAAGTTCTCCAGTTTATTAGCTAGCCAAATGAAAGATCATAGTAGACTTTATAAATGCCCTTAGTTAAGAAAAAAGATAAGGAAAAAGAGCTTAAACAATAAGTTTCAACAGTAAGTTAAGCTAGAATAAAAGAAGTTATTAGACTATCAAAAGCTTAGTTAACTCTTCCAAATAGTAGTTAGCCATTTAGTAGTGCTTAGAGCCTTGTGATCAGTCATAAGTTAGTGTAAGTCAGCTTAGAGCTTACCCAAAGGTAAATATAGGAAATGCTTACTAAGTGACTTGTCACTCATTCCCTTTAGTTTCTTGCACGTCAATGTTTTGGGGAGCTAAACTTGGAGCACAGTATGGCTAGAGAGTGGGATATAGCTTAAGCGGGTTTTTACCTAAGTTTTTAGTTATATATATATGTATATATTCAGTTTTCAATAGATAGCATGTTGGCTCGTATGCTTATATTGTTCATGCATATGGATGTACAGTATCAATTATAATTTTAGATATTATTATTATTAAATGTAATCAAGTATCAGTCTTATTTTAGGATATTGCACTGTGGGTTTTAGCATTTTACCATATTTCATTTACAACTTTTGTATTGTGCATAGTTTTCAGACATACAGTGATGTAGGATTTCTACTGTATGTATTAATAAAGTGTCTTATTAGTACAATAAAATAAAGTAAAATAAAATATTGATAATAAATATAAATAAAATAGCAATAGTAGTATATACAATAGCAGGTACTACACTAGTCACGCATGATCGTGCACCATGCAATTCCTACAAAATTAAAGTATTTTGTCTTCTCTTTTCATGATCATTACATGCAAGGACTCGGTTATATATTTTAACATATGTTTTTTATCAATTCAAAACACATAAGGGTTCACGAAATACTTACTTTAATTTTATAAAATTAAACATTAAATGTATATTAACATTTTTTTTTGGGACTCACAACAATACACAATTTTAATCATAATTGATGTTCTATTTTAATAAACTAAAATTGGTCACCTCATATACTTTAATTAGATATGTCTGTTATATTTGGATATATTAAAACTACCTAGCAAAGTATATTTATTAACCACAACTGTGTTCATGATTTTAAAATTAATTAACCAATCTTCGGACGACTTTTAAATATTTTATAATCAATGAATTTCAATCACTTATGTATAAACATTTTATGTTTTCATGTTATTTTTAACAACATCATATACCTCTGAGTAATGAAATTTATGATCATTCAATGTTGATGCCTATCACAGCTTTCTAATTCAATTACTTTAATAATTAACGAATTATACTTAATATAGACATTATTAAACAACGATAATTTTATGTGTTTATTTACATAATTTTAAACCCTAAACCCAAAAATAAACTTTTTCTCCCTTCCTTGTCATGAATTACTTCATGCAAGGGATTGATTAGCAACTTAAACACATTTTAATCATTAATTAGCAACTTAATCATATTTTTATCATCATCAAAACATCAAGGGTTCAACATTTTATATTTTTTTAATTATGTAAAATAAATAAACAACAGAGATATTTCTTTAGAATAAAATTAACATCGAGGATAATTGGCAAAAACTTTTTTTTTTTTAAATTCATAAGTCATAGTAAAGACTTGGACTTAGTCTGAAACTGCACAAGCATAGACATAAGAAAATTGTCTTTAGAAGCATAGACATAAAAAATGATTGGCAATAACGAATTTTTTTTCTGATGTACTTGAAATTTTTGAGCTTCTATGTTTCTATCCCTTTTCCTTTCATGACCTTTTTCCTTTTGTGATGCGCAAGAAAATAACTTATTGTAGATAGAAAGAGGACCACACTTTAAATGAAAAAAAAAATTAATTACACCCTCATCAATGTATAATGCTTCATTATATGAATCCCTCAATATTGATTAACAACATTTTATCCCCAATTATTATTAATTATTCATTGACCACTCTTTTTTAAACATTTTTACAGATAAATTTAGGCCAAAAGACATATTCCCACCCAAGTTTGCTGAAAAGAAAAAATCTCATTCTCTAACTTTTAAAAGCCTAGATACTCAGAATGTTATTTTTATCTTTTTGATAAAAATAATCAAATAAATTTAAAAAAATAATAAAAATTTTAAAAATAAATTTTTTAAAAATAAAAACAACCACTGTTGTCGATAACGATGGCTACCTATTAAAGAATCGGGTTAGATTTAACTGTCCTATTTGATAGAGGAGGTTAGACTAGCCTCTACCATTTTTGGAGGAGGAGATCAAATTTGGTTGTCTATACCATCAAATATAGTAAAAAACGATTAGAAATAGTTGTCATTGGCTTCAATAGCCACTTTCAACCACGGTTGTCTAGCCACCTCTACATTTGGTCTCCTCTACCAAAAGAAAAGCTAGATTTGGTTTTTTCATAAACCAAGAGGTTGCTTATAACTTTTTTTTTGGTTTATTGATGGTCATCACTATTGATGATATTGTCAACAATGATGATTATTTTTTTTTAAATTTTTATTTAAATATTAAATTATATTTATTTTTTATAATAAAAATAGTTTATTTATTTTATTAAAAAATTAAAAAAATAAATAAAAAATAACCCAGGGATGAATGTTTAAGATTTTTATAATTAAAAGATAGAATTCTATTTTTTAAAAGGAAACCTCGGCCATAAATTTAATGTCAATCTGAACTCGAAAGGTTCATATTGAATGCACCTGTAATTGTAAAGCTACAGCTATCCAAATTTTTATTATAGTTTAATTTTTATTAAAATGTAAGCAAATCCCAATAATGGGAAAAAGGAGAAGGATCCAAATTAAGGATAATTTTTCTATAAATGATTAAGAAAGATGTGAGGAAGGTGGCCCCTTTGTTTATTAAAATTGTTGGTCAAAATTTACCTACCTATACGCGGAAGCTCTGACGCTCCTATGCCACGTCACTTCTCACCAATATTTCTAGATTTTTTCAAGGCAATACCACTTATTCCCACCCAAGGTTATTCTAAAGAGCAAGTTTTGCACAAAAACTTTTAATAAATCAAATACTTACCTATTGATCAAATTTCTTCTTATTTTACCTATTATTTTAATGAAATGACTAAATACCCTTTAATAAAAATATTAATAATAAAATAAATTTTAATATAAAATAACATTAATATAATAATAAAAATTTTAAAAAATCATAAAAATTAAAAAAAAAAACAATTACCATCACCAATAACACTACCGACAGTGGTAACATTTGTAAACATATTTATAACTTATTAAAAATTATAATTAAAAATATATTTAAAAAAATACAATTAAAAAAATTTGAATTTGAGTTTGGGTTTATATAATTCATATTCGGATTCGTTTTCAAAAACTATATATATATAGTAATAGATATGTTAATGATCACATCATTATCTTTGATTTGGTCACAAACACTCCAATATTCTAAAACTTTTTAAATACCTTAATTACACCATATAATATACCTATCACATTTACCAATTTCAATACACCTTAAAATATGTATCTTTTTTTATCTATATTATGTCTTATTATATGATACCTAAAATGTATTATAGAATACTAATAACAATAATCTCAAATCTTAATATACACTAAAATTTGGTTTACAATGATTTAAAATATGCTTCCACGATTAAATTTAATTTACATAAATATACATAAAATCACAAAATCCCAAATCTGCAAAATCTATGCATACGCTATAATATATTGAATTAAAATAGGATTATAAGAATACATTAAACTCCTTGCAACTTTGAATTCATAATGTTATTGAAATTAGTTGTATTAGAGCTCTTAAATGATAACTTTCAATGGGTAAAACTATACTATATAGGTTTTGAAAAAGAAACCTAACCAATATATAATAAGTTTGTAGATCTGTAGCATCCCAGGTTTTAGAAAGCCCTTAGGGATAGAGTTCTGGGGTTAGAAATAGAATTCAGTGATAGTTTGGGAGTCTAGAAGAGTTCAGGGGTGAGATAATAGTTTTCCAGAGCTGTGTGGCCTTCGTATGATTCCTTTAAGGAGGTTTTAATCATGCGAAGCGTGGGAAATGAATTTCATCCATTTTTCCTTGGTGCACTCCCGTGCATCATCCCTGCACGCCCGTGCAGGTGGGTAGAAAAGGAGAGAGATGAGAGTTTAATGCATTTCTCACCTGTTTCAGCCAAGTTTTCCTCTTTGTTTCAACAACTCCCAGCCCTAGACGCGAAATCCAGTTTCCAGCGGCTTCCAATCCAGTCAGAGATCAGAGAGATTAGCTTGAGTTTAAGTTTCCAACAGCCATGTCAAGAGGTAAGTGTTTCTTACTTCCTCCAGAGTTTCCCAGTTTGCTTTGTGATGATTGATGATGCCTGGAAATGTGTGTTTCCGTTTCCAGCTTGTGATGCCATGTTTGCATGTGTGTATGATGATGATTTAGATGCTTATTTTCCACCCAATAACATGCTTGTCTTGCTTGTGTGTGTGTTGTGAGAGAAACGCTTGAGTTTTCATGGTGGATTCAGTAGAAACGGATGAAGGATGAAATTGATGCATGCTATGTGTATATTAAAGTGCTTTGGATGGTTGATTTCATTTAATTTCAGTTTGGATGAGAAATTGATTGGTTTCCAGCAATTTTAGACGAGCCATGTCTGAGCAAGACAAGGAGCACAACCGTGTGCCCGCAAGAGCACGACCGTGTGCCTGCAAGAGCATGCCCGTGTGCCCTTGTCTCTGCAAAGGCACGGTCGTGTGCACGAAGTGCACACGGTTTGAAAAGTTGAGGACACGACCGTGTGTCCTGAGAGACACGTTCATGTGTCCTTATTTGCGTGAAATGGCCCAGATTTTCCAGTAGCTTGCACGCCCAGCAGCACGACCAGCGCACGGTCCCGTGTCCGTGTGCCCTTGCCTTGCACGGTCGTGTGTGCTGCGTGCACGACCGTGTGCTTTCCTTGCACGGTCGTGTGTCAGCCAGATTTTCCCAGAATTTCAGAATTTGACTTATTAAAGGTTTGGTAATCCATCCAAGGGTTATTAATCATCACAAAATTTAGAATTCAGACAAGAACAGATGCATGTGCATTCATAGCATAGCATATAGCCTGAAAGAGGATCCAGGGATCCAAATTCAGTATATTTCAGCATTCAAAACTCAAAGTATGAGTTTCAGTTTTGGGTGAACTCGAGGGGGCATCTGTGGGACCCAGCTTTCTGACACCAGTCAGATTGTCCAGCATTTTTATTCAGCTTTCTAGCCTGTAGCTAGAATGTTCAACCCACTTGGCCAGGATGTCGAATCCCTGTGTTCATCAGCCTGATCAGCACAACAGGTACCTTCGGGTACATATAGTTTTCCAGATACATGCATCATCAGTAGATGTTCAGATTTCAGATATCATGTCATGACATTCATTTCAGAATTTGACTAATAATGAGAAACAGTAATCCAGTAATCAGATTCAGCACCCGCAAGCGCGTAGATGTATGATAGGGTCGAGACCAGGTATGTATGCCCTTGTTTGTTGCTTGCTTGGGTCGAGGGAAGTAGGAAACGCTTACTGGGTGATCTTTATCACTCATCCCTTTCCTTCTTCCTTCCTTTTCAGGTCAGTTTGCTGCTGGCGAGGAGCGGGTGGACCGAGGCTTACGAGAGAGGACCCCACACACCAGTTTTCAGTTGTATTTTCAGTTTGGCCTGTGAGGTCTTGTATGTATTCAGATGTAAAGAACTATGTACAGAAACATTATATAGAAATGAAAAGCCAGTTGGGCTCATTGTATATTTCATTTTCAGTTCAGCTTCCGCATGCAATGTAAATTAGCTCAGCAGTAGATTTCTTTTCGTAGGATTCCCGTCGCGGGTACCCAGTTTCCAGTTTATTAATAAAAGAACAGTGATTCTCAACAGCAGGGGTACTCGTGGCGGTGGGTCTTACAAGATCTCCCTTCAAGGATCTGTAAAACTTAAGGCTTACAGTAATGTTATCTTCTCAAATCATAACTTGTAAATATATTAGTTTTAACATTATTGATCACTTAAGCTAATTTATAAAATGGTATTGAAATATTCAATTATATAATTTTATTAAACCAAAATTAAAATTAATGTTAGCTCATATCATAAAACTTTTCAAATTCTCCTACTTGGGCAACATTAATTATTTTTATTTTATTTTTAAAAAACAATTTTCAACTCTTAGGAAACCAATATTTTAATTTTAAAGTGGTCATTATTTTAAAAAACCAAAATAGTTCGAAGATAAAATTATAGTATAATTAACTATTTAGTTAATATGATCATAAATAACAAATTATAACATTATTAATGTCTTTTATTGATGTAAGATTATTCGTGATTGCAATTACTAATAATCAAATCAATACGGATCAATGATCTAAGAGTGTAGCAAAAATAGTACACAAGTCATGTGATTCCAAACAATATTATGTCTGTAACACCTCTTTCTATAAGTACCACCCTTAAAAAGGAAGACGTTACTTAACCTTATAGGGCATGTAATTAACAATTCAACTAAAACCATCCACATGCACAAAAATCACTAAATAACACCTTAATGTTTATTATTAGTAAGAAGCATAAGAATGTCTCATTTAGAAAGGTCTACTAACAAACTAAATATATAATAATCCTACAAGATTACGTATAGCATGACTAAAATCTAGTAACATAAATATCCAATTCATAGTTGTAAGTCTTTTAACACCTATAACGCCTTTTCTGATCTCATGTCTGTTATCCTGCTCCTTGTATCATAGCCTTTAAGTCCCTATTACCTGTAACATTGAAAAGTAAGGGAATAAGTGAAAACACTCAATAGATAGAAAAACTTAACCTTTTCTCTAACTTGAACCTAAGTCCCCTTTTCTTATTCTTGGTCTTCTAGGATATAGTCCAATCCTACAATTGATAACTTTATGTCCTTTAATATCTAGAGTGAAAGGACTTACATAACTTCACTTCACTAAATCTTACTTAACTTCTCGTAAATTTAACTTTAATTGACTATGTTGATCAAATTGAATAAGGACATGAAGTAGACATTTTGGCCATGTGAGTCATTATGTAGTATGGTTAACTTTTTTGTGTGTGACTTATAAGCTCCCCAATGAATCAATAGTGTACATACTCATATTAAATCTTTTGCCTGACAGTCATCTGTGCACCAAGAGTAGACTCTAACAAAACATCATAAACACTCAATCATTAAAGTATCAGTTAGATTTAGATTCAAACTGAATCGAAATAAAGTTGAGATAAGCTTAAATTAAGGTTAGATGTTAATGAATCAAACCTAAGTCTAAGCTCGGGCTTCACAAGCTTATTAGATATGAATTCGAGCTCAAGGGTTGATCAGTTGAGTCAAGTTGAGCTTTTTAATGAGTTTTTTAATTAGCTTCTTAATATAGGTCAATAACAAGTCTTTTAATGAGTTTATCAACAAGCTTCATCGCAAGCTTTTTAACATAGGTCACTATAATGTTATTGTTTTGATAAGTATTAGTCAAAATGATATTGTTTTATTTAATTCATATAAAAATTTCTAAGCTTGTACTTGAGAAGCCGAACACCCCTTAAGCTTAAAAATTTTAAAATCGGAAGCTTTAGCTCAAGATCAAACAAGTTTAGCTCAAATCTAGCCTTAGAATCAATGTTTACACTTGCAACCTTTTAGCAGTATAGTTACTTGTATAATTCAATCCTTTCATCATCTCATATCTTTCAAGGTTAAGATGTAGAAATAATGTCTATCTTAGGAGGTCCTTGCAATCATACGCTGACATTCAAGTCAACAATTGAATGACATTCGACTAGTTAATAACTTGATCCAACTATGATCATAGATTTTAGGTGGTAGTTGACATATGCCAACATAGAACTATTAGAGATATAGTTTTTCTTTGTCAAAAATGACAAATATTTTGTTAGTCCACCATACCCTTTGTATAAATCTCGATATAGTCAATCATCACCTTTTTTATAACCTTTTTTATAACAACACATTGTATGATGCCAAAATATACTAATTCTTGTATAAGATGATATGATGACCTTAAGTTTAAGATCACATATACTTTTATATGCTAAAAAGATATATTCAATAAACACTAGAATAACTAACCATTTAGAATCTTCTTGGTTAATCTATCCAGTGGACATGTTTACAGCGTGTACTCATATGTTGCACTAAGCTATCGATAAATAACTTTGACACATAAGAACTATCACCACCTTTCAATAGGATCACTCAATGACATGATAGTTCTAACTATATTACTTGTGTCCTAGGCTATAGTAATATAAGTATTATGATTAATTCTAAAATGACCACCTATGCTAGTATGGGGTCTCACAATCAATTATCTGATACCTTCATTATGGTTATACCATTCTAAAGACATTTATTCAGACACTATTGTACTTATAGATAGAACATGCCACTAAAAGTTATTTATATATATCAATAAACAAGCATTATTGTGAGGATTGGCTCTAGAGTACCAATTCCAACACAATATTTGTGTGCATGGCCATTCATGGCATATCATGCATCAGACGCATGTCACAACCATGCATGTGTTTGGCATGGCTATGCATGGTGTTTGGAACATAAACTTCAAGCTTAATTCATGTAGTTTTCTCAAACAACAATTCTTAAACAATTATACAAAGTCTCTAATTGTCCCAAGCCATCAAAACATTAAAACCATGCACCATATCCACAAGTTATATATTTTATAATTTAGAAGAGTGCATAACCTATGGATATAATGATTCCAGATTTATCATCATAATAACATTCATTAAGACACATGAATTTGATATATTATTATCATTATAGAACCTTGTATCAATATATCCCTCATACATGTATTCTTGAACCCTTAAATCATACAAGATTAATATGTAAGTAGATATCTTTCATGTCTCAAGTCTTACATCGATTCTTGGCATTGAAGAATTATTCATTCAAGAAGGGAATAGAGTCCTGCCTACCTAGTTTTATAGTGTGAGAACCCTAGGGTTGTTTCTTGAAAGATTTCTTTTCCTTTATCCTTTATTGAAAGTTGGCCTGAAAAGATCACTAGAATCTTAGGTTATGTCTCTCAAGAACTCTCTAAAAACCCTATACTATCTAAAAAGAGGCTTTATATATGAAGGGTTTTAATCCTTCTCAAAGTAAGTGACGTGCCCTACATGAAATCTAATTCCAAACACAAATACACAGGCATGTATCTTGGGCATGCACGATCATGTGCCCATTCACTTATTTTACGCGATACAATTTTCCTCCTAATCCAATTTGAAGCCACTAATTTAAATAAACCATAACAATAAGAGAATGACTATGTTACCTCTTATACTTACAAGTAAGAATTATAATGTCTTTGTTAGTTTTCTTTACAATTTCTCTTTAAGCTTTTATATTTCATATGAAATAAGAGAAATTCCTTTGCTTCTAATAAAGCCTGTGACTTCCAATGAAACTTATATTTTTCAACCGTACTTGAGATATTTGAAATATACATAAACAACTATCATACTTAAAAGAAAATTTTGTCTTGAGATACATATTGTACCATAACTGTATATATGCATATATATCCATATACAAATAAATATCAATATTATTAAATGATAAAAAAATAATATCAACAAATTGAAACATAAAACTTCTATTGACCCTAAATATCAAAAGACTCCAAACACTCTCATGTGTTCTATATGATTTTATAGGCTGCAAGTCTTAGTCATTTGGTTAGGGGTCTAACCTATATCAATTACATATTTATGTATTTTATCATAATGTCTTTTTTTTTTTTTTTTTAATGAGGTTTCTAATTATAAGATATTTTATTTATATATGTTTTAATCTATTAGTGGTCTTCTACATAATTGCATTACTATTATGATAAATAGAGTCGATTAAAAAATGTAATCCTTCAACCACACAACCCAAGACATTGTAAAAAAAAATCATTTTTCAATTAATTATTCAAAAATGAATTAATAATAGTAAGGGCTTATTCGTTGTATGTGAACATTGTTATAGTTATAAATAAGAGTAGATTTAAATCAAATTGGTTAATTTGAATTCAACTTATATCTAGAATGACTATTCTTGATTGAGCTTGACTTATTTGAATCACTAGAGAATAAAAAATAAAAAATAAAAAGAATTATCAAGGAAGAGGAAAAAGAAAAGAATCATTGATGAAATGAGTTTCGATATGACAACATCAATACAACAAGAGGCTTCGAGCCAATCTGAACTCAAATGATTCAAATGAATCCACCTATACATATGAAGCTGCAACATGATTGGTATTATTGTGTTTTCATTATAAAATTGATCCCTTTGTTGAATCTACAAATAATTGTAAAGTATTGTTCTCCTACAGCATGATTTTGAGACCAATCTCTCTTCTAGTATTTTACAAATTCACAAATTTTGTATTAAGACTTCGTTTATAATAACATCTTTAGTGGAGAATAAAATGAAAGACTATAGTTTAAGTTTAATTAAAATTTAAGCAATCCCACAAATGGGAAAAAGGAGAACGATCCAAATTAAGGATTTTTTTTTTTAATTTAATTGTTTGAGAAAGATAAGAATTGATTCAGATGTAGTTTTGTGCATAGATAACATCGTTTGTCCCATTGTGTATCAAAGTCTAATTTTTCAATTAGTATATCGTGTATTGTATTTTATCGTAAGATATATTTTTTAAAAATATTAAATAAAAATAAAATAAATTTTAACATTAATATAATTTAATTGTAATTGGAAGATCAACAATATAATTGAAGTTTTTTCCTTACGAAATTATTGGAAAAAACAAGGCCAAAGGACTAATTCCCACCCATAGTTTGAGGTGGGGACAAAGTCCCACCCTCCAAATTTCAAAAGCCCAGTCTTCCACCTATGAAAATAATTTAATATTAAATAAAATAGAAAACAGTAACACTTTAGGGGTAATATTATCATTTTAGGATTAAAATTTTATAAAAATATAAAATATATATTAAAATTTTTTTAAAAATTTGAAACAGTCACCGCCGCCAGTGCCGCAACAGTGGCCTCCACTAGGGGAGCCAGGTGGCCGTTTCTGGCCACCTGGTTTCAGGGGAGGCCAGATCTGGCCTCCTCGTTCGGTGGAGGCGGCCAGATTTTGGCAGAGGCGGCCAGACTGGCCTCCTCGTTCGGTGGAGGCAGCCAGATCTGACCTCCTCGTTCGGTGGAGCCGGCCAGATTTTGGCAGAGGCGGCCAGATCTGACCACCTCCGTCAGAAGAAGCTATCGAAAACAGTCAGAAAGGGTCTGCCTTGGTCCCAGCGGCCGTTTCCGGTCTTTGTTTTTGGTGGAGGTAGCCAAATCTGGCCGCCCCCACCGAACAGGGAGGCCAGATCTGGCCTCCACTGAAACCAGGTGATCAGAAACAGCCACCTGGCCGGTACTGACAGCGGTGACTGCTTAAAATTTTTAAAATTTTTTTAAATTATTTATATTTAAAAAATTATTTTATAATTTTATTATAAATATTTCTTTTTTAAAAAGGTATTTTAGTAATTTGAATATAAAAATTATAAAAAATATTTCCATAGGTGGAAGACTGGGCTTTTGAAACTTGGAGGGTGGGACTTTGTCCCAGCCTCAAACTATGGGTGGGAAATAGTCCTTTGGCCAAAAAAACAAAGGAAAGATTTGTCTTTGGTACTGGTGATCTTTCAATCGATGAATTGGTAAGCAACATAGGATGATAAATTTTATGAAATTTCACTTACGCTTTCACTTTCAGTTTCTAAGAAATGCAAACATCTCAAACATTTATAAATTTTAGTTCATTGAGCTAAATCTACATTGACCTGGTCCAGTGATTGTGAATCCAATTCTTGGACCCAGAATTCTGTTTGATTGGTGAGATCAGTTTAAACCCAATATAATTATTTGATTTGAATAGGATTTCTGCCTACCCAAACAAATATATCAGCTTCTGAGAAATTTTATTATATCTCTCAAAATAATAATAAAAATAATCTATTTTCAAATAAATTACATGCATAACTCTTAAAATCTATGCTTTAAGTTTGTGTAGAATAATGTTATTTGACCTCTAGGGATGAATTCAAACTTAATAGAGCTCAAACAAGGGTCGGTTCAAATTCAAAATTATCAATTTGAATCGGATTAAATGATAAAAAAAAAAAAATACCAAAAAGAAGTCATAAAAAAGAATGAATCACTAGAAAAGAAAAAGAAGAAGAGTCAACTGAAAAAAAAGAAAAATTGTTGAAGATTTAAAAACTCTAATTCAATGATGTTAGGGAGCCCTCAAATTTGAATCGAGTTAAAGTTTTTCATTAGTTGTATGAGTAAGGTATAAATCTTTAAAGTCATCACGATTAAAAAATATTATTTTTTAATAATTTTTATTGAAAAAGCGTTAGAGTTTTATTTTTCAAGCTAGAGATATGCATAATTTAATTTAAATCATAAAATCGAACTAAATTATGTTAAAATAATATTTTGATTTTATTTGATTTATAAAATGATTCAATTTGAGTTAATAAATTAAAAAAAAATTGAGTTCCTTACAAGCTAAATCTAATATATATATATATAAAATCAAACAATCATTACTCCTTTACAAAAAATAATAAATAATTTATTGTCAAATAAATAACATTCCTAATTTCCTAAAATCTATATTTTAGATTAATTCTATTGTAATTTTGTGTAGAGTTTATGTTATTTGTCTTGGGAAGGAGAATTTGAATTGAATAAATCTCCAACTTTGATTAATAGTAATATTAACAAAATAAAACGTTATCAGACAAAAAAAAAAAAAAAGAATCATTAAAAATGGGAAAAATTATTAAAAAAAAAATTCTAGTGTGACAATAAAAAAATATTGTAAATTAGCTACATCTATATGATATTTTTTAAATTATCCAATATCTTCCTCTAATGATTTTTTTTTAAAATAAGATTTTTCAATAGCGGAAAAAACATATTGACCATTTTTTTAAGGCCAAGCCCATAGTTTGAGGCGGAGCCCCTTCCACCCTCCAAAATTCAAAAACCCAAAATCCCACCTTTGGACCAAATTTCAATCATTTTTTATAAATTTTTAAATAAAATGACTAAAATATCCTTTTAAAAAATAAAAATTTATAATAGCATTAAAAAATAATTTTTAAGTATAATAATTTTAAAAATATATTAAAAAAATTTAAAAAAATTAAAATGATCATCGTCGTCGACGTCGATGACGGTGGCCACAGATAACAGAACCAGGTGGCCTTTTCAATCATTTGGTTTCAGGAAAAATCAGATTTGACCTCTTCGTTAGGTGGAGACGACTCATCAGAAACAATGATCGACGATGAGACTAAAGCAGACATTTTTCGTCTGTTTTCAATTTTTTTTTTTGGCAAAGGTGATAAGATCTGACCATCTTAACCAAAACAGGAAGCAGTCATATCTGGTCCCCCTTAGAATTAGGTGACTGTTTTCAATTACCTGATTTTATTATTGGCAGCCATAGTCGTCAACTCTAACAACGGTGACTGTTTTAATTTTTTCAAAATTCTTAAATTTTTTAAATATATTTTTAAATTTTATATTTATATAAAATTTATTTTATTATTTTATAAAATTTTAATTTTATAAAATATTTTTAAATTATTATTATTTATTATTAAATTTAATATTAAATTTAATTTAAAAATAAGATTTTAAATTTTTAAAACTTAAAGGGATTTATCTCCACTTCAATACGGGTGGGACAAGTCCCATTTTTTTAAATGTCAATTGATGGTAAATGAAGCAAAAACATTGGACTTGGTCATCTAATCTCAATTGGTACAGTCTGTGATAGTTTTCAATGTGCATTGACTTGCTTTTCAAGGGTCAATTTAAACATAATGGTACTCTTACACTATGGCATAATATTTCTTTTAAATTTATTCAATGTACATAAACTGATTTGACATTGAATTGTTATTATTATATCATTGTCCTTTTAACGTTTTCTAATTCTAATTTGTCAGTTATATTACATCAATTTATATAAAAAAAAAAAATTATCATCAGTGATGTATTTAATTTGAAAAAAATTTTATTATTAAAGTTTAAATATTAATGAAAATAGAGATTATAAAATAATAACATGATTAAATAAATTCATATATATATATATATATATTATTTGGTGATCAAGTCTATCAAATAAGGATTCTCCTAAAAAAATAAAACAAAAAATATATTATTTTTTTTCCTTTAGATTACAATTTCTTAATAATATTTATAGTTATTATAAGAATTTCCTGTTTTTGAGGAATTTTTTTAACCATGGGTCCATGGCTGATAAAATTGAAGCATCCCAGCTTTGAAAATCTATCACGATTTATTATGGCATACAATATTTTCTTGTAAATTATGAATTTTGAAAGAAAAATATATAATTTTTCACGTGGGAATCTTCTGACTATAGGCCTTGGTTGTGAAGTTGTTGGGTTTTAGTTAGAAGACTAAGAAACCATCTGTCTTTCAAGTGTAGAATCTAGTACTTTGATTGGCCATAAAAAGCTTGTCATGGTAGCTCCAAAGTCTAACCTGTCATGTTTTCCAGCTGTAGACCGTCTTCTCTCAAAAGAATGAAGAGCATGCAAAGTACATTCTTTAACCAAATCGGTTGAAGAATATTTATAATTTTAGACCATATTTATTTTCACCATCTTCTAATTTAGAACTTTAAACCCTTGTTTCCAAGATTTTACATATAAATTTTAATGATTTATGCCTTAAATGGAGTTTTAATATGGATGGTAGAACTGTATGTCGCTTTGACATATCCTACTTCTTGATATTAGATTTCCAGATACTGAGCCTGGTAACCTAGAAACGTTCCAAATAACTCTGAACGCTGAGAATGTTATAGTCACACAGTTTATTTCCATCTCACTCGTAACAGCAATTTCTAAATTATTTAAAATTGACTCTAGCGGTCAATTTACTACCCTCAAAACTTCTTTGTAACAATCTAACTGGCATGACAACACAACTAAGAATAAAAATTAAAAGGAAAACTATAAAGTTCTTGTAAAAAATTAAAGACACATCATCTCACTGTACAAAGTTGTGAACACTGTAGGAATTAATCTAGCAACTTGGATCAGAGCTTCAAAGTAAGATCAGGTGCAGATGAATCTGTCCTTGGTGGCCGCTCCATGGCTGTGAAATTGGCATTTGAAATTGAATTTTGAGAGAAGTCTAATGTTGAGTCACCTCTAGCTCCGTCGCCAACCTGCCGATAACTCCCTGGCCAAAACAAGTCCATATCCTCATCTTCCATGAACGTCGGCATTCCATAATATGATTGCTCAAACCTTGCTACTCCTCTCATGTCAGGAGGCCTTTGTGGCGGTATGACACCCTGGTGCATGGCAGCATGAGCTTTGATCCCGAGTGACCCAAATGCGGAACCATGAAGTGGCAGAGATGCCAAGCTGGTGTACCTATCAGAGAATATTCCCATCCGCATCGCACGTTTTGCCATCGTCCTCTCTCTTTTATGAGCATTTTGGTGTCCCCCTAGTGCCTGCGAGCTGTAGAACTTGCGGCGACAGTAATTGCAAGAGAAAACCCTTGGGATTCTGACCGGGGAATTAGCAGCTACTTCACCAGCTATCTCTCCTGTGTCCTTCGATTCAGTGTCAGTAGAGTTAAAGTGGAGTGTTAAGTCGAGGGAAACAGGAACCGGGTCCATGTTTTGCTTTTTGAGATCTGTGAGACAAGAAGAAATGGTGTTGCTATCCCTGGAAGGACCAGAGGATGCTTCTTGTGCAGATACGTTGGAAGCTACTTGGCTGCAAGCTTCTGAATCATTTTGATCAGGTGGTTCCAGGTTGGAGCTCCGTGGTATCATGTTCCGGTAAAGCTGTGCTGAGAGCTTCGTCCTTTAAATCTAAGCCCTGCAGAAACAAGGAAAATTGTCAAAAATGCAGTTAGCTCTTTACCTCAGAATCACCTGCATGTATGAATAAAAATACACATAATTGTTGAATAAAAAATTTGGCAAATTGTGATAATCTAGATTACACATAATTTCTGTAGTAAACTATCCCATATAAAGTTTTCACCCAGTTTAATTCACCCTGAACTCCCTAAAATTGTTTATAAAATTAGTAACTTTTTCCTTTTTTTCGGAAAAAGTTTCCAGAAATACTAATGTTGAATGGAAGTTCTGGTTTTTGTCCTCCTTAAAAATTACCTGATGCCTTATAGCAGCCCATATTCAAATCATGTACTTTGTCTTCTATCTATAATATTCTAGTCTCCTAGTATAGCATTTTCAATTTAGTATATGTTAAATGTGTCATCAACCACCTACTCATAATCAATTTACATGGATTCAATGAGTTAAATGGATTAATTATAAAGAAAGTACACAACAGATATACATTCTCTATACATGTGAACACTTTAATCGCCCTTGACCTTGTTCTTATGTTCCATACTTTCTTGCTTAATAATTGCATTACCTACTCAGGTACCTGGGGTCAATTATACAGCTCATTCACCTGAAATGGTCAAATAACTCTAGTTATTATCAAAATATCCTATGCTTAATAAAGGGCTTACAAAGTATTTAACCATTATCAAAATATTGTTTTGTTAATAGTTTGGGAGTGTTATGGGAATCCTATGACGATAAAATACAAAAAAGATGTTAAAGATATTAGATATATTCGGGTATTTCATATTGTTTATAAATGATAAAAAAAGAATGATTAAAAAATTTGTGAGCTTTTTAACTATCAAAATATTGTTTAAATTGTAAAATTAAAAAATAAAACCATGATAAACTAGCTATGTGTTAAACAACATGCACCGCCTCTCTTTCTAGAAGTTTTTCTCCACAAGATTCATGAAAATTTTTCTGCATTCCACCACCTCTCTAGAATTCTCCAACAAACATTCAAGCACTATATAAGAGTTTGTAAATAGTACCCAGAGTAACTTTGTATAAAATTCAAAGTCAGACATAAAACATGTATAAACAGGACCCAAGTCCTAGCCTATGGATGCGCAGAAATAAAGAGTGTTGTGTAATTTAGGGAGTGTTTTGTATGTGAAGTGAGTATATAAAATATACTGACAATAAGTCGGACCAATTTGTTAAAAATTCTTCTATTTTCAAATAGATTGGTTGAGGCACAGTGGACAATTTTTCTCAAATTAGTCAATAGGAGTAACTTGAGTGTTATTTCAAGAACGAAAATGTGCAAGGCAATTTGTCAACAGTGAGCTCTCATACCGCAGATCGTACTCTTCTCTTGAGGTATACCCGAAAACCAAATACTAATGCAGGAAATTGTCAGATCAATGAGCACCCAATTGACAATCTGGAGGCCTGAGACCCAAATTTATTCTGCAGGGAAATCAGAAAAAACACATTACAGGTGGAAGCGCTATAAAAGTTATAAAAATAGCACTTCAATAGTGCACAAGGCAATAGAGACTTATATGTAAGAGGTGGCTAGACATGCCGTACTAAGACTGTTTTCATTCAACAAATAGATTATTTGAAGTACATCATCCAACCCCCCTTGCAAAAATAAGTGCCCTCAAGTCTAGTAAAAGAACAGATGTTTAAATTATTGCAATACATTCTATAAAAAAAAAACGATTTTTTAGATTAATAAATTTTTGAATTGTTTTTGTGACCAAAAGGCACAGTCAAGAAAACCCCTTAAACATATGTTTGATTTTCTTGTACTATATAGTTTTCCAATCTTTTCCTTGCCAGAAAGCTCTTCCTCCAACTACTGTATATTGAGAATAATAGAAAAGAGGGTGAAGTATAAATCTCCATATCACAAGATCACAATCTGATTATGGTTATGTTTTTACCTTGTCAGAGCTATCTCCCTGGATCTAAAAATTAGATTTAAAATCAAATTAAGTATACCAAAAAGTTTCATCTTTCAACCATAATTCCAATAAAGAAACTTTTAAATAAGTAGAATCTGAAAGAATTTTTAATGGAAGAAAATGAACTAATGTTTCAAATCAAGGATCACCAACCATAATACTGGAACAATTTTATCTAGAAGGTTCACAATTTTTCATTTATACATAATCCACAAGAGATCAATAACCATAGCCAAAAAACCCTTAAAATAAAATCCAAAAACATAATAAAAAAGGAGCAACATCATCACTATTACAAGACAGATTCGAAAAAAGGAAAGATTAACTAAAACAAAACATGAAAAATAAAAATAAAAAAAATAAAAAACAAGTCCTTAGGCTATATCGGAAAGGCGACGAGAGTTGCTCACATACTGTCTATGTATAGGTAGATAAATTTGGAAATTTCAGTAGAGCTGCAGGCTATGCCTAAGCTTCAGTTCTAGCATCCCTCCTTGCTAAAAAGATTAGTTTCAGAAGACAAGACAAGACTTGTGAGTCGAGATGAGTCAGAAGTAGACTTAGTTTTTACCACGAACGGGAATGGTTAAACAAAAAAAAAAAAAAGGAAGAAAAATAGAGATGAGATTGTAAAGAGAGCAAGAAAGGGAGAGAGAAAGATGTACAATTAATGGTAAAGGCGAAGTGAAGAAGGGGAAGGAGGAAAGTCAGAGAAGTCAGAAAGAGAGAGAAAAAGCAGACAGATAACAGAGTGAGTGACTGAGCATTATGTGTTGAAGTTTGAGCTCTTCAAGTCTAGCACAGATACAAACAATGAGTAGAGAGAGAGAGAAGACACATAAAGAGACAAAGGCAAAGAAAGGATAGCGAGTAGTTAATAGTAATTCCCACAAAAAAAGATACTCAAATGTTTGTGTGTCTCATCTCATCTCATTACTTTCTTCATTAATTCTCTTTCCACTTTAAAAAGCAGTATTTGGTCAGATTCTTTTCAAACAGTTTTTACCAAACTCCTGTATATGTATTTGTATTTTGTCTGTGTCTTTGTCTTTGTCAGATTAACCATGACACTCCTATTCATTCCCGTTCTCTCAATATCTAGTATTTCATGCACATGACTGAACTCCTCCTCTTAGATACCCAGAAGCGTTTTTTCTTAATATCTCCCATGCCACTGTCTTGTTCTTCCTCTTTCTTTTTGTGTTGTTTTAGTTAATGTTAACTTGTGATTTATCAAAAGATTCTTGTCACTAAATAGATAAGAGCCTAACTAAAATGACATTTAATGATTGTCGTCAATATAATAAATTAATTAAAGAAAATGAACTGATAATATGGTAACACTTATATCGTATGATTCTAATTAAAATTATATTTTTTGGTCAACTAACATTATAATTTTGTTAGAGTGCACTTACTTGGAATGATTTTTGCTTCTAGTGCAATCCAACAATTTGAATCAGTGACTACTTTTTGAAATTTTTAGAAAAAAAATGATTTAATATATAATAAAGTTGGATATTAGATAAATGTTCATAGTTTTTAAATTTAACAAGTGAAAATTTGTAATTTCGTCAAACCTTGGTATAAAAAGATTAAAATGAACAATGATGTTTCAAAAATATTTTTAATATACTACTACAAAAATTGATGAAGATTTACTTAATAAAGGTAAAGCAAAATCCCATTTCCCACCCCAACATGTTATAAAATGACAAATTCTTACCTTTGTATAAAAAAGTCAATTGATTTATTTTTATAAAATTATTGAAAAGACAAAAAATCCTGAAGCTAAATAATATTTTGTCCCAACGTTTTATTAAACAACTTTCTGCATCCTAATTTATATTAATTTCAATTAAAAATAATTTAAATTTTATTGAAAAAGCATCAATAAAAGTGTCAATAACGTATGTCGTAAAATTTGGGAGTAAATTGTAATGTTTGAAAAAGTTAAAATAGTTTATGAAAATTTAAAAAGGGGTTTTTGGAAATTCAAAAAACGTTTGGGATATTTTGAAAATTTTTAAATTTTAATATCTCTTTAAAATTTTATAAATAACATTGCATCTCACAGAACTGCAACAAATTAGAAATATAAATTTTATATTACAAACTTAAAATTATAATATGTTTTCAAAATACATGACAATGTATATGATAATTTTTAAAATAAAGAAAAATACACTTGCCCACAATAAGCTTTTAAAAATTGTTATTTACACCTCTGTTATATTGGTTACCATTTAGTTTGATAAGGGTGTTTTTACAATTTTTAAATTTTGAAGACAAAGTGATAGTTAGTTATATATTTATTATAATATTTTGATAAAATAACATAAATATATTTTAATTGTTAAAACTAACTATTAATTTTAACAAATACATGAAAAATTATTTTTTTAAATTTAAATAATAAAAATTTGTTATTTCATCAAAATAAAATAGTCATTTGGCCATCAAAGTAGGTTAAATTTTATCCGTAATTAATTGTGGTAGCCAAATTTTTTTTTTTCCCTTTTTGGATATTATTAGACTTTTTATATTAAAAAAAGGCCAAAGAACTTATTCCCACCCATAGTTTGAGTCGGGGGGCAGAGTGCTACCCCTAAGGTTTTAAAAACTCAGTCTCCCACTTTTTGATAAAATTTAATATTAAATATAATAATAAACAGTAATTATTTAAGGGTAATTTTGTCATTTTGAAATTAAAATATTATAAAATAATAAAATAAATTTTATATAATTATAAAATTTAAAAATATTTAAGATTAAAAAAAACAACTAGGCGACGGTGGTCGTCGCTAACAAAACCAGATGGTCGTTTTCGGCCACCTGGTTCTAGGTGAGGCCTAGCCTCCTTGTTCGGTGGAGCCGACCAGTTTAGGCGGAGGTGGCCAGATCCGGCCACTTCCACCAAAAAAAATCAACTGAAAACGGCCAACCTTGGTCCCACTGACCGTTTTCGACCTTTCTTTTTGTCGGAGACTGTTAAACCTGACCGTTTCCGACCTTTCTTTTTGTCGAAGACTGTTATATCTGACCGTCTCCTTCGAACGAGAAGGCCAGAGAATCAAGTGATCAGAAATGACCACCTGGCTTTGTTAGTAACGACCATCGATGGTGGTGGCTGGTTGGCTTTTTTTTATTTTAAATTTTTAAAAAAATTTTTATATTTAAAAATTATTTTTTAATTTTATTATAGTCATTTTAGTATAAAAATTATTAAAAATATTTTTAAAGGTGGAAGACTGAATTTTTGAAATTTTGGGGGTGGCACTTACTCTCTGGCCAAACTATGGGTGGGAAAAAGTACTTTGGCCTTAAAAAAATTCTTAAATTCATATCAAATAAGGCAATGTGGTGATGCTACTTTGAAATACAATACTAAGAATATATGTGCTCATAAAACACGTGGAAAGGGTAAATGTTTTTACTTCTAATGTTATTGTTGGGACAAGCATGGCATATCATTAGTCACCTTCACCCCGCAAGATAATGTTTGTCACATGGCACTAAGGCAATCTCTTTCATAGTGGCCAATTTGACCCGTTCTAACATTTTAATAAAAAAAGGGTAAAGTAATATATTATCACCCAATATTTTGTTTAATGATAGTTGCCATCCTAAAGCTTTTAAAACCCAAGTATCCACCATTGGAGGGGTATTTTTGTCTTTTTAAATTAAAATAAAAATAAATTTTATAAATAATATTAAAAACAAATTTAAGATAAAAAATATTAAAATAATAAAAAAATTATTAAAAAATTAAAAAATAAATAAAAATATAAAAAAGTAGTCATCAGTGTTGACGACAGTGGCTGTCTTTGATCTCACCAAGTGGTCAGATCTGGCCATCACGATGGCAGAAGCGACCATCTGACGGAAATGATCAGATCTGACCACTTTTGACCATTAAAGAAGGTCAAAAATGGTCAGAATCAAGTATTCCAACAATTTTCAGTCTTTTTTAATGGTAGAGACGACCAGATTTGATCGTCTCTACCAGCTTATTAGCGATCAGATTTGATCATCTTCGTCATCGTGGTAACCAGATCTTGCCACCAATAGAACCAGATGATTGTTTTTAGCCACCTGATGAGGTTAAATGCGGCCACTGTCATTGGTGACACTATTGATGACGGTGGTTTTTTTTATATATTTATTTAATTTTTAATATTTTTATATGTTATTATAATTATAATTTTTTTATTTTTATTTTGTTTTAAATATTATTTGTATTAAATTTTATTTTAATATTAATATTATAAAAAAATATTTTGATTTTTTTACAGTATAAAGATAAATACTTGGGTTTCAAGAATTTTATGGGCGATAATTGTCATTAAATAAAACCTTAGGTGATAATAGGTGGTTTGACCAAAAAATAATAATAATATGCCAAGCCCAGTGACATAGATTTTTTAATTCTAATGTACCAAAACCTCTCAATAAAACTTATTATATTCCATTTCATAAAATATATATCAAAATTGGGTCTTCATCTTGACTTTAACACAATAAAATATATATTTACTTTATAATTTCGAATTTTTACCTTGATAACTTAAACTTTTAAGGTTTAGGAGTGCAATGCTATAATTGGGTTTCGTGCATAGGAACTCAACCAACATTATTTATTTAAGTTGAGAATAAGATGACTCCTACTTTTAACAACATATTTTTACTAAACAATAAAATTATATTTATATAATTTTTAAATTTATTTTATATATTTAAATAATATATTATCATATATTAATAATTTTAAATTAAATATAAATTAACACTCAATTATATTATAATATATTTTTTAAACACATAAAATATATATAAAAATTATATATATAATATTACTTTATTATAAAATTTGTATTTGTTTATTATACAATTAACATCCCTTTCACATTAAAAACTTCCAACACCCAATTTTATGGGTTGTTTTAAGACTAAAAGACTTAATCTGGCTTACAATTATTTTAAATAACAAAATTTTATCTATTAACTTTTTAAAGTTCAAATACTAATTTATCAAGTGTTTTTCATCCAATTTTTTCAAACTTTTTTTATAAAATGAACAAAATAATCTTACAAAAAAAAAATTATAATAAAAATATAAAACAATATTAAAAAATTAAATTATTTAAGAATAATTTTCAAAAAATGAAAAATCAAAATAAAAAAACCAATGCCCATTAAAAACCTTGACCACTTGATTTACGAGGTGATTAAATTTGACTGCTGTAAAACCTCGTCTGCTATATATTACTGTAGATTTTTTTTTTTAAATATACACTGTATATATATATATATATATATATATATATATATAAAATACATAGCAGTAGGTCCTACGCTGACTATCTACTAAAAATATGTGAAAGCTGAGTTAGAAATCTGTGATGAGAAACTAAAACCCATTGTACAGTATCCTGAAATAAAACTCATGTTTTATTATATAATAATAATATCTGAAAACATAGAATATACTGTATATTTCGAATGCATGAGCAATACTAAACATGCGAGCCACAAACATGCTATCTGCTAAAACTAAACATATATACATATATACATAACTGAAAACTCGGGTAAAAACCCGTTCAAGCCATATCCCACACTCCAACCATCTCGTGCTCCAAGCTCAGCTCCCCAAAACACCAACCTACAAGAAAGGAAACTGAGGGGAATGAATGACAAGTCACTCAGTAAGCATCTCCTACCCTCTACCTTCGGGTAGACTTTAGACTAAGCTGCTGCTGACAAACTGCTATCTAGGTGAACTTAACTAAGTTTCTGATAGCCTGATAGCTTTTTCTAATCCTCTTTTAGCAATTTATTATTCTTCTTGCTTTTCTTATTAATTTCTTGCATTCTCTTAGGATTAGCTATACTATTTTGTTTATTCATTTTTGACGTATATTGTGCAGCTTAATCTTTCTTTTATTTCTTATCTTACATGTTTCTGGTCATACTGTCTGTATACTTATCCATGTCATATATTATGTATCATGGTATGCTGAAATCATGCTATTTACCCTTGGGCCTGTTTACTAAAAACATCTTTCTGAAAACTATTATTATGATCTAAGGATCTAAAATACTGAAAAGCTGAATAAAACTATTTCTGAAATCTTTGTATCCGAAGATACCTACTATGCTGATTAGATTGATGAATATAAAGATTCGGTATCTGGTCAAGTAGGCTGAACCATACCAGCGAAGTACTTGTAAGTTGAAATGTCCTACCATACTAGTCTGAGGACTAGTAAGCTAAAATCTAACCAATCTGATCGAAGTCAGAAAACTAAAATCCTATAGATGCCCCATCGAATTCACTCTTACTAACTAACCCGGACATCGGGCCTTAATGTTGAAAACTTATGCAAATGGATCCCTTGATCCCTTTTTCTAAAAATACTATTTAGCATGCTATGTTAAATGATGCTATTCATGCATGTTATCTTATCATTTCTCTTTTCTTTTTTATTACAGTTTATCTTACTGTTGTATTGTTTCTATATGTGTAAACTGTATTTGTTACTATTTTCCTGTTACTGTTTTTGTTTCTATTTCTGTTCTTGTCGTTATTTGTGTTTTCTAATCGTAACCTATTACTAGATTACCCTGTTTTAGTCTATTGATGAGTTTCTCGTACTGTTGTGAGATTAAAGTGTGATTCTGGAAAATATCTTATCATTTTCTTTTCTTTTCTTTTTCTTTTCTTCTTCTTTATTTCTCTTTTCTTTCTTTTTTTTTCTTATTATTGAAATTCTGCTTTATTTACACTGTTCTGCTGCTTTGCTAAGCGCACGGGCGTGTGAAAGGAAACACACAGTCGTGTCCCTACGTACACAGGCTCTTGTGTCCGGCTTACACGAGCGTGTAGAATTGGAAATGAGCACACGGATGTGTGCACTCAGGTACACAGACATGTGTCTGGATTTTCATACATACACGAGTGTCATGCAAGACCGTGTCTCATACAAAATTGAGACCACACGGGGGTGTACCCTCTAGTGCACGGGCGTGTGCTCAACCCAAATTCTGTAGATACGTTTGAAAACCTAGAAAATTCCATCCAAATGTAACCAAACCATAACCATTCTTCAATCAAACATACATATACTTCAATCACAACATCAATAACTCAAAAATCATGCTAAAATCACCAAATGCACGCATTCAGAGATTTACATGCTAAGAAACAGGAAAGAGGTAAGGAAACACTTACTTGAAGCTGCTAAGATCTCTATCTCTCTATTTCTAACTAAATCTTGACTGGATTAGCTGCTAAAGCTGGATTCTACCTCTAAAAATGGTGAAGACTCATTGGGAAGAAAAAAGAAGAGAAATGGGTTAGTTGGCTGAAATGGAAAATCTCTTGTTATAAGGTTGTGCGACCCAAGGAAGGCACATGGTTGTGTACCCCTGAGGCACACGGTCATGCTCTTCACACAAGGCACACACACGGGCGTGTGTCAAGCACAACCCATATAGAGCTTCTCTAAAAAGACTATTCTACCCTCAGAACTCACTGAGGCTAATCTCTGACTATAAAATCTCTCTTCTAACCCCGATTAAGAGCCTAAAAGACTACTTTAATCTCGGGCTATTACAACTGCCTCTACAAATTTGATCCCCTCATGCAAATAAGATGGTCAAATCTAACAGTTTCGTTTGTTAAGTAGTCATTTTCAGTTACTTGATGAAGTTTTCGACAGCTACTGTTGTTAATAACGTTAGTGGCCATTGTTTTTTTTCATAATTTTATTAATTTTTAAAAATTATTTTTTAATATATTTAGAATTTATTCTATTATTATTTTAATATATTTTTATTATTTTTTAAAATCATTTTTATTTAAAAAGATAAAATATATCTTTAACCTTTAATAGTTAACCGTTGATCATTAAATTAAACCGTTATCTTTAGTCAATGAGTAAATATTTGAGTTTTAATGTGAAAATAAGATAATCTTTAATTTTAATAACATTTTTCCATTGAACAATAAAATTATATATATATAATTTTTATATTTATTTTATATATTTAAATAATATATCATTATATGATCAATAATTTTAAATTAAAAATAAATTAATATAAAATATATAAAATAGAAATAGAAATAATGTCCACAAAATATTACTCTAATAGACAATTTGTATTTGTTTTTATGCAATTAATATCCTTTCCACATTAAAACATACAATACCCTGCTTTACGGGTTGTTTTAATTTGATCAATTAGACTAAAAGACTACCTTTAATTCAAACTTTAACGAAAGAATGATGCTCTATTCTTTAAATTTGAACATTTTATTTTTTCAACAATATATTAAATTTATTAATAAAATATGTTAATTTTTTAATAGAATTGATAGAAAGACAAAAACCTTCTGATCTAAACAATTGTTTGCCTGCAAAATTTTATAAAATCTTTATCCCTATCCACAACTCCCCAACATCTCTCCAACCCAGCACTCACAGCCACTTTAATACTCCTCCATTTCCGTTGATGATGACCTCCTCTGGCACCTTCTGTCCAACCCAATCTAGATGAGACTGCTTCTACCCCGATCGCCAGCACCTTTGAAATTCTCTCCCCAACCCGGTCAACCACGCCAACCACCTCTTCTCCTTTGGTTGGAGCTATTCAATATGCTGCTTTCTGTTGTCCTCTCTGTATGGCACCTCTCTTTCTTCTTCTCCTGTCCTCCTCAACAACCTCATTCTTCACTCGATTGTGTAAGTTTGGAAATCAACATTCTTATCAACAAAAACCATCTCTACTCTCAAAAATCTTGTCTTTCACACTATCCCACTCTTTATTTTCTTCTTTTCAGTAGCCCAATTTGATGGTTTTGGGCAAAATCTGTTCTAAAGCATTTAATTTATCTATAGTATTAATAATTATTGTAGCCCCCTGTGTTTCATCCATGGACAAAACCTAGAGCATGTCTTAAGTACCATGACAAACATGAGCTTTTATCACCACTAATTCTCCGTTAAAAAGGAAGCTATCATCTTTATTATGCATCCAGAATTGCGGGATATTATTATATAGTCCTCTCATTATCTCCATAACAATTCGGACAATGCTAAAAATAAAAGAGGAGAAGAAAAAATAAAAAAAAAGACAGACGGAAAAACTTAAAGTAGCTATATATATATATATATATATATATATATTCATTATGAGAGTATAACCAATATTAGCCCTATTTATTTTATATAAAATAGTTAAAATATCTTTTAACTATTAAAATTAATATTTGATTTTAATTACTAAATAAAAAATAAATTTTTTAAATAAAAAAATAGACTTTTTAAATTTAAGAAGTATACAATGTCATGCTATGTTAATAAAATTAGGATGAAAAATAATTGTTGAGTCTTATTATTATTATAATACTTAGTGATGGATAATTTTAATATGTTCTTTCAACTACCAAACTTTTGTTTTCTTGATAGAGTAACTAAAACTTTTGTTTTGCTTTTGACATTTTGATACATTTAAACAAAACAAAATATTATTTTTACAATGAATCTCACTTGACAAAGCTTGACCATTAAGATATAAGCCTTTAGCAAAATAGTCTAACATTTTGCTATTAGGGTTTTCCACTTTATTACGTGCATATAAGAAGGAACTAATATCTACACTTAAATCTATTTGCAAGAGTATGAAGTTGAATCTAGTCTTTTGTTTTGGCGTTTAAAATTTTACATCTTAACCAATTGTATTATTATGTGGCATGGTTTCAAGAGAACTAATTAAAGAAAATTAGCCTAATTGTTAAATAAGATACTTTGTAAATAAAAGAATACTTTAGAATGCTTTAATAACATCAAGTTATTTATACTATCTGAAAAACTTTATGGCTAGAAAAATAATCCTAGCGAGAGGGGTGAAGGGGGAGGGGGGGGGGAGGGTGAATAGGATTATCCAAAATTTTATAAAGTTTAAAATCCTTTTTCTTAAATATAAGAAAGCTAAGCAAGGAAACAATTAAGTACTCAATAAATCACACAACAGATATAATCCAAATGAACACAAAATTAAGAGAAAAGGGTTAGAGAATGTTTAACCGAATTTATAAAGGTTCGGAGGTCTGAATACAAACCTCCTACGTCCTCTTTTTCAATCACAACTCGATTGAAGTTCCATTATCTTCTACCATCAAAGATACAATATTTTTTTTTCCAAGGGAATTTTGCCCCTTGTACAAATGATTCATCTCTCTCAAATGAATACAAGTGTGAGCTTGGGAGAGATTAATTAATGAGCAAACTATGAAGAGGAAAAGGCTTGGATGTGCAATACGTTTTTCTAACCCTCTTCCTTTCAAAATGGCCTCATTTTATACTTGATTTGTTGCTTGAAATGGTAATGAGCCATTTCCATAAATTTCTATCCGTTGGGTTGGTTGAAAAAGATGGTTCTATAATAAATTTTTTAGGTGCATGGTTGTGCTTATAGAGCACATGATCGTGCTTACTGCATTTATGGCCTCAAACAGACTCCCAACAGTCGAATTTAAGATATGTGTCAAGGATGCACGATCTTATGTGTATGACGCATGGTTGTGTTTCATATCTTCATGACTGATGCTTGAAATTCTCGAACCTCACATGAATTCTCAATGTTGGCAATACACGACCTTCACATGAGAACTATTTCGCTTGTACATGGTCGTGTGCTAATTATGCATGATCATGTATTGGTTGTATGACTTGAAATTACTTTGCACGATCATCCTTGCATGACCCTTATGGTATAACGCTTCATATTCTATATCACACGGTTGTGTTTGTATCTGTTGCACGGTCATGCATTGATTGTGGTCCTTGACCATATGCATGACTATAATGCACGACTGAGAGTTTCATGCTCTTCTTAAAATGTATGCGCACGATCGTGTGACCAAAATAAGCATGGTCATGTGTTTGACCATCCTTTTTTGACTCAACATGCTTACTAGCACATGACTGGAATACCCGTGCTTCTTCATGAAATCCAATAGCACGATCATGTGTCAAAATATGACATGGTCGTGTGTTTGACTTGAACATTTTGACCCAACATGGTCATCTTACACGATTATACTGGTAGTGTTACTTCCGTGTTATGTACACACACGATTATGTAGAATATAAGCACGATCGTGGACCTAGAAATGATCATGTTGGATTTGAAAATTTTCTAAAAAAATTACAGACCTTAACACGGTTTTGTGTTTTTGTCACACGAGTTATTAAATTGTCACACATGGTTGTACCAGAAAGGCATACAGTCGTGTAAGACCTGAAATTTGTAAAATTAGAACCGTTTCCCTTCTTTTGTCATGAAATCATTTACGCAAGAGATTAATTAACTATTTTAACATTTTTATTATCATCAAAACATCAAAGGTTCAACACTATCTAATGAATTTTTTTAATCTCATCTCTTTTTATATTCAATGTGATTGATAATTTCAAAATGAATTAACTACTTAACTTACATACATTAGCTTATGGTTCCATGTTAGTAATACTACTATTGATGATGAAAATGACTCAAAACACATTGTTTGTGAAATTATTGCTTATGTCTAATATGAAGTAATTAATTGTTAGCTATATAAAGAGATAATAAACCTTTGTGATGATCTTCCACCAAAAAAAAAGTACTTGCCCCATTAAATTTTTGGTGAATGTCTTATGTTTGTATGTGAGTTTCCACAAAATTTCGTAATCCTCATATATAGGGAATTGGTTATCACAATCTAAGGACGTAGACACATTTTGTTAAAGCTTATAAAATTTTATAGGTGTTCTTTATTTTAAAGTTTACTTAATATTTATGCATTTTTTTAACTGCTTCCATTGTAGAAGTAGTTTAATTTAATACAACCTTTCTTTTGAGTACAAGTGGTAATAGAGTTCTCAAGTTCAATTCAAAATTATTAGAATTATACACTGAGTTCAAGTTTTATAAAAGATGATGACATAATCTTTGTCATCCTTGCGAACAGTTATGAGTAATGAAAGTTTTGAAGTAAAGAAATTTGATGGTTTAAATTCCTTTAGTACGTAGTAATGCAAGACAAAATATGCCATAATGTGAACAATAGTTAGAGGTAGTCATTTAAGGAAAAGAAACCAAGAGATATGAATAATGCAATAAAGAGAAAAGATCAATTGATAAGCATGAAAGGTAATTCATATGCATTTCACTAGTAAACGAAAGTATCCTTAAATGAAAGAGACGTTTGCATGGAAGCTCTAATAGAGCTTTAAGGAAAGTCAACTAAAGAGAAGTATTGAAAATGTTTTATATTTAAAGAAAAAGCTTTTTTTGATTTAATTATCAGCCAGATACATCCATGAATGATCACATAAATGCTATTCATAACAAAGTTACTTATCTGTTGAATTTAGATGAAATCGTAAAAGACATTTATAAAGTTGTTATGATGTTATGATTTTTGTCTAATGAATATGAACATCTAACCACCACTTTGATTCTTAAGAATGATAAAGAATCTTATGAATTTGTTTGTACTGCTCATTTAAATTATGAAAAAGGATTACTTGAAATAAGGAGAAATAAGGATTCATTTGATCAAATATTAATAGTTAGAAATCAAATAATAAGACACTTAATGATAGAAATATAAGCAAGTCTAAACTTAAGGGTAAACTAAGTAAAGGTGAGTGTGTCTTTTATTGTGAGAAAGGACATTAAAAGAAAGATTGTTGAAACTTATGGAAGAAAGATAAGAATTAAGGTAATTCAAGTGTATGTGTAGTTGAAATTAAGAGTGATGAGTCAGAGTTTGCTTTATTTGGCTTGTTATTGATATCTCATTCTAGTGAGTGGAGCATGAATTAGGTTGCACCTATCATACATTTTAAATAGAGATGGCTTCCTAGTTTTAAGGAACTAGTTGGTGGACAAGTTTTTACGGGTAGTGATAATGTTTATGAAACAATGATCATAGGCACAATCCATTTATAAATTCATAATAAATCAATTAAAGCCTTAATAGACGTTTGATATGTTCCTAATTTAAACAAGAAATTTATCTCATTAAAAGTCATTGAATATCAAATACTCAATATTAATATGCAAGTTAGTGTTCTTAAAGTTTTTATCAAACTCACTTGTGGTGAAGAAAGGTATCAAAAGGAATAATAATTTATACTACTTGTAAGGAAGTATAATCATTAGATTAATAATTACAGTCTCTCAAGAGTACATAGAATTGGAAGCATTTAGGTTATGACACATGCACTTAGGGCACACGAGAGAGAAAACAATGAAAATTTTGGTGAAACAAAGTTTGTAAAACATGTAAAATTGTAGGAGTCCCTGCTATCTATTATTGTTTACCACTATTATGTTGTTATTATTATTACCATTATATTCATGGTATATAAAATATCTTTAATATATAATAAGAATCCCTATAAAAAAACTATTGCTAATCTGAAAACCATGCACTGTGTGAAAACTATAGTAAAAATGGAATGTGATAGAGAGAACCCACTGTATAATATCCTAAACCAAAACTCATGCTCTACTACATATATTAATGAAAACAATAATAATATTATCTGAAAACACAATTGATATTGTACATCTTATGGATGAGTAATACAAAGTATGCGAGCCAACATGTTATTTACTAATAACTAAATATACATATAGATATATGTGAAATACTAATTATACAGATAAATACTCGCTCGAGCTATATCTCACTCTCTAGCCATCTCGTGCTCCAAGTTTAGTTCTTAGAACACTGATCTGCAAGAAAAGAAACTGAGGGGAATAAGTGACAAGTCACTCAGCAAGCATCTCCTATCTCAAACTTTGGGTAAGCTTTATTATACTCTATCACTGTAGCATCCCAGGTTTTAGAAAGCCTTTAGGGGTAGAGTTTTGGGGTTAGAAATAGAATTCAGGCATAGTTTGGGAGTCTAGAGGAGTTCAGGGGTGAGATAGTAGTTTTTCAGAGCTGTGTGGCCTTCGTATGATGCCTTTTGGGAGGTTTTAATCATGCGAAGCGTGGGAAATGGATTTCATTCATTTTCCCTTGGTGCACTCCCATGCATCATCCCTGCACGCCCGTGCAGGTGGGTAGAAAAGAGAGAGACGGGAGAGTTATTACATTTCTCACCCATTTTCAGCCAATCTCTTCTTTGTTTCCAGCAGTTCCCAGCCCTAGACGCGAGATTCAGCTTCCAGCAGCTCTCATTCCAGCTAGAGATCAGAGAGATCAGCTTGAGAGATAGTTTTTCAGGAGCTATGTCGAGAGGTAAGTGTTCCTTACTCTCTCCTTGCGTTCCCAGCTTGTTTGGTGATGCTTGGAAACGTTGTCGACGTTTTCAGCATATTATGTCATGCTGTGTGTGTTTATATGATGCCATGATGATGACATGTTGCTTGTTTGATGCTTTTCCATCCGAATGCATGCTTATTTCGGTTATATGTGTGTTAGTGAGAGAAATCTCCATTTTGCCATGGTGAAATGCATGATGTTGGGTGAAGGATGAAATTGATGATGATTATCTGTATATGGAAGTGCCTTGGATGTGTGTTTGTGATTAATTTCAGATTGGATGAGTTTTGGGTTGGTTTCCAGCAGTTTTAGACAAGCCATGTCTGAGCAAGACCAGGAGCACGACTGTGTGCCCGTACGAGCACGCCCGTGTGTCCTTGTCTTTGCGAAGGCACGACTGTGTGCTCGAAGTGCACACGGTCTGAAAAGTTGAGGACACGACCGTGTGTCCTAAGGGACACGATCGTGTGTCCTTTTAATACATGAAATGGCCCAGATTTTTCCAGAGGCTTGCACGGCCAGGCACATGACTGGGGCACGGTCCCGTGTGCCTGTGCTCTGCACGGCCGTATGTGCTCAGCACGCCCGTGCGTCTTCTCTTGCACGCCCGTGCTCTAGCTTTATTTTCCAGGAAATACAGAAATTGATTTATAAAGGTTTGGTAATCCATCTAAGGTCTAATTGACAACAGATAATTCAGATTTTAGATGAGAATGCAGCATATGCATAGTATGACACAGCATGTAGCCTCAATGAGGATCTAGGGATCCAAATTCAATAGATTTCAGTAGTCAGAACCCAATGTATGGGTTTCAGTTTTGGGTGAACTCGAGGGGGCATCTGTGGGACCCAGTATTCTGACACCAATCAGTCTACTCAGCATTTCAGTTTCAGCTTTCTAGCCAGTAGCTAGAATGTTCAGCCCACTTGGCCAGGATACCGAATCCCTGTGTTCATCAGTCTGATCAGCACAGCAGGTACCTTCGGGTACAGTTATAGATTCAGATGCATGCATCAGCATACAGTTTCAGTTTTCAGTTCAACATGACATGACATCCACATCATGCCATGACTCATTAATAAGTAGGTAATCAGATAATCAGATAATCCGGTAATCAGATAACAGCAATTCAGAATAATCAGTTTCAGCGCCCGCAAGCGATTAGATGCATGTATAAGGCCGACCAGGTATGTATGCCCTTGTTTGTTGCTTGCTTGGGTCGAGGGAAGTAAGGAATGCTTATTGGGTGATCTTTATCACTCATCCCTTTCCTTCTTCCTTCTTTTTCAGGTTAGTGTGCTGCTGGCGAGGAGCGGGTGGATCGAGGCTGGCGAGAGAGGACCCCACACACACAGTTTTCAGTTGTATTTTCAGTTTTGGACCTGTGAGGTCTGATATTTATATTGTAAATGTTTCCAGATGTAAAGAACATTGTACAGAACAGTTATATGTATATATATTCAAGCCAGTTATGGGCTCATTGTACATTCAGTTTCAGTTTCAGCTTCTGCTTGTGATGTAAATTAGTTCAGTAGGTTCCTTTTTCGTAGGATTCCCGTCTCGGGTACCCGATTTTCAGTTTATTTAATAAAAGAACATTATCTTTCAGCAACAGGCGTACTTGGGGTGGCGGTTCTTACAATCACAGACCAACTGCTAAACTGGAGAACTTAGTCAAGTTCCTGACTAGCTTAATTACTTTTTCTTCTCTAACTTATCTCACTGCTTACATTTTGTTTCACACCTTGTCATAATTACATATATAGGTATACGTATATGACTTGATATGAAAATGGAATTTAAACTGATATCAACTTGACTTTCTGAATTCTTTTTCTGATATTCATTATCCTATTTTCTTTCTTTATTAGTTTTTAAGATATGAAGTACTCTTAAGTTCTTTTAGGCCTTAGCTGAATTCTTTTATGTTTTTTCTTATGATGTATATTGTGTAGTTCTACATTTTCATATTGTTTTCTTAAATGTTTCTTATCTTTTTGTTTGAGTACTATTTTATGTGATGTTAAATGTACCATGGTATGAAGTATGTTGAAGACATGCAACTTACCCTTGGGCTTGTTTACCGAAAATATTCATTGAAAATATTGCTGGGATTTAAAGATAAAAAATACTATAAAACTGGATGAAAACTATTTCTGAAATCTCTAAGTATTTGAAGATACTTAATGTAATAATCAAACGAATGAATATAAGAATTCAATATTTTGGCCATATGGGCTAAACTAGACTAACAAAGTGCTAGTAAGTTGAAAAATCCTAACATACTAGTCTTTGGACCAGTAAGTTAAAATCTAACTAATCTGACTATAGTCAGAAAGTTGAAATCTTATAGATGCCTCATCGTATTTACTCTTAATAACTAATCCAAATATCTGGCTTCATACCGAAAAATTGATGCATATGGATCACTTGATTCCTTTTTCTAAAAATATTGTTTTGGCATGTCATGTCATGTCATGTCATGTCATGCATATCATGCATGTAATCTTATTATTTCAGTTTCTCTGATTACATTTTGCTTGACTAAATTAGCTGTTATAGTTTTATTCTATATATTTTTGTTGAAGTTTCTAATTCTACAATTTATTAAGCTTGTTAATAAGTTTTATGTAAACTATTGAATGTTTTGTAGGCATATGTTAATTCATGGTTCTATAAATTCCTATAATAGTTTTTATTGCTATTTCCTATTTCTAATTCTATTTTTCGATTGTAATCTAATGATTAGTATGACTATTTCTAGACTGCTATGAATTTTCTTATACTCATATGAGTTTGAAGGTGTGATTCTAGAAAAATATTTTTTCCTTTTCTGAGTTCTGCTATTAAGTTGCTTTTCTATTCTTAATTCTCTTAATTTTACTTTGGTTTTGCTTAGTCTATTCTCTTATCATGATTTATTACTTATCTTAGGAAAATTCCCTAATTTCTACTAAGTGTACAAGCGTGCAGCCTTAGATGCACGATTGTGCATGATATGCATAGTCATGTGTCTGGCTTTGCATCTAAATGTGCAAGCTTCTGCGATTTTTGTCTTATTTATGGGTTTCAACATGCGCATGGCTATAACATACCTTTGCACAATTGTTACCCTTCATAACTCTAGTTGTGCATGCTTCGCATACATGACCATGGTCCTACTAAAAGCAAGATTGCATGGGCATACGTCCATCAGGTACGCTGTCCTGTGTCCTATTTTGTTTCGGTAATCTTCGCTAAAACACTCATAATTTAACCCAAACTCATTCCAAATCTATATTAATCTTAAAATCAATCTTATTTTATATATCCACATGCAAAATACTCCACCATAAACATATTTTCCTTATTAATAATGGCCAAGCTATAGTCTATGTAATAGCCCGAGGGTAGAACTATCTTTTTAGATTTTTAAATCAAGGGTAAAAATGAGATTTTCTTATAGAAAATAGATTTGAGAGGGTTCAGGGGTAGAAGGGTCATTTAGAATCCATTCGTAGCTTTTACATGGGTATCATTGGGAGAATATTTCATGTATGGCATGAAAAGAGAGGAAGTTAAGATTTTCATTACACACACAACCGTGTGTCGTGTTAGTTAGCTACATATACGCTTTTTATTTTCTAGACACATAGTTCCCAACCTTCAGCTTCTTCTTCTCCTTCATTTTCCTATGAACCCTAGAGTTGAGAGGGATCAACCAGCAGCTCAACTATAGATTAAAGATCCAGAAGCCTTTAAAGAGAGAGAACAAGCTTCCATGGCTAAAGGTAAGTGTTCCCTTACCATTTCATCTTGTGTCATAACATGTCTTGCTATTTTGAGTTCTTGAGAAACATTATTGCTTGTTTGAAGCTTTATTAGCATGCTTGGCTGATGAGATTATGCTTTGATGGATGATTATTGAGATATATATCATTAAGACATTTGTTGTGATTGTAACCTGATGCTTTATCTAGAGAGATATGTGTATTTAGCATGATTTTGGTGAGATTTGATGATTATATATGTGATTGATTATGCTATAAGCCTATTGTCATGCTTGATTGAGATTAGAAAAGTGTTTAATGAAAATAGAGTTGAGATTTCTAGATTTCTAGACGTCATCTATAGAAATTGAATTGAGCACACGACTATGTGTCCATAGGTACACGTCCATGTAGTCTCATGTCTGTATGAGCATGACTTTGCATGGCATATGTGTACACCTAAAAAACCCAGACACATGCTCGTGTGCTCAGTCTCAATATCACATGCTCGTGTAAACAAGACACGAAAGTATTAAATAATAGCTACACGTCTGTGTAAGTGTGAAACACAACCTTGGACCTTGTGCCTTGTATGCATGCTCGTGCGTTTACATCACATGCCTATGTAGCGAGTCAAAATTTCATGAAAAGATTTTAGAAGCTAGCATGACTAAACATGTGCCTTGCACACGGTCTTATAGGTCTTCTCACATGCTCGTGTGTTAAGTATAACAAGCCCGTGTACCTTTAGAAAAACACAAAAACATTTCTAAAGCAGACATAAGCCACTTTAAGCCATTTCTAAGCTTATAGAACTTCATTAGAACAAGATATAACAACATATCACGTATGATCAACAACATATAGCATGACATACCATATTACAGTTTTTAGAAATAAATCCAAGGATCAAATAGTATGTTTTTTAAAATATAGATATACTATGTTCTGGACATGAGTTAGGGGTGAATACGAGGGGACACCTGTGAGTTCACATACCTACTAGAGAGGAAAACTAGCGTCAACTAGAGAGAACATAGTCATTGACCAAACTCGTTAGAGAAAGTGCTGGTTGTGCATCAGTAAATTTTAATAGGATTGAGCTCATACAACCAAGGTGCTGAATATTTGTATTCATCAATTTGGCTAATACAACAAATATTTTCAAATATAATACTTTTTGATTTAGTCTTTAACATATATTATATGTATATATTCAGGATCTTTGAATCACAACTTTTATATCAGAAAGAGTTTTCAGAAAATCATGCCCAAAGGTAAGTTTTTATAACTGTTTAGCATACATATGACATCAGCATATACATTTCATGTCATGTACAGTATTTCATGAGAAACATAGTAGAATAAGACAAAGAACACTATAGAAACCAGATATATTTTAGAAGTAAAAGAATAGAAAACAGTAAAGCAGAGAATAATGTAATGAGTTAGGAAATCAGCTAAGGCTTGAACCTGTTAGTGTTAAAGATAGGAAACACTTGCTAAGTGATTTTATCACTCACCCTCCTTTCTTGTTTCCTTCTTTCAGGTTAGTAATTAGAGGGTTGAGCGGGAGTGAGAAAACTATTAGATTTTGGGGATATGGCTTGGTAGCAGATGGTATGTTATGGCTCACATGCTTTTATTTGGTTTTTACATATGCATATGTGTGTATTGTACTGTAAATATATATTGTATGAATGATATGTTTTATAAATAAAAAGAACTTGAGATTTTTAATACATATTCAGTATTTTCTATTTACTATTATGGTAAATTATATGTACAGCTTCTATACAAATTTTAAATTTAGTAGCAGTAGCAGTTTTTACTATAGAGATCCTTGTTGCAGGTATATTACATTTATAATTTATATTATATTCAGCATAAATAGTGACTTATGGCAGGGTTCACTACAGTCTAACATGTTTTTAATCCCAAATACACACACCTTAGGCATCATGAAATCTAAACATGGTTCTAATTCAAAATCTTCTTCTATCTCATCATCATCATCATCTTAGAATCATGCTTACTAAACTAAAAATATGCTAAATTACTAATTGGAATCATCCAAAAAGTTATATGCTAAGGAAACAAAAAGAGATAAAACCACTAATAACTTCAATTTCTTTAATTCTAACTAAATCCTAGCTAGATTAGCTACTAGAAACTGGTTTAACTGAAAAATTGGTTAGAGTTGGCTAAAGAGAAAAGGGAAAGAAAAATTAAGGAAATATGATCTAAAAATAGGAAGACAAATTGCTATATATATATATATATATATATATATATATATATATATATATCAACAGGCATGTACGAACATGTAATAAAAGGTGCATAGGTGTGCATAACGACAAAGATGCATGGGTGTGTGTCCATTAGATACACGATCGAGCTTGCCTCTTGCACAAGCTATACATACTCTAAAAAGATTATTCAACCCTGAAACTCTCATAAGTTTAATCTTAGACTACAAAGTCTCTCTTTTAACCATAATCAGGGTCTAGAAAGACTATTTTAACATCGGGATTGTAACATCCCAGAGGGTTAAAATTATCTTTTAGGCTACTAATCTAGGATTAGAATGAGATTTATGAGAATGCGAGGGTTGTGAGAGAGTTCATGAGTGAAATAGATGTTTTCCCAAAGTTAGGTGGCTTGTGCATAGATCCTATTGAGAGGATTTGCATGCAAACGCAAGAAAATGGCATTAGTGTAATTTTTCAGCCATGCACGATCGTGAATATTAAGGTGCATGCCTGTGCGTGCGTTGAGTTTTAGTCGTTTGTAATACCCCGCCTACTATATATTACTATAGACTATTTTTTTTTCCTTTATATAAATATATATTCCTAATATATAGCAGTAGGTATTACTCTGACTGCTTATTGAAAATATGCGGAAGCTGGTTTAAACATCTGTGATGGGAAACTAAAACCCACTGTATAGTATCCTGAAATAAAACTCATGTTTATAAAATAAAAATAATGCCTGAAAACATAAAGATACTGTACAATCCGAATGCATGAGTAATCTAAAGCATGCAAGCCACAAACATGCTATCTGCTGAAAACTAAACACATATATATATACATACAAATATTTGAAAACTCGGGTCAAAACCTGCTCAACCATATCTCACACACCAGCCATCTCGTGCACCAAGCTCAGCTCCTCGTAATGCTAACTTGTAAAAAAAGGGAAACCACGAGGAATGAGTGACAAGTCACTCACTAAGCATCTCCTACCTCTACCCTCGGGTAGGCTCTAGACTAAGCTGTTGCTGACTAACTAGATGCTATCTAAACGAACTTAACTAAGTTCCTGATAGCCTAATAGCTTCTTCTAATCCTGTGCTTTTCTTAATAATTCTTGCATTCTGATATGATTAACTGAATTCTATTATTTCTTTATTTCTAACGTATATCGTGCAGTTAAATCTTTCTTTTATTTCTTATCTTACATGATTCTGGTCTTATTGTTTGTATGCTCTGCCATGCCATGTACTATGTATCATGGTATGTTGAAATCATGCTATTTGCCCTTAGACCTGTTTACTGAAAACATGTTTCTAAAAACTGTTGTTAGGATCTGAAGATTCAAAACACTGAAAAACTGAATAAAACTATTTCTAAAATCTCTGTATCCGAAGATACCTGCTATGTTGATCAGACTGATGAAAACAGGGATTTCGCATCCTGGCCAAATGGGCTAAACCATACCAGCGAAGTGCTAGTAAACTGAAATGTCCTACCATACCAATCCTCGGACCAGTAAGCTGAAATCTACCCAATCTGATCGAAGTCAGAAAGCTGAAATCCCACATATGCCCCCTCAAATTCACCTTTACTAATTGACTCGGATATCAAGCCCTGAATGCTGAAAACTGAAGCAAATGGATCACTTGATCTCTTTTATGAAAACATTGTTTAACATGCTATGCTGAATGATGCTATTCATGCATGTTATCTTTTCAATTCTCTTTTCTTTCTGATTACAACTTATCTTACTGTTATACTGTTTCTGTTCTGTATTTGTTACTGTTTTCCTGTTTCTATTCTGTTTCTGTTTCTGTTTTCTAATCGTAACCTATCACTAGATTACGCTGTTTTAGTATGGTGATGAGTTCTTGTTCTGTTGTGAGATTAAAATGTGATTCTGGAAAATATTTTATTCTTTTTCTCTTTTCTTTTCTTGTTATTGAAATTCTACTTATCCACTTATTTCTGTTTATTTCTTTTCTTTTTTCTCATTTTACTAAGGCGCACGGGCGTGCAGGATCGGACGCACGGGCGTGCATGTGAGTGCACGGGCCGTGTGCCGGTCGTGCAGTCCAACCGTACAAGCTTCTAGAATTCTGGCTAAAATCTCACACTTGGCTCACGTACGGCCGTGACCCTCAAGCGCATGGGCGTGACTCCCTTTCAAAGCTGATCGTGCATGGCTCGCATGCACGACCATGACCTTGCCCAAAACCAGAATACACGGGCGTTTGCACACGAACGCACGGGCGTGCATCCAACCCTATTTTGACACCCATGATCGAAATCTGCAAGATCACACCAAAACTCAACCCAAACCTCATCACATTTCTAATCAAACATACTAACATGCAACATACACTGCTAATAAGCTAAAAACATGCACAAATCTCTGAAATAACCCAACCAAGGAAGCTCAAATCCAAGGAAACAGGGAAAATGTAAGAGAATACTTACATAGAGCTGCTAAGATCTTCTATCTCTCTATCCTCGACTGAATCTTGGCTGGAATGGCTGCTAAAGCTGGCTAATCTCTCCCTCAAAAAGCTAGGGTTTCCCGGAGAGAAAAGACAAGGGAAAAGCTGACTGAAACGGGCGGAGGAAAACATTGGTTTATATACCAGTAGGCATGCACGGGCATGCGGCAAACATGCACGAGCGTGTATGGCGAGAAAGGGACGCACGGGCGTGTGCAACAAACACACAGTCGTGCTCCTTCCACAAGCTACATATAAAGCCAACAAAAAGGTCATTCTACCCTCCAATCTCACTGGAATCGATTTCTAACTGAGAACTCTCTCTTCTAACCCTAATTCAAGGCCTAAACAAGACCATTCTAACCTCGGGCTGTTACATCGTCTTAGTATTAAGTTAAGCTTATCTCATTTCCAGTCATTTTCACCCAAAGTTTTCCTTTACTTTCTAGAGACCAGCAACCCTAAAAGAGAAGAACAACATACAAGAGTTTCCTATCAAGCTAGAGAGTGAGATTTTCCTTGAGAAAGAAAGCTTGAATTAACATGGCTAGAGGTAGATGTTTCTTACCTCTTTCCCTTGTTATTTACATGTATATGCTACTTACTTTGTTGAGTTAAGTTTGATTCCAACATGCTTGTGATGTTTCCCTACATATTTGATGATTTTAAGATGATGATTGATGATGATTATGCAAATATAATAGATGAGTGTGTAGTATGTATATGTGTATATACTTTGAGGCCAAAGGACATTTTCCCACCCATAGTTTGAGGCGGGGACAAAGTCTCACTCGCTAAGTTTAGAAAACCCGAAGTCCCACCCATTGACTGTTAAATCTAACAGTCAACAGTGAGTCAAGGGGTAAATTTATCATTTTACAGTTAAAATTTATAAAAATATAAAATAATATTTATATATATAAAAAAATATATTAAAATTTATAAAAAAATTTAAAAATTTTATCAAATTATAAAAAAAACTTAAATTTTAAAAAATAAAAGCCAGCCACCGCCGCCGCGCCGCGGCGGTGGCCGCATCAAATGGCACCAGGTGGCCGTTCCGACTACCTGGATCCAAGAGAGGCCAGATCTGGCCTCCGGAATCGACGGAGGCGGCCAGATCTGGCCGCCTCGTCTTTTGGGGAGGCGGCCAGATCTGGCCTCCTCCGACAAAAAAAGGGTCGGAAACGGTTGGAGATGGCTGGCTTTGGCCCCAACTGCGTTTTCGGCCAAGGTTTCCGGAGGCGCCAGAGGAGGCGGCCAGATCTGGCCTCCTCCGTCGACTCGGGAGGCCAGATCTGGCCTCCCTTGGAACCAGGTGACCGGAACGGCCACCTGGTGCCGTTTGCTGCGGCCACCGCCGCCGGCGCGACGGCGGTGGCTGGCTTTTTATTTTTTTAAAATTTAAATATTTTTTATAATTTTTTAATTTTTTTAAATTTTTAATATATTTAAATATTATTTTATATTTTTATTATAAATTTTTATTAATAAGGGTATTTTTGTCATTTCATCAAATGGGTTAATGAATTTGGATGGAAATTGGATGAAGAGTGGGAGTTTGGGCTTTTAAAAGTGAGCAGGTGGGACTTTGTCCCCGCCTCAAACTATGGGTGGGAAAATGTCCTTTGGCCATACTTTGAGATGGTTTGAATGATTGAATATGAGAGTTGATGTTATGGCCATAATATGTTTATGCTTATGAGGTATTTGGATAGTGAAAAGTGATTGATAATGCTTGATTTACATTTGGTATGATAATTGAATGGGAATAAGCATGATTAGCCATGACCTAGACAACTTTTCAGTAAAACAACTTTTTAGATATTTTCAGTAAACAGGCCAAGGCCTAGACATGATTTTAGCATGTTTCATAGCATGTCATTCTCACATGACATATGCAGCAGAATATCATTCAGACTATGATGAAACAGTAAAAAACAGTAAATCAGTGAGAAACAATAAAACAGCAAATATTCAGAACACAGGAATCTCACGTGGTGATACGTGAATCACAGTAAACAAATACCAAAATAGAATGATAACCGTGAGAACCAGTTTGGTTTCTCTTCAGTATATATATGGGTTTCAATGCTTTGATTGTAGTGATATCCTTAGCGAGGAGGATTGGTTTAGGGTCAGAGATAGGAAACGCTTGTTGGGTGAATATATCACTCACTACCTACTTTCTTTTCTCTTACAGGTCAGTATTTTGGGGGCTGAGAGGAAAAGATGGCTGTCGACTGGGATCCAACTTTTGTTTTCAGTTTTGTAGCATGCTTCTGGTTTGCATACTTTCACAGTTTTAATTGCATGCTATTGTACAGTATATGTACCTATATGAACACACATATACTTTGTAAATACTTTGACGATATAAAATAAAGTTTTTGGGCATGTATATGTAGATGTATACATATTCACAACAGATTTCTTCCGTTGCTATATTTCAGCTAAGTTTTAGGTGTTTCTGCTATGTATTATTGGAAATATGTTTTATTTTGAACAAATTATTACTATTATTATTTATATAAAAATTAGGTACAGTAATATACAGCAAGAGTGCCTACACACAATTATGATCCTACTAAAAGCACGACTACACGAGCATGTGTCCATCGGGCTCATGATTGTGCATCCTACTCTATTTTGGGAATCTTTACTAAAACATACAAAATCTAACCCAATCTCATTCCAAATCTCTATCAATCTTAAAATCAACCTGATTCTATATATATGTATGTAAAATACTCCACCATAAACATAGTTTTCTCATCAATAATAGCCAATCTACAGTCTAACATGCTTCTAATCTAGAATACACACACCTTAGGCATCAGAAAATCTAAACATGCTTCTAATTCAAAATCTTCTTCTATCTTATCATTATCATCTTAGAATCATGCTTACTAAACTAAAAACATGCTGAACCACTAACTGGACTCATCTAGAAAGTTACATGCTAAGAAAATAAGAAATAGATGAAGAAATACTTACTTGAAACTGCTAATAACTTCAATCTCTCTAACTTTAACTGAATTCTAGCTGGATTGACTGCTAGAAATTGGCTTTTCTTTCTGATAAATTAGTTATAGTTAGCTAAAGAGAAAAAGGAAATAAGAATTGGGAAAATATGGAAAACCGTGCTATATATATGTACATATATATACATATATATATAGATATATGTATACATACATATATGTATATACATATATGTATACATATAAGCACACACAGGTGTGCTTGCCTTCTGCATAAGCCATACACACTCTAAAAAGACTATTATAACCCCAAAACTCTTTTGAGTCTAATCTTGGGCTATAAAATCTCTCTTTTAAGCATGATCAAGGCCTAAAAATACCATTTTAACCATAAGATGTTACAAAAGTCTTGTAAATTAGATTTTTGTGAACATTGTGTTGTAAGAAAACATGCAAAAGAAAAGTTTGGATATATTATTCATGATACCAAAAAAAAAAAATAATAATGATGTGCACACATATGTTTGAGACATACTAGAGTCATGTTGATAAGATGTATGAACTATTATGTTTCTTTTGCTTACGACTTTTTTTTAGGTAAAGTTTGGGTGTACTTTGTGAAGACCAAGAATGAATTTTTAGAGATCATTTTGATATGAAAGAAGACGATTAGGATTGAAATTAGTAGAAAGATTAAACACCTTCAATTTGAATATATGAGTCATATGTTTTTGAAAGTATGTTAAGATAAGGGAATTGTTAAACACTTTTAAAGAACCCAAAAAACTGAATGACAAACAACCTAGAGGGGGAGGGGGGGTGAATAGGTTATTTAGAAAATCTTTTGGAAATGTAAAAACTTTTCCTAATCTACCAATTCAAACATACAATTATATATATGTATATATATGTGTAAAAACATAATTAAGCCACTGGTTAAGCAAATAAAACAAATTAAAGAGAGTAAGAGAAAAGAAATGCTTAGCCGATTTAGAGTGGTTCGGAGCTTCTCCATGTCTCCTACGTCATTTACTTCAAGCAACCCTGTTTAAAGATTTTCCTTCCACTAACTTCAACCCCGAAGTTACAATAGTTTTGATCCAAGGGATCTCGCCTTTCATGCACTAGTTTTGATACAAGGGATTGCGCCCTTAATTTAGTTTTAATAGGGATTACGCCCCACACTAGTTTCACGGGATTACACCCAAAGGTTTGTGGAATTTGTACAATAATTTGCCTCTCAAGGCTGATACATCAAATGAGTTCACAAAGGTTTCTCTCTCAAAAAAATACAAATGGGTTTTGTGAGAGAAAAATGGAGAAGAATTAGAGAGTAAATGAGTGAGAGTTTTCAGCCTAATTCTCTAACCCTTGAGTCTTCAAATCATCTCCAATTTATAGCATTTGGAAAGAATTAGCCGTTGGGATGATTTGAAAGTCGTTGGAGACTTTATAGGAAGTTGCACAAGCGTGTCCTTTACTTGCACGATCGTGCTTCCTTTGTTCTGCACTTTCCAACGGTCATATTTTTACTATCGCGCGCATACACACAGGCGTGTGTCCCATACACACGATCGTGTGTCCTTGAAGTTTTAGCTCTTCAAGATTCCAAAAGGTCATATGGTTGCACGCATTATACCCACATGATCTCCACACGATTAATATTTTCCAAGTAGCATGGGTGTGTGTTGTCGTTGCACGGGCGTGTATCCAGTAATGTTCTTCTTACACGGGCACAATTGGATCTACACGGGAGTACGCATCTTTATAACTTAACATATGGTTATATGCTCGAAAAACTCACGGTCGTGCGTCTTGTATTCCTCACACACGGACGCTTTGCACGACTCAACCAAGGCATGTGTTGTATTTATAGCTTACACACGATCGTGCTTCATTGACGCACGGTCGTGTGTCATGCAATATCTGTAAAAACAAAACTTTTGATCCTATTTGTCATGTTCAATACATGCGTGGACCAGTTAGATATTTTAACGTATGTTTTGCATCAATTCAAAATCCATAGGGGTTCAACAACTTTATAGTTATAAATACATTGCAATGAAATAAGATGATAAGACGTAGGAATCAAACTATATTGAAGAAATTTTGATGTTGTCAAATTTTAGTTAGGGCATTGAGTTTTAACATGAGACAATTACTCATACATGTTATCTCATTAATCATTTTTTGTCAATTATAATTGAAGGTAAAATGTCAAGAGAGGTATGGTCTAGAAAATTTGTTATTAATTATGAATTCTTATATATTTTAGTGTTATTACATGTTATCATGTACAAAAATCTAAGTTGGATCCAATTAATACAAATTTTCCAAAGTGAATCTTCTAGGTTAGTTTCACTATGTTAAGAACATATGAATATTGCATTGGAAAACTTGTTATTGATTATGATCTCTTATGTTAGTTTCAATATGAACTTTTCACACCTTATCTTCTAAGTTTTCTTTTAGGGACACTTAGAGAGTACTTGATTAGAGAGGGATTTTATAGTATAACCTAACTTATGAGTTTTTTAGACTTTTATGATCAATTTGAATTACAAAGGGTTGGCCAAGAAGATATTATCGCCATTTAAAAACAACTTTTATTGTAACATTGCAATTTTTGTAATATAAGCAAAATAAACTTATAAGATTTTGTGAGATGACTCATAATAAAAGGTAAGGGTAACTCAAGTGACTAAGGTTTGAGCTATGGTCAAGGTATGCACTTGATTTACCTGATCTATGATTGCGGGTTTAGATTGTCCTAAGTTTACTTAATGTTTATTTTGGGGTTCTGTTTAGAAGAGTCCTCCGATAATTCAGATTGATGTTTTAGTTGCATAATGCCAAATAAATCGTCTATTGTATCTTGATCCTTAAAATCCATTTAATTGTTTTAGATTTTGAGGTCAATGCTTGAAAATAATTATTTTTTTTTAGTCATCGGCAACAATTCAGATTGATGCTTTAGTTGCATCATGCCAAATAAATCGTTTATTTTATCTTGATTCTTAAAATCCACTTAATTGTTTTAGATTTTGAGGCCTATGCTTGGAAACAATGGCCTATTTTTTTTTTTTTAAATCAACGGCAACATCTTTGAGGTAATAATAGGATCCAAATATACTATTTTTTGTTGACTAAATAAACATTGCGATGCCCTCACAGAGTAGCCTAGGTGATTCCTTGATTGACTTTTTTAGCTTTCGGTCAAATTCTTCGTCAAAAAAAAAAAAATTATTTGGATTTTGGGATAGGCGTTCAATGGTGCTCGGATGAGGCTTAGCTATAGATAAGAATGTTAATGAAAAAGACAATGACAAATATTCAGATATAAGGCTTAAATATTTGGTTCATCATGGCTTGTAAAGTCGAAGAGGCATTAATGAAGTCAAAAAGTATCACCAATAACTCTTAATTAATGTCCTTTGAGGGTTTAGAAAAATAGAATTTGGTCGCCTCCACCATCGTGGCGGTTGATAACCATTTTTAATCACTTAATAAGGTTAAAGACAGTCACCGTTGGTAGTAATAGTGGCTGTTTTTTTATATTTTCATTTTATATTTTTATTTATATTTTATATTATTATTTTTATATTTTATATTTTTAATTTGTTTTTAATGTTATTTATAAAAATTATTTTTATTTTAATTTAAAAAATAAAAATATTCTTTTAAAAGACTAGTATTTAGATTTAAAAAATGTGATGGATGATAATTTATTATTAAATCAAATTTTAAAGGCCAAATGACTTGTTCCCACTCATAGTTTGAGGCGAGGACAAATTCGTACTCACTAATTTTTAAAAACTTAGAATCCGACCCTTAGACCAAAATTCAAATATTTTTTTATAATTTTTCAGATGAAATGACTAAAATGTCCTTTAAAAAAATTTAAATATAAAAAATTTTAAAAAAATTTTAAAAAATTTAAAATTAAATAAATGACCTCCTCTGGCGGAAAAAATGGCCGAAAACTACCGTTGGGACCAATACCAACCCTTTTTGACCGTTTTCGATGGCCAGATCTAGCGGAGGAGGCCAGACGTGGTCGTCTCTTCCAAAACTGGAGGCGACCAAATCTGCCTGCTTCTATTGAACGGGGAGGCCAGATTTGGCCTTCCCTGGAACCAGGACTCCGTTATCAATAGTCACTGTCGTTGGCATCCGCGGCGATAGTTACTTTAACATTTTTTAATTTTAAATTTTTTAAATATATTTTTAAAAATTATATATTTATATAAAATTTATTTTATTATTTTATAAAATTTAAATCTTAAAAAAATAAAAATATTTTTAAATTATTATTATTTAATATTAAATTTAATTAGAATATAAAATTCTGAATTTTTAAAAGTTAATGGACGAGATTTGTCTCGGCCAATTTTAAATGGTAGTACACCGTTCGGCCTTTTATTAACGTGGGTAACGAAAGGCCGTACGCTGACTGGCTTGGTGTTGCAAAAAGGTGTTAAATTTCTGGAGTAACCTGGATATTCTGTTGATACTTGAGTGTGAATTTTCTGGATGACTATTTCAACATCAGCAGAGGGGGATTCCACTGACAACTCTGATTCAACATCAGTCAACTCAAACAAGCAATGAATTGAATTACAGTATGCTAAGGCTTGTAGGCATTAGTAGGCAACAGGTGCTGCATTGAGTTTGCTGTCCCCAACAATGCAATAGTCTACGTCCTTTTCAAAAGTTGGGTGTTGGACCATATGATTGTGGCGCACTTCTCCAAATTCAAGGACCCATTGAACTCCCAATACAATGCCTGGACCCTTTATTGGTAAGACGAACAAATGCATCACAAGGGAATGTCCTTGAAACGGTAGCTCCACTTTCGGACCCTGTATGAAGTTGTGACTGGCTCATCGTCAATGAGAATGTGAAGCCTTTGATGCCCAATTTCCCCACGAACTTGTAGAATTCTAGGATTAGCTTGCCTTGCCAACGAGTCAAAACTAGACACGTCTCTTGTTACCATTTCTTTATCTTAACATGTTCTTTCATTGATTCCTCTTCGTCATCCTTATCGCTTCCCAAGAGAAGGTAAATTTTGCTATTGCATTAGTGGTTCTGATGATATTTTTCATCACTATTAAAGTACAACCCTCTCTCTCGCTTAGCTTGGATTTCGGCAGGATATGATCTCTTAATGGGCAGTGCTGGTGCTGGTAAGAGTGATTGAGGTATGGGAGTTATTTTCTGTCATTCGATAAAAACCCGTCTGAGTAACAAAGGATGCCTGCTTCACATTGTGATTAGCTTTGTACTCAGTTCTCCTAAATCTTCCCCAAATGTTGGCAAACTTCTCCTCTTGAATCTTAGCTACAGCTTCAGATTCTGCAATGTGGTTGGCTAACCCACCAATATATAGTTCCCACTGAATCTTAATTTTGAGTTCCGAGAGGAACAAACTCACAATAACAGCTTCCTCTTTAACACCTGCGAAAACCATACGCTCTTGCTCAAACTATAACTCACTCCTCAAGCCAACCTGATTTCTTCTTGTTTCTTCTAAATCTTGACACCTGAGGTTGTATGTGGCCTGAACTAAGCTCGCACCATGGATTCCTCTGCTTGGGCTTGTTCCTGGGCGACTTGTCGACCTAAGAACAGTTTCAAGTCCTTAACACTGGAATTTGCAAACACCTAACAGGATCGGAAACCAAATAGCTAGACCTGTTAGATCCTGTTACGGTTCGAGCCAACCCAGATTTAAATAATTTTAACACTTAGAAACTAGAACATGTTAAAAGTTTAAATGTATATTAAATTCCAATTTCCAACAAATTGAGTTTAAAAGGTTAAAATGAATTTATAAATATCAGGGCTATTTTATTTATTTATTTAATGGGACTTAAAACGTGATTAATATAAATTTGTTCAATTTTTTCGGTTAAAGATATTTTTGACTTCACATAAAAGATAGTGTAAGAGGTATTAGAATCCATGAACTCTGGTCAGAGAGTAAAGTACAAGGACGTCTGAGTATTTACATATAGCTAAACGTTAAAGGACATTCTCCTCCAAAATATAGACCTTACTTTAATATGCCTGCTCATTCTTCTTTTGTTTTATCGATCATGCTTCTATTCTAAGCTTGTCTAATAATTATTCCTGACATGCATTGATATTGCCTATCTTTTTTGAAACACTTCAATTCCCTCCACAATCACGTTTCACCAGCAATCGTTTCTCATTCAACTAACATTACCCCTTGCTTCCATGTCAGCTAGTTTTCATCCTAATAAATATAAATTTTCAACCTTTCATTGCTACTTTCTCAACGGCAAAGGATTCAGCCGGAATATTGATACTGGCAATGGTGGATCTAAATAAAATTTAAGGAATCAAAATTGAACAGAAGTAAAATATAAGAGGATTAACGTAAATTTTCAGGGAATATTATTAATTTTTATATATAACATCATAATTTTTCAAACCCAAATGGAGTCTGACCACCCTGGATCCTTTTTAGGTCCACCACTAAGACATTGGTGCCACTAATCATTTTACACCAAGTCTTCATGATCTCTCTTTGTAGTCAAATTATCAAGGTAATTAGAAGCTCACAATAGGTAATGGTACTCCTATTGCCATGTAGAATATTGGCTCTACATTGTATCTTAACAAAGTTCTATATGTTCTATCTATTACAAAGATTATTAGTTTCTCCACACAATTTGTTGACACTATGTATATTTTGTGGATAATATTCTAAGGATACCTGGATACATCTAACAAGACTTGGGGAATCAAAGAAAGATTTTGTATATTTTTTGTTTTGCATGTACATTGTATCTTAACAAGTTACATTTTGCATGTACATAACTCTACTTCATATACAAATCAGTATAACAAAAAAAGAAACATGATCAAAATAAGATAATTTACAACTCATATTATGCTTGATCTTGGCATGAATTTAGGGATGAAATTGCATGATTTTTGGTTTGATTGCTATCTCTGTTAGCTTGAATTACTATCCTTGATAGCATAACCTTTGCTATCTCTATTACGTCCCCACAAGATGGACTCTCCATTGGATATTCCAATCTTGGTCCTTATTGTGATGTATAGGTGGTTGCTGACTCGTGAAACTTCTACCAAAGCCCTTGGCAACATGATCTCGCACAAAGTGAAAATCTAAAGCAATATTTTTCATGCGAGAATGAAAACTTGATTAGCACTAAGATAGGTGGAACCTGTATTGTCACAATAGAGGACAGGTGAGCCCAAGTTCAATAAGCAATGATGGCAGCCAAGCAAGTTCAGTAGTAGTGTAAGAATGCAATAATTGCGGAGGTAGATGTCCAGTCATCTGGAACACCTACCCAATAAGCATCTGGGTAGGCATGTAGAGAATGAAAGTATTATTTCTTAAGGAAAAATACGTGATAGAGAAAGAAGGGCTGAGGCAACAGTTCAGCTGCTCAATTGAAGCGGGGAAGCTAAACTTTCCCCCCGCGATTAATAAGCTGAAAAAGAAGCTACTACTAGGCATGGACATCATTGACGTTATTTAGTTATTGGGGATTTGAATTCCCACCAGAGAAGATGAGAGTTAGAGTCATGTTTGGGTTATCCCTGTATTGTGTTAGCTAGAGATGGAACCCTTCGTGTTTACTCTTGATAATTATATTTAAGAGCAGAATTGGTTAAAGATCATGGGGCATTTTGAATAAGATCTCTCAGTTTATTTATTTCTTTCGAATTTCTAATTTATTTTGTTATAATTAATATTAATTGTTTGTTGGCTTACTCGTTTAAATAAAAAGGACAATTTCTCTGGGAACAACCAATCAAAGAATTATAGCGAAGAACACTTTTGACATTTGTCTAATGGGTCTCAGAAGGCTGATGCATGAATTGAGCAAGTTTGTTTACACAACAGAAATATCTAGGCGAGTAAGAATAAGGTATGTTGTAGAAGCAAGTGATGTATGAATTCCTTGGATTTTGAGGTGTTTGCCAAAAGCATTTATGACTTTGGTGTTTTGATCAACATCAGTCCTAGTAATCAATAAATGATCCACCTAGACCGAAAAGTAAGCCACTAAATTATTGGTGTTGAGAATAAAAAAAGAATTGTTTGACTTGCAATTTGTAAACCCAAACTCATGAAGGTCTTAAGTACCTCATAGCAGGCTCGAGGAGCCCTTTTAAGACCGTAGTTAGATTTTACCTAATAATTGTGTCATGTCATGAATCAACAAAGTCTGGTGGTAGATCATGCAAATGGTTTCAGCTAGATAACCATGTAAAAAGGCACTATTTACATTGAACGGCCACCCTGATGAGACAACAATAGATAAAGTCAATCTAATAGTGGTGAGTTAAATGATAGCACTGAATGTTTCATTATAGTCAATCGTAGGCCGCCGTTGATGAGATCTTTGGCTACTAAGCAGGCTTTGTAACCCTCAATAGAACCTTTGGCATGACTTTTGATCCAAAAGACCCATTCACAGGCCACAAAATTTTGACTAGAATTGGGAGGAACCAAGGCCCGCAAATCAAAGAATTGAACTTAGTGAACGCCAATTGGGATCTTTCAAGGCCAACGGAAACACATGTTGGCTCCATAGGAAGCGACAACGGATGTTTGGTGGTCGCATGGATTTGTTTAGGTTTATAGATGTTCTTTGGGAGCTCGTGGTCATGGGATGAGTTCTTGTGGGTGGTCGCTGGTGGGTTTGGTGGAGGTTGTGAGGAACATTCACGTTGCGATAATTCTTTTGTGGAGGCTTCAGATGGGGATAGGGAGTTATCTAATGAAGTAGTAGGAACCTATGTGGCATCCATTGATAAAGTTGTGAGAGGAATGGAGGTAGTGAGAGTTGAGGAAATGAGTGAACAACCTTGTGTGGATGATGGGGCGACTTTAGGACTGATTTGTGGTATGACATGACTAGAAATGGAACTTTAGGAGGGATCATGAGGTTTTCCCGCAATTGCATTTTGCAAGATAGTGATTTGGCTGCAAACATATGTTGCAAAGTTTCCGATGCTATTTTTGATGTTGTAGCATTTGAAATAAGAGGAACAACTGATCCAATGCAGGACGACAAAATAGCATGGAGCATTAATTTGTCTAGTCGCACCCAAATAGTATAGATTGATTTGGAGGAAAGTTCTTTATCAGAAGGACAAGGATTTGTGCCATCTATGTATCCGAATAAATCATTATCAAGCAGAAGAGATTTTAAAGTGGTTTCCATGAGGAGTAGTTTGTAGCAGTCAATCTTAAAGGAAGTTGGACAGCAGCATTATGGTGATAAGTTGTGGTGTTGGACATATTTAAGGTTTGGGAAACAGTGAGAATAGAAAAGCTGGACTCTGTTGGGTAAGCCATGGAAAAGAAAATGATCTTTTAAAAAAGAAAGAACCTCGTGTGAGGTTTAAGGCTCTTTATACTGTAACAAGACTTAAGGAATCAGAGAAATATTTTGTATATCTTTTTGTTTTGTAAAATTACAATTTGCATGTACATAACGAATTTATATGCAAGTCGATAACTAAAACAAACATAGAAACATGAAAAAAATAATATAATTTACAACTCATATTATGCTTGATCTTGGCATGATTTTTGGCCTTGATTGCAATCTCTATTAGCTTGATTAGTGGAGGATCTTGGTCAACTAATGACTTGAAATTAGGAATCAGATTGCATGATTTTTTGCCTTGAATTACTATCCTTGACAAAATATTCTTTTCTATCTCTAATAATATCCCTTAAAAACTAAAGTTTGTGTATCTATAGTTCTGGCCTTAACCAGGAATCAACTTCCAAGTTAAATTAAGGCTTTACAAATTGACAATAGTGAAAAATTTTGAAATCTGATTTCTTATTAGAGCAACAAGGCATAACTGAAAGGTTGTCTTGTCGTTGTTCATTCCTGAAATGGAATCGTAGAGAGAAAGCATAGGCATACTGTTGAAGCTGGAATTGCTTTCCTCTCTTAGGTCTGAATCTTCTTGTACATCTACCTTTTTTTTTCATGCAGAATCCTCTATTCAAAAAATTATTTCTTTAGATTCTCATGCTGTTGACAACATACCTAATCTTCATCTCCATAACTTGTATGACCCTTCAAAAATACAAAGCTTTACTCTGAGCTAAGAGTTTCAGTAGAACCCTAGCTTGAATTAATTTGACATATTAGTCTTGTGGCCAAGGCTTGTATCATCAAAGTATTTTTTACAGTTGTAGTATATAAAACATGGGATATACAAAAAAATAAATATAAACAATATTTTCCTTAATGGTGATGACGGATTTAGGTGATTACGGGTCCCAAGTTTATTTTACCTGATCACAATTGAATTGATCGACTAAACTAATCTCTTATTTAAGGCTAAAAGGCCTATGTTGGTTTAATATTAATTCAACATAAGTACATTACTGATTTGTTATATGAAACTCGTAATAAAGGAATGTCAAGGCTTGTGATGCTCTTTTTTGTGTAAGTATAATGCTATTATTGTATATCAATCGTTTGTTTGATAAATCATTAGTACTCTTCCAAAGTAGTTTGAATGGTAAAAATAGAAATACTTAAGAAATAAGAAGATTATGACTTTGAAACGTGACATATATCAATGTTAAGCTTTTGACTTATTTGATGTAATCGTTGTGAACTTTGTTATTAGATTTGAGATTTCACCTATTTAGTGTAGTCAATTTAATTTAAAAGAAGATTTAATTGTAAAGATACATAATTATAAAAAAAATCCATCTACTTACAGCAGAATTGTAATTAGCAGTAATCTCCTTAGAAAAAAAAAAAACAAGTAAACAAACAGATTTACCATTTCTTCTCTGGAATACAAATTCTACCTCAAAACACCTTTCTCCATTTCCAGTACTGACACTATTTAATCATTTCCTCCCAGCAGCTCAATTTTTTATTCAACATCTCTCTCTAGAACCAGATCTTTAATTTCCAATTCACTGTCTAAACTCCCTGTCTTTTCAGATTTACCAACTTACTCCTTTTTAGTCTTTAGCCCACTATTTAACTTTAACCTTAATATTCCAAATCTGACTGCTGACAAAGGTTTAATATGTTAGCCACTTGAAACTCTGTAGGTGCATATTGTACCTCTAAAATTTTTGAAGCTACATGTTTCCTTATAAAGTGGATATCAATTTCTACATGTTTTGTTCAGCTGTGAAATACAAAATTTGAAGCTAATGCGCCCGCACTTCAATTATCACACTAAATTACTATTGGACCATTGTAGGAATATTTATTTCATTACCCATGTTATCTCAGTTGCAACTTGACTCAAAGCTTGATATTTAGATTGTTTTTTTTTTTTTTTTTTTTTTGAATACCATTGTACTTAATTTTACTTAAAATATATACAGAATGAAAGCTTAACTAGATGTTATCCTAAATGATAACAATACGAAATTTTGGAAATATAACATGCAAAAAATTCTAGAATCTAAATAATGTGGAGTAAACGTACTTCCTGTCATGGATAGTGCTTAGATTTTGGAAGCCAACTACAACCCTTCTTCTCCTAGTAAATCATCTTCTTCAATGTTAAAATCCAATTTTTCTAATTTTGCACTAGAAACTTTGATGGAGTATGGGATTATTTAAATGAAAATTGGAGACCAAAATTATGTGTTTTTTTTTTTTTTTTTTTTTGCTATTCGTAGTTTCTTATGTTTCTAGCAAACACAGAAAAACTAATATAAGCTAATTGCCAAACTACATAATGACAATTGATTGTCATAAAAAATAAAGATCATTACTACCTCAAATAAAATATTAGAATTTTAATACAATTCTACTTATTTTTATGTTTCATAATGCTAACTACTATATTATAGTTTCAAATCCTTTATGTTTAAGTAGAGAAATAAAATTTTATGAATTATAGTAGTAAGTCTAAAAACATATATTACATTTTCCTTTTCTATATAAACATTAAACTTTATGAATAAATCACATATGTTTATTTCTGTCCTACATTATGTTTGTTATCTCAATCAAAATATATACAATTTAATGATAAACAAACCAAACAGTCAAATTACATAGATATACAAAATATGTCTTATAAATACTAATCATGATGAAACACCAAAAGTATAACATGATCTCTTAAAACTTTAGGTGGCATGCCCGAGGTCAAAGGATTGACAATCATTTGCTTAATTCGAATGTGTTCTATGATTACTTTCTTAGCTTTTACATACTCTCTGAATGTTAAGTATTTTATATTGATGTGTTTACTTTGAATCTCACTTATTATTCTTTGCAAAGATCACAACAACAAAGTTGTCGTAGTACAATCTTAATGGCCTCAAGATGGACTTAACAATGTTACGTCCAGAGATGAAAATTCTTAACCCAATACCCTATGTAGTGGCCTCAAAATAGGAAACAAATTCACTTCCATGGTAAAAGTGGCAACTTATTTGACCCCTGTGTGCTTTGATTTGATGAAAAACTTATATTAAAATAACTAACTTGTCCTTGCATGAAATGGTCATGATAAAACATGACAAAAAGTTTATATTTTGTAGGTTTGGCCAGACATATGATCATGTGTATCTTGATAGCACGATCATATGTGTTATATGTAAGGTGACATACGAGATCTCAAATTTTGCAAATATCTATGCAACAAAATACTAGAATGCATAATTGTGTAACTTTCAAACATATGATAGTGTGTTACAAAAAGTGAAAACACACTACCAAAGCCTCTCGTGCAGGTCTAGCAGTATAGGTCATATAGTTAGCACTGGACATATGCCTGTAAAGAAAAGTTTACATGTCTATGCAAAGGAAAATCTTGATCATGTGGTAGTCATAAGAGATATCATACACAAGATTGTATGGCCCTTTAAAAATTTGAAGTATCAAATATACGAAGGCATACGATCATATATGTAGAGCACATACCCATAAGGGTTAATGCGATATTGAGAATTTGACCATTGGATTGCATTCATTATTGAGAGCATAATCATGCATTAGAAGCACACGATCATGTATCTACCCAGATTTATTCTAACAATTCTTAAATCAACTATAATAACTATATCCTCCAAATCCTATGTAAATTAGTTGATTTGAAGGAAGAAAGGTCAGAGAAAATCAAGCCTTACACTTTTACTCTTTCATTCTTTAATTCTTCTCCATTTTCTCTCACTAATTTTCATCCATATTTATTTGAGAGAAATATTTGTACTTTATATTTGTATCAACCTTTAAGAGACATTTTCTTTCTTGTATTTGTTTTTTAACTACCTTAAGGCATAATCTTGTGAAACTAACGATTGGACAAGATCTTATAAAACTATTATAAATGGTGTAAGCATCAAAACTAGTGTAAAAGATGAAATTTTTTATATCAAAACTATTGTATCTTCTGGGTATTTTGAAGATTATAAAAAAAATCTTCAAGTAAGGTTGTTTAAATGAGTAAATGTATGAGACTTATGAAAAAGCTCTAAACCACTATAAAAATTAACTGAGCACTACCATTTTGTGCTTTGTGGATGGTTTAATTTTTGCGATTGTTAAATAGGAAATAAATTGAAATTAGTAAACATATTCAAACAAACCACCTAAATGGAGAATGACCTTCAGGTTGGATAATGTGGCCTAATACCTTCCCAAGTCATAACAATTTATCGAACCAATTCATTGGGAAGGTATAGATGATTAGGTCATTTGTTAGGGATACACAAAAGTCATTTATCTTATTAATGAATCTTTCATAAGGCAATCCTAGAGTTGCAACTCCATTTTTGAAAGCTCCCACTGGATTGAAAACCCAAGTGTGTGCATCTTCCTAGTTATGTTTAGGGTAACTAACCAAAAGTGGCAACAGTTGATCAACCTGGCTTGACGAGGCAAAAATCGTCACCATAGAGACAAAATTAAACCATAGCACATAAATACTACATATATGAAGACTTATTATATTTCAATTTATTTTTCATATGGATAGCAATATATACACTAATGCCTAACATACTGCAAATATTATCATGTAGAAGTCAACCTTAAACATGTCATTCTAATCCAATGAACAAGTGAAATAAGAGGAAAACAAGTTTCCATATCTTTAACTTCACTGATGAAAAAACAAAAAATAAAACACACAAATGGTCAAAAAACAAAGGGATTAATGATAAGGTGCAATAAAATATAAAACAACAATGATCAACTAAGAAAAGCAAAAATAAAACTCAATAAAAACAAAATGACAAAACAACAAGAAAATAATCAAACAACCAATAAACTCAGAATTGACCAATTAGATAGTTCATCCCCTTGAGAACGGACTTTATGGGTTCGGTCTTCACAAATTCTCTCAAAATGTATGGTTTTCTACAGTCCTAAAAAAGTCTAAAAAATATTTGTTGAGAAAATCTAAAAGGATAAACCTAAATAAAGTGTTTAAGAAAAACTAATAATAATTCTAAGGAAAATTCAAAAGAGTTTTCCTTAGAGTGTTTAAAAAAGGGTCTCCCTTTAAACTAAGAGTGCTAGCTCTTTATATTGTTTTCTTAAAGACTAGTTTTCTGGTTGAAATGTAATCCTTAATCTAGGGTTTTCCTAATTAAACTAGGATTACCTAAAGGAAATATACTAATTAAAATTAGAATTATCTTAATAAATTTAAATTAAATTTGCCTAAAAGAATTACCCTAATTAAATTAGTTAAATATCCCAATTAATTTAATTTACAATCCTAATTAAATAAAAAATGCCTTAAAAAAGAATCAAATTTAAGTAGATGGTAGATTCTATAGCTATGTGTGAAAACTTAGTTGTTTGCAGAAGTTAGGCAGCACTTTGCATATGGGAGAAGCTAGGCCATTTCATCTATTGTAACAAATTGCCAACAAATACATGGGCATTTTCCTTTTGCAAGTTGGTCGAGCCTCTTTTCTGCCCATAGCTCTAAATAGGCTCTTGAAAGGCTCAAATTTGACCCTAAGGTAAGTTATCATAATGGGTGTTCTAAGGGCTTTAGATCCTAGGCTTAGGTACACTCACCGAGTCCAATTCTCTGTTCTTAGTCCACATTTCATAAATTATATATTTGGAGTCCCGTATAGAAACCATGTAAGCTATTATCATTGGAAGAAAACCTAATTAGGTCAAAATAAAGTGTTTACACTTAACCAATGGATATATATATATATATATATATATGAAACATAGGGTTTAGGGATACAAACAATACATATCACAAATGTAATCAATCCATATGGCAAAATTTCCATGTCCATGTAAATTGAATTCCATAAAAAATCCATGAATTTCATACTTGACTACTCTATTACTTGATTCTAACCTTATTTAATCACAATAGCAATTACACAACTTGGAAAAACCACAATCAATTTAATAAATCAATTCAATTTATTTCTCAAATAATCTCTCGAACAAAAAAGCTTCATCACATATCTATGACATCTTCATATTCAACACAAATACAATTAAATCTCTACACCTTAAGCAATAAAAGATAAAGATGAATGATGCATTAACATTTCTTTTTTTTTTTTTTTTTTGGCATAAAAATCAAACATAATGGTCGAGATTGACAAGAAGACTCAAGTATGAGTGACAACAACTTTGTACTCAAGGTTTATGAGGTTTTTGAAATGAGTCAAACCGAGTCAACAACAATTTTATGTAAAAGGATAATTTTATCTAACCTTAATATGTTGGCTACAAAGATATAATAATTGAGTTGGAGATTATTTTTGTATAAGCCCCTGGAAAAATGTTTATTTTAACTAATTATTCTATAAATATTATTTCCAGGAGACTTTGCTCCACTTCCTTTACTGAAATCTGCTTGGCTTAATTGTAAATTATTAATTTTACCATTTTTAGTTGAATTATGAAACAGCAAGCATTTAATATAAAATATTAATTACCATATTTTTATTAAAATGATAAAAGTACCTTATACTCACCTCCAGCCACCATTGCATCAAAACCTCCAAGCGGTGCAAGCCAACATTACAAATTGAAGTCCTGTTATGAGAGCCGCTATTACCACTGGATTTGCTTGCCATGGGAGAAATCATCAAATCCGATTTTGTCAGTCACACGTTCGCCAAAGTTCAGACGAGGAATAAGTATTCGGCCTTTATAAAACCCTAAAGGGTTGATGCAGCATTTGTTAACCCAAATGAAATAATTAGAAACTTATTGAATTCGTTGAGTTCAAGTGTCGTTTTACGCACATTAGAAGGATAAAGTACGATTTGGTAGTGACCAAATTGCAAATCTAGTTTCCAATATGGAATCTCAGAGTTTTTTGCTTGATGGTAATGTTATTCAAGGCCCTGTAGTAAAGACACATTCGCCAATATTTTCTTCTTCTCAACCAGCAAAACCAATGAAGGAATCACACTTTTCTTAATGCTTCAGACTTGAAGCAATTCATAACCATTTTTTTTATTTTCTCTTCTGCAGGTAGGGGTAACGATAAGGCCTAATTAATATTTGGTTACACAAAGTTGACAAGCAACCTACGCATTTACAGGAGAAGACTATCAGCTGTTCTACATAAATATACCTCGTAAAGGATAAGTAAATCATTCCCAGAAATTCTTGTAAAGTTTTTCCTTAAATTTAAGAGCTTCTCTTAATATACTTTCATTGAAGAACCACCCAATTGGCCCCTTAACGCGTTTTCTTCTTTTGTAGCTAGGTTCTAGTCCTACAACCTCAAGGGAGGAAGGCCTTGAGATAATTCTAAAGACTCAAAAAATTCACCTGAATTTATTTAAAAAAATATATAATTTGCACTAATAAAAGATAAATGCATATATAATTTGATATTTTGAGATGAAAATGTGATGTTATAGTGAGCTGGGAAATAATTCCTTGACGAGCAACCTTGCTGCAAAGTAAAAATTAAAATAAAAATTAGCGGTAAGCTTCCTTCTAAGAATGATGAATCCCACTTAATAAATATGATTAGCTTAGGTCTATTGATTAGGGAAGTATTTTATTTCTTTGTAATAGCAAATGAATTAATAAGACAAAGGAATCATTCCAAAGTCAAAGATGGGCAACAACAATGACATCCCGGTCCCCAAGTTTTGTTAATGAGCTATCAAAATTAAATGTGCATTTGAATTGAGTCAAACTTGAATAAGAATCGGTTAGAGTTCAATCAAATTTAAAACGTCAAGCTAATCATGTTAAGAATAGTTTGCTTCTTCCTTTCAACCATTCCATTTTGCTAAGGTGATCTAGAAATCAAAAACCTATGAATTCCATGAAAATCATAAAAAATGTTTAAATTCATTAGAAGTAAATTCACCTCCTCTATCAATTCTTAGTGCCTTGATCTTGTATTCACTCTCATTTTTAATAAAAACTTTAAACTTCTTAAATGCATCAAAAATATTAGATTTTTGTTTAAAGAAATATACCCAAGTCTTTTTGCTATAATCATTAATAAAAAGCAAAAAGTAAGAGCTTTTACCAAGCAATTATGGCTTAATTGGACCACAAATGTCAACATGAATAAGTTAAAGTGGCTCGATAGATCATGAAATTAATTGCTTCAGGAAACTATCCTTTGAATGCTTGCCAAGTAAACAAGCCTCACATAATTGCTCAGGATGATCAATTCTTGGAATATCATTCACCATCTTTTTCTCTCATAAAGTCTTGAGTGCTCTAAAATAAAGATGACTAAGTCTTATATGCCAAATCCAAAACAAATCTTAAACGTAAGTCTTCAAGCACATGGCTCCAACAGTTTTTAAATCCAACAAGAACATCCGATTTTTTGTCATAGTCACCTTATAATTGAGATTAGCATTTTGATCTCTGAGCCAAAGATATTGACTCTTCATTTTAATTGTACAACCATTCTTTAATAATTGATCAATACTCAAAATATTACTTTTTAACTTGGGAATGTAATAGACATCATGAAGAATTTTATGACCTTTACTCTTGTCTAAAAAATAACTACACCTTTGCTTTTAATCTCTACCTTTTTATTGTCTCCAAAACATACATGACCCATCACACTTGTATCTAAGTTTACAAATTTGCTCTGATCACTCATCATATGATTACTAGCTCTATTATCTAAGTACCACACACTTTTTTTTGTCTCTAGATTCCTCATTTGATCATGGAAACAAGGATGGTTCTATCTCATCTTCATTATGTTTCACAAGTTTTACCGTCTCTTCATTCTTTTGGCATTTATAAGAGTAATGACCACAATTGCCACGAGAATAGCATTCAATTTGTGACTTATCATTTCTTCATTCACTGAATCTTCCATAGTCGACTCTTCTTCATTTTCCATGTCTTTGAAAGGAAGATTGAATCCTACTTTCATTTGTAAAATTTTGCTCCTCTTTTCTTCATCTTTGGTCATGTCCACTACCAATTCCATGCCTGCGACCTCTTCCATGTGATTGGTCTCTACCACCTTTAATGGAAAAATCTCCCTTTGACTTCAAAGAAAACTTTGTTTGGGAAAGTTGCTCCACTTGTTCTTGTTTGCCTCGATTTATTCTTTTTTCATACACTTGTAATGATCTATTCAGATCATCAATAGACATGGTCTCCAAGTCTTTAGACTTCTCGATTGCCACCACTATATGTTGAATTTTATGTTGAGAGAATGAAGGATCTTTTCAATTACATGAACATCTTCCATGTTTTTGCCAAGTCTCGTCATTTTATCATCACTAAGACTTTTGTGAAGTAATCTGAGACAGATTCATTCTCTTTTATAAAGAGGGATTCAAACTTAGTCCTTTGAGTTTGAAGACAAAGATTTTTCACATTATCTACTCCCATAACGGAGTTTTGAATAACATCCAATGTTTCTTGGATTTCATCTCATTGGCAATCTTCTCAAACATATCCTTGATGGATAATGGTGAGGGCAACTTGATCTTTCTTTCTTTCTTTCTCCAAAGAATCCTTTTGGGCTTGGTTCAACGTTACTTCATCTTCATGTTCCTCATAACCTTTGCCAACAACATCCCATACTACTTGTGAATCAAGAATGGTTTTCATCTTAAGTGCCCAATTCTTATAATTATGTTTAGTTAGTTATGGGTATTGGAGGAAAAAAAGGCTCCTTTTGATGTTATTTCTCTCAACCTAAAGCTTTAATACCACTCTGTTGGAAGCTATGTGAGCACCCACATATAAAGTCACAAAAGGAAAGAAGAAGAATTGAGAAATTTAACTTGAATTCTTATACTTTAATATAATAAAAGTACGTAACTATTTATACTAGGACAAGAAACATATTAGATAACTTTTAAATAATTTTTAGAATTCACAAATACATAAATAATATTCTAGATTAATATATAGTCTTTTATTAAAATTACAAATAACTCTTTGATTTTTACAATCACTTCCTAATTCTTGAAATGACTTTTTTATTCTTAAAGTAACTTTCAATTTTATCAACTATATTTGATCAAGTTTATTTCCAATAGATTCGAATCCGAACTGCTCAAATCCACCCCTAACCAAAATGTTAGTTGATTGGAATTAAAATGTTATTAAAAAACCTTAATATTAAATAAGGCAAGGCAAAAAAAAAAAAAAAAAAGGATGCAATTGTCATTTTCCCTACTAATAAATAAATAACTACAAAATAACAAGGACCCAAATAAAGGGAATCATATCTTTGCTCAATCGGCATGTAGAGATTTGCAGGTCTGTCTTTGACACCGAAATCACAGGCCATTTACATTTAGTCAATTTCCAACTTGATTTTTCCTTTGAACACACACTATAAGAAGTTGATGGCTTAATTATGGCTCAATACGAAATTAAAAGGCCTCGGCTACATATTTCCTTGTTAATAATTCACTACACTTCTTCAATAATCTTCCCAATATGCATATTTTTTTATAATTTTTTTTTTTAAAAAAAGAGCATTTGTTGAGACTATTTTCGTCTTAATTATAGTATAATATTTCCATGCAGAAAATATAAAAGAAGTTTATAGTTTTATATGATGATATTCAAAACCTTTGAAAAAAAAGTTTCACTAATTAATATTAACTTTGTGCTACGAATATTAAGGTAAATTATTTCTAATTTTTCAGAGGCAATTTGTGAAGAATTTAGAATTAATCGTATCTATTTTGATTTTAATCAAAATTTAGTGTATGACAATAAAAGTTTTGTGAATGAATAAGAAATATAAGAAAAAATAAATAAATAATAAGAAAGGGACAGCAAAATTTAGTGGGGCAAAAATATAAAAAAAGGAAAAGAAAAGATAAGATAAGAAAGAAAATAGTGATATTATGCCAATATATGAAGTAGAATTTTTCAGTAAGATCTCTTCTTGCGAAAATGAAGGATATGCACCTTTCTTAAAATATATGCCTTTGGCCTTAGGTGGATGAATATCTGATCAAAAGAGAGATTCCAAAGAAGATTTGATTGAGATTGAGATGACTTTTTTCCAATATTATTACTTGAGAAGAATAAATTTTCACTCTTATCTCCCATGATAAACCCTAGAATCTTATGAAAAATAGAAGGAAAAGTTTTCATTATTATAATAAACATTTTCGCAGGAAGAAATCAGCAAGGAAACATGGCAAATGTTTTATCTGTGGTAAGAAATGACATTTTCAAAAAATCTTCAAAAAATTGTTCTTAGAGGATGGGAAAGAAAATGTTTAAGCAAATTTCTTTTATCATTGATCTCAACTCCCATGATGTGGATTTTTTTTTTTTTCAGACATAAAATTTGAAAATTTGGAGCCTAATTTTATTTTATAAGATTATGAATTTGATTCAAACCAAGAAATATTTGATAGTTTGTAGGATAATTTATTTAAGATAAAATAAGTTGTTTTAGGCTTGAATGAGTTGACTTCTAGTTGGAGCTCCAATTTGATAGTTTGTCTCGAGTTTAACTCATTCACCCCTCCAACGACATTGTTTATATCATTAACAACATTATTCACTTCTCTGATGATCACTTTCTTCGTAATCTTTTAATAATATTATTCATATATTTGTATAAATTTGAATTCAAACTAAATATTATTGATTCAAACTAAGTTAAAATTACTTTGTGTATGTTGACCTAAGAGACCAATAGAAGTGTGGGAACGTCACGAGGCTGAGTAGGTTGGAGCCACAGCAAATGTCAAACATAAACACAACGTGCAAATATGAAGTCAATTTAAAGGGCAAAGCATGAAGCATGTACATAAGATACCCATCTCATCATCTCATATCTTATGATATAAAATTTTTTATCATAATTATATCAGCAAATCATACATATTGCTTGCTATATTCCTCAAATGCAATATAAAAGTGGGTTTGGTGGATCAACATCTGTCGTGACACAAGTCAAACTTAATCACCTCTATTAGTGGGTATAGGGTTGGTTAATCACGAGCTCAAACTATGTTAGGGAACATGCCCTTGCAGGCACATTCAAGTTTGGTCTCATCGGGAAATGGTATCAAGAACAAATTCTTAGGGTCTCCTACAATAACGCTGAAAACCTCAAACTATGTACAAAAATTTCATATAACGGAAATATTATTTGAGTCGGATTATTTTTTTCATATCTAGTTGGGAGTTACTTTTTTGATATCTGAGTCCAATAATCAGTTTTACAATCACTGTATCAAGTAAATCAAGAGTTTGATTTTGATATATTATTATATTTCAAACTTATGTTGTCTTCATTGCTTGGGCATCCCACTTTTGTCATTTCTTATCTATTGAGAGATGAGAAAGTCTTCAAATGACCTTATGATTTCTGAGACATATTATATATCTAAGAGTGAATTCAATCTAAACTGATTTAATTTAAATTCATAATTTAAACCGATCTCGTTTTGTTTATCTATCAAATAATATTATTTATTTTATCAATGATATATTGTTCATTCATTTGATAATATTATTTATCATATTGATAATTTTTTTATAATATTATACATTAATTTAAACTAATATAGATTCAATCTACTAATATAGATTCGATCTAAGTTAGAGACTAACTGGGAGGGGGAGAGGGGAGAGGGAGAGGATGATAAATTAACGAGGAGAAGAAACATGGACATTTGCAAGAGAAAGTGATTGCAAAGTAGGGCTAATCTTGACCACCAATGACAGAGTACCACACCCACATGGCCGACACTAGAAGGACTTTCAGTCCCCACATTCAAAACCATTTCTCATTTTCCTCCTTTCCTATCAGACAAAACCTATTCCAAGTCCACTCTTCTCTACGGTCCCCATCAAATCTCCCACTTATTCCATCCAAAGATTTCCCCTTTTTAATTATGCCATTAGCAACATCAACCCCATTTGCTTCTCATCTTGTTACCCTTTTCATCATACCCAACTTTTTCTTCTTCTTCTTCTTTTTTCATATATCAACCACACTTGCCCCATTCATCATCACCTTATACGTTTTGAAAAGACTAGCCTGACAACCTGCTATACCATCCTTTCTTCCATACAGGCATATCAATAAACGCTGTTAAATATATTTCTGAAATTATGGAGCCAAACATGAGCCTTCCAATTGATGAATTAAAGAAGGTCGTTGCAAATAAAAAATTGGGTCATATAATTATAGGCCCTTCACTTTATGCAATGGAAATGAAATAAAGTGAGATAGGAATGGCACTATGAATTAACTTTTAGTTGACTTGGATTTAGTGAAGAAGAAGAACCCAACTAATGGTGGTTGTAGCAAAAGTGTTTACAATAAAGTTTTGGGGTTGAAATTTTGAAAGGTTTATTATTATCATTATCATTATTATTATTTTAAATCAAGTTGATAACAAAAGCAATGTCCATATCTCATTTACCATATTATGCCAGGTACTAGTGTCACATCCCATATAATGATTTTATTTTTTAAGAGCATATACTAAGGACAATGACTTGGATTATTTCCTAAGGAATATACTAAAACAACAAGTTATCACACATGTAAAGTCAAAAAACGTTACATTTTTATATTCCCTCAACCTAGGGTAGCAAATTCTATTGGCCAAAGGACTATATCCCACCCATAGTTTGAGGCGGAGACAAAGTCCCACTCGCTTAAGTTTAAAACCCCAGTTTCCCACCCGTAGCATATTTTTTTTTTATTAAAAATAATAAGTATACAGTAATAATCAGGGGCATTTTTGTCTTTAAAATTTTATAAATTAATAAAATAAATTTTATATAAATATAAAATATTAAAAAAATTTAAAAATATATTTAAAAAAATTTTAAATTTAAAAACTGGAAGCAGCCACTGCCGTCGGCACCGGCGGTGGTGGCTGCCCATAATAGAATCACGTGGCCGATTTGGCTGCGTCCACCAAAAGAAGAGGCCAGATCTGGCCTCCCCTGGAACCAGGTGGCCGGAAATGGCCACCTGGTTCTATTATGGGCGGCCACCGTCGTCGGTGGCTGCTTCCAGTTTTTAAATTTAAATATTTTTTTAATTTTTTTTTAAATTTTTTTAATATTTTTTGAAAATATTTATATTTAAAAATTATTTTATATTTTTATTATAAATTTTTAATTTTTAAAAGGGTAGTTTAATCATTTCAATTAAAAAATTATAAGAAATTAGGTTATGGGTGAGAGATTGGGGTTTAAAACTTAAGCGGGTGGGACTTTGTCCCCGCCTCAAACTATGGGTGGGAAATAGTCCTTTAGCCAATTCTATTGCATTCTCAAGCAAAATGAAGGAAAATATTAAAATACTCTTATTAAAGAAAAACACAAAAATACCTTTTATTATTGATTACCAATTTGTCATATTTTCTAAAGAAATTACGAATATATATATATATTTTTTCTTTTCTTTTCCTTGTTTCTTCCCATTAGCAACTTTCACCACCTCTATCAATTGTATTAAAAATGGGGAATTTTTAGAGTCCCAAATCTCAAATATTTTTAATTTATTTTTCACTAACACTTAGAAATATCGTTTGTATCATTATAATTGAACAACTTTGTTTGGTGCAACCAAAATATTTAAATTGGCAATTGAATCTTTAGGGTATGAATAACTGAGCAATTTCAACAATATATAGGGTTTTCGTTAATGCAAAACAACACAAAATTCAACAGAGACAAAATTATCACATTCTTCTGATCTTTTTTAATACCTTTAACTTGATAATTCTCATCTTTTTACAATGGTTGCATTTTCATCGTCGTTTTTTACTAATGTTCTTGACTCACTCACCCTCCTTCCCCCTTCCCCCGCAGAAAAAACTTCTTTTGTACTTGTCAAAGTCAACAATTGTGTCTCTGGGAAGAGGAGTTTTGAAGATTTTTAAAGAGATTTCGTGGAGTTTGATCATCAAGGAGATGGTTGAGAAAGCAGGAATGGTGATGGTGATGGTGATGGGTTGGTTAAATTTCTCGATTGATATTCTTTACTTATTAAAACCTAGAAATTTGTTCTTTGTGCTTGTTAAAGTCAACAATTGTCTTAGCGGGTTTGAATCTATCCTCAGTACTTATTGAAGTAGACGATTGTTTTTATGGGTTTGAATCAAAATAAATGGAGTAAGCTGAGAAAGATCGGTGATGGTGCTGGAAAGAAGAAGAAGAGGAAGAGACGACTGCAAATTGGAAAGCCACTGTCATTTGGCTTCTTTTAATATATTTTTTCAATCCTTATTAATCATGGATTTTTTATTTTTTTATTTTAATATTAACTTATAATAAAATATTCAGTTATTTTTGGTTAAGGCATAGAATCTCATACTTTAATTCAGAAAATCTATTTTATAGCGTCACTCTTTTCAGGAGATACTACATGTATGTTGTCCAAATGGTTAGTACAAGGAATTTATTCTACCACTCAATTATATTATTTTAATTTTAATTTTAATTTTATCTATCCAATTTTATGTGGTATTTTTTATTATTTCATGCAGAAAAATAAAATAAAATAAAAAATGGGGAAAGGGTAGTTTAGGAATTAAAAAAGAAAAGAGGGGTTTTAGGTAAATTCAAAACAATGAGATCGAGCCCAACGGGGGTGTCATTATCGCTAAGATATGTGATAGTGATTTAAATATAAAGTCAGGATTCTTGATCTCTCCCCAGCAATACGCAATTTTCTTAACTGATGGAAACAAAAACAAATAATAATAATAATAATAATAAATAAATAAATAATAATATATTATAAATTTTTATATTTCGCTCAAAGTTTTGATTAATTCTCTCTGGTTAATAACTTTATAATTATGTCAATTTCCACCCCTCGAAAAGGGGTAATGAGCAATGTTTTAAAACCTAAAACTAGTATTGATCTAACTAAAGGATTGACTCAAGTCAAACTAGTTTAGAAAGTCTGATCAATGATCAAACTAATATTATAATAATATTTTTTTCTATTTAATCATTAAATTAAAATCTAATTTACATTTAATCAAAATCAAACATAATCATGTCTCTTTGTAAGAAATTGGTTCGAGTTCTAAAAATGGCAAAATTATTTCATTGATGTTAGTGTGAGAATTTGATCACATTGATCACGTTTACCTTTTCTAATAAATCTTAATAAATATATCTATATTTTCAAGTATATTTGTTATTTTAATAAATTATATTATTTGTATTTATATTTTTAATAAATTATAATAAATATATTTACGTTTTAATAAATTATAATAAATTTAGTTATTTTTTAATATGTTATAATAAATATATTTATTATAAATAAATAAATAAATATATTTTTTTAATAAAACAACCTCAAACTGAACTTTGTAATTGGAATTTAAAATCGAATTTTATTTATATAAAAATTTGTTAAGATTTGAATCCGCTTTTTTTAAACCAAACTAAATTCAAACAAATCTAAATTCGAAAACAACGGCAGGAAATTTGAAAATAAAAAACAAAAAGAAAAAGAAAAAGGCACAGGAGGAAGAAGTGAGAGAGTTGACGTGGGGTGGGGGCTTTTGTCTGAAGGGAGACAACAGCGTATCTACAAAAATCTTGAAAATTCGATTAAGTTTCACTTTAATTTATTAATTCATGGCCTCTCTTGCTCTCTCCAACTTTCTCCAGCTTAGCTTAAACTTAAACAAATCTTTCTCATTCTCTCTCTGTGATATATTTTGCTTTGTTGTGCTTCGCTGGTTTTGTTCTGGTTCTGGGTCAATCCATCTCTCCAATATTATATTTTATTATCTTTAATAGGGAAGCAGTGAACGTGGTGTTGTTTGTCTGGTTGCTTCTACTAAAGACTTCACGCTTGGAGAGAACATGATTAGTGTGTTCGTTTATAGTTTTTAAACTAACCCCATTTTTGGAATTTGAGCTCCTTTTCAACTTTTGAGAGCCATGCTTGTCTCTCAGATTTTACAAGTTTTCTGTTATGTTTTTGAGAAAGATGGTCTTCAGAAATAGGTCTACACTATAGAGAGCTTCGAGACACGCAGAGCAAGAAACTGAGATTTATATATATTTCTTGGTTTTTCTTGTTGGGTTCTGTGCGTTTTTAATTTTTAAATAACTTTACTTTTTGGTTCTTCATTCACACCAAACAATGCTGCAATCATATTTTTCCATGGAGTGAAAAAGTTTATCTGATGATTTTCCCGTACTTGATGTGTTCTTTTTGCATTTTGTTGGGTTGGAGTGGGTGTGTAGCAAGTAGTAGTGAGGATTCTTTTTGTTGTTTTTGTGAGTTGTATTGAGATGGGTTTGAAGATGCTACAGCACCATCTCCAGAACCATTCGGTTTCTCTGAGAGTGAATGATCAAACGGGGACTAAAAAAGGGCACACATTTATTCAGGCCTACAGGGGTTGGCTTCCTAAGTTTTTAATGCTGTGGGTTTTGATGGTGGCTTTTTTCAGCATGTTGCTCTTTGACGGTATGGATGATGAAAACAAGGTCAGGAGGAAAGATGTTTTGATTAGTATGTGTGATCAGAGGGCTAGAATGTTGCAAGATCAGTTCGGTGTTAGTGTCAACCATGTTCATGCCCTTGCCATTCTTGTTTCTACCTTCCATTACATGAAGAATCCTTCTGCAATTGATCAGGTTTGTATAGTATTCTTCTTGCGTTCCATGTTTTAGCTTTACTCGCGTAAGTTCTGTTTGATTTGAGAGAAAAATTATTGAAAAGTTCTATTTAATTTGGAGTTTTTAGTTTGCCGTTGTCTTTAGTTTAAAGAAGAACGAAAAATTCATATTGATCTAGGTGATAATTTTGTAGAAATTGGGCTAAGCAATTCTTTTTTTTTTCTGGGGAAAAAATTGATTATGTTGATATTGAACAAGACAATTCATAATTTTCATGAGAATTTTGCCGTGATTGTTTGTCGCAAAAAAATTCAGGAAACTTTTGCCGAGTACACTGCTAGAACAGCTTTTGAGCGGCCTTTGATGAGTGGAGTTGCATATGCACAAAGAGTGCTTGATTCAGAGAGGGAGAAATTTGAAAGAGAGAATGGGTGGATCATAAAGACAATGGCTACAGAACCTTCACCTGTAAGGGATGAGTATGCGCCGGTGATATTCTCTCAAGAAACTGTCTCCTATATTGGATCACTTGACATGATGTCTGGGGAGGTATATTATCGAATTTCTGATCTTCAAGTAGCTTATCTTGTGCATGAATTTGAAATTTTTTAACATACTGGAGAAATTCAATGTTTAATTAGACAAGTAAATTCCTCATTGTCTGATGTAGGAGGACAGAGAAAACATTTTGAGGGCTAGGGCTACTGGGAAAGCAGTTCTAACAAGACCCTTTAGACTGCTTTCTCATCATCTTGGTGTCGTGTTGACAATTCCAGTTTATAAGTCCAAGCTACCGCCAAAGCCGACAGTAGCAGAGCGTATTGAAGCAACTGGGGGGTAAGTCCTTGTATTTGCATTTTTATTCTGTTAGCTGGTGTATGATACGTACCTGGTTCCTTCTGCAATTTCCAATGTTCTGCTTCTACAGCAGTCTCAACCGCAATAACACCTCCTGCTTCTCTCAACTTCTAGTAACACACCCACACACAACAATAATAGCAACAACGGCCAACAGATTTGGATGATAAACTTGACTGTATTAATAGTCTGAAAATCTGAGAAAAATATTTCACTGTTCATTACAAAAAAGTCATTCACCTTAATAACATAGTTACAAATAACAATAACTCGGCCTTCACGCAATTGTATGACATTCGAGAGGTTAACATCTCTCCTTCCTGATTTCCCTTCTTTTTTCTGATATATTCCTCCTTTTTTTTCCATCCAGCATAATATCTTCCTTCTGTAACTGGCTTCCCTCTTCTGTGCTGCCACATTTCCACTCTACTAGCTTGTGTTTCAATTCCTGGAATGCTGTATGCTTGCCTATTGCCTTGCTTAGCTTGCTGCTATCTGGATTCCTTCTTCCTTTCTCTTGAATTTGCTTTGCCTTCTTGCATGAGACATTCACTTGCTGCCTAACATTGTATCTTGAAATACTTTATTAATTGTTCTTGTGTTTGTCAACTATAAGACCAATGCAAACCAGTTTTAGAAATATTAACAGGTGTCCAATATGGCCCCATAGTACATGAGAGATTTAGTAAATGTTAACATGGAATTGGGAGATAGTTTTACTCTGGATGACCACTGAGAGGGATGTTTCTCAGATTGAGAATTTGTGAATAGAGCTTTCCTACGCTATTCCCCGTTTAAGTTCAGTTTTTAAACAAGCTGCTAACAAAGTTGATTATGTCAATTTTATTTTAAAGAAACTAACTCAGTTTCCATATTGGTAGAAACAACTCAGTTGCTACTACGTTGAAGGATACCAACTGAGGGCTTCTCTTAATATATCTTTAGATGAGAAAATTTTGCATTTTCTTTCTACTATGACTTTTAACAATCAAGTTTGCCCTCCGTTTTTTAATTCTAACGGAGTCTGTCAGGTTAACTTGGCTGGTGGCATGTTATCGACTTACATATAACCATTCTCTTTGATTTAATTTTCTTAAAGTGCCTTGAAAAACAGACTAAAGGACAAGCACTGCTTATGCTGACTCTTTGTAGTAGAAAGCACTGCCATGACCACAGCCATTGCTTGCTAATGTAACCATTGTTATCAACCATTTGACACACATGGGAGTTTGTGGGTATTAAATCTTTCTTCAGAAGTGAATAAGAAAGTGAAGGATTTGTATGTTTACAGAATTTGCAAATGCTTCTTGGCTAAAGGTGGTGCTAGTTCAGGTGTATAAGGTTATGTGTCAAGTTGTATTGATTCCATGATGTATTAACATCATCCCTACAGCCTACTAGGATCATCCCTGCCATCAGAATCATTTTGACATTTTGCTGCCTCCATCACTGTTGCTGTCACTTTTAAGATACAACAGTCAGTAACACCTTTGCACTTTGAAGTGACTACCATCATCAACAAAAGCATTGATTCGTTTCTACAAGTACCACGACCTTCTCTACTACTATTAGAGCTAACAATTTTCAACATGACCTGTTAACCTAAAGGAACATGATATGAAAAAAATTGGTTAGAGTTGAACTTTTTTGACTTGACGTTTAAGTCGGGTTGACATGATGTTTAACTCGAGTCAACCTGACATGACTCAAGCCTAAATCAGGTTGTGTTAGGTTGACACGAAAGTAACTCGAACTAATCCAAACTGACTCAAATGTTTAGAGAAATATTATTGTAGTAAGATTTGTTAGGGACACATTAAAGAAATGTTGAAGGACAAGTTTCAACAGTAGTTGAAACTCGTACATATTATATACTTGTATCTACTATCTCCATATAGTTCTAATTACTTTGGTTATTTTTTATTTCTATTTGAAAAATTTATTTTATTTTTTGGTAGTGAGAATGTGATATAGTTATTAAGATTATGAACATGTTTTAAAGGTCTTAATATGTAATTTTTTAGATCATTTGTAAATAAGACAAAATGTTATGTTGTGTGTTTTGTTACTAATAGGTTGGGGTAATTGGGTGAAGAAATTAAAATACTAAAAACACTTAAGAGAGTGATAATAGCAGAGAATTTCAGGTCAGTTTGAGTTGTGTCAGTTTAACTCGAACACAACTCAGGTTGGGTTAGTGTTGAAAAATTTCATTATGATTCTAATTCGGATCGGGTTAGGGTTGAGGATCTCTAAACTAAAATCTGAATTGACATGATGTGAACATAATCTGATAACATGAGGTGCCAGGTCTAGCTGTTATCACAGGAGCTGCTGTCGACTTCAACCACTATAATGACTTTTTGTCAATGATATTAGGTGGATTTCCATGAACCCATTATTATTCCTACTTTTAAATGTACCTTGGCTTTTGGTTTAGTATTTGAAAAATGCTGAACTTAGGTTTTTTTGCACATTGTCTATTGGCTTAGTTCATTTTGCAGTTGGTATCCATTGCAGAGCATCATGTATTCTTCCTTCTTATTGCCTTCCAGTTTCTGAACTTCAAGCTCTTGGTACTTTTTTTTGTTCTAAAACGAAATTCTGATTGAAAGCAGATACCTTGGGGGAGCGTTCGATGTTGAGTCCCTTGTGGAGAATTTACTGGGGCAACTTGCTGGTAATCAAGCAATTTTGGTTAATGTGTATGACATTACCAACTCTTCAGAGCCCTTAATCATGTATGGTCACCAAAATCAAGATGGTGACATGTCTCTTGTACATGAGAGCAAGCTTGATTTTGGAGATCCGTTCAGAAAACATGAGATGAAATGCAGGCAAGTGAATCTAGTCATTGATTATTTTTTCATATAAGATGAGAGAGATTGGAGGACTTTTTCATGCATGTACTTATTATATTGAATTCTGAGCAGATATCTTCAAAAGGCACCCATTCCATGGACGGCACTCACCACTGCTTTCTTATTCTTCGTGATTGGTTTATTAGTAGGATATATCTTATATGGTGCGGCAATTCACATTGTTAAAGTTGAGGATGATTTCCATGAAATGCAGGAACTAAAAGTCCGAGCTGAAGCAGCTGATGTTGCTAAATCCCAGGTATTATAACTGACATGTTTCTATGGCACGATTCACTTTGACGAAGTGAGACTTGCCATGACCTAATTGTCATTTGTGTTTTTGATGTCAGTTTCTAGCAACTGTTTCTCATGAAATTAGAACACCCATGAATGGTATCCTTGGTATGTTCATATCTTAAGAAGCTTCAGTGTAAAATTATAGATGCTATTTTTGGTACTTGGACACCACCTAAATGGGAATAGCAATCATATCTTGTGTTGCAGGAATGCTTGCTTTGCTTCTAAGTACTGATTTAAATTCAACACAAACAGAATATGCTCAAACTGCTCAGCTTTGTGGTAATGCACTGATAAAATTAATAAATGAGGTGCTTGACCTGGCAAAATTTGAAGCTCGCAAATTAGAGTTGGAAGCTGTCCCATTCCATGTGAGATCAATACTGGATGAGGTCCTGTCTTTATTTTCTGAGGAGTCTAGAAAGAAAGGCATTGAGGTAAGGCTGGTGAAACCCTATTATATTCAAAATTTGCATTCATGTCATCTGATAAAAAAGATGGCTGAGGGGCGCCAAATCTTCTCACAATATTGCTTGTTATGCATGGTGCTTGTAATTAATGAAGCACAAATTGACATGTATTTTGTGATTTTGTGCTGAAATGTTTGCTAACCTTTTTTTTTTCTTTCCTTCTTTTCTGTTACCTTTCTGGTGGTGTTGACATCAATCTATGAATGATGGGTATTGATATATAATCAAATGGGGATGAAAAGCTGGCGGTGTTTGTTTCTGACAAAGTTCCAGAATTTGTTATAGGGGATCCAAGCAGATTCAGACAGGTCATCACAAATCTTGTGGGGAACTCTGTCAAAGTGAGTAAAATTTGTTAGATTTATTATTGGACTTACACTAGTGTATAGCAATTCTCTCACTATTGGTTTATTGCTTAATTGCCAATCTACTGTACTGTTGAAGTTTACCTAGATAAATTTCTTAACTTCAGCATTACATCACTAGGGTTAATTTCCTACCATGTCAAGTGTATTTTTCTTTGCATATCAGCATCTTAATATAGTTGATATTCATAATGTTAAAGTTTTTGACAGTTCACAGAGCGAGGGCATATATTTGTCAAAGTCCATCTAGCTGGACAATCAAATGGTAAAGCGAATATGAAACATGAGACTTCCTTGAATGGAGGATCAGAGCAAGGTGCCAAATCTGATACAGAATACAGAACCTTGAGTGGTTTTCAAGCAGCTGATGAACGGAATTGTTGGGATATATTTAGATATTTGGCTGCTGATGAAGATTTGCAACCTAATTCATCAGTTTTTGACATGATGGCAGCTAATGATGCCTCAGAGGATGTCACTCTGATGGTATGTGTGGAGGATACTGGAATCGGGATCCCTTTCTCTGCCCAGAACAGGGTATTCACACCCTTCATGCAAGCAGATAGCTCAACCTCTAGACATTATGGAGGAACTGGTATAGGCTTAAGCATCAGTAAGTGTTTAGTTGAGCTGATGCATGGTCAGATAAACTTCGTAAGCCGCCCTAAGATTGGGAGCACATTCTCCTTCACTGCTGTTTTTAGGATGTATAAGGCAAAAGCAAGCCTTGATAGTAGCAAGTCTATGTCTGAGGAGCTTCCTATGGCTTTTGGAGGGCTGAAAGCAGTAGTTGTTGATGAAAAACCGTTTAGAGCTGCAGTAACCCGATACCATTTGAAGAGACTTGGCATCGTGTCTGAAGTTGCTACCAGCATCAAGTCTGCGGTTGGCATGTCTGCAAAAAACGGTTCTACTATTCCTGGGTAAGTTTTTCTAGGTGCAAAGCAATCTTTATTGTGTCCAAATAGAAGAAGAAATCCCAATAATTTTCATCCTTTCATTTAATCTTAGGTTGGGGTGAAACCAGAAAATTATTTTCAGATGGACTGAAGTTATTTTTGAATATTTGTATGAAAGCCTATTAATCTTGTTGATAAGAGTATAACACTAGCAAAAAAGATTATAAGCAGTGTTCGCTCAAAAACAGAAGGGTGGCGTAGAAATAAGAGAAAAGAGTGTATGATGAATTTTATAAATTAAAAAGAATTTGAAGTAACTGGTTCTTATAAATCGTTCTACTTATATAATTGAGTCAATTGATTGGTATTACTTAATGAAAATGACAGAAATGATATCCAACTGATTGGTATTACTTCGATGAAAATGACAGAAATGATACCCAACCTGATATGATTCTTGTTGAGAAAGATTATTGGGTATCTGGTGAGGATGGTTCTGCTAAAGGACAGCTTTCGGATTTGAGGCAGAATGGTCATGTCTTAAAGTTTCCTTGGCTGATTCTTCTTGCAACCAATGTTAGTGATGATGAATGTGATAAAGCAAAGGCAGCAGGTTTCTCGGATACTGTCATCATGAAACCTTTGCGAGCGAGTATGATTGCAGCTTGTCTTCAACAGGTGCTCAGTGTAGGGATGAAGAAGCAAGCGGGAAAAGATGTGCCAAATGATGTCCCTATTAAGAGCTTGCTCTATGGCAAGAAAATTTTGGTGGTTGATGACAACATGGTAAATCGCAGAGTTGCTGCCGGTGCACTAAAGAAGTTTGGAGCCAATGTAGAATGCGCTGATAGCGGTGCAACTGCACTTAAGTTGCTTCAAATTCCCCACAGTTTCGATGCTTGTTTCATGGATATTCAAATGCCGGAAATGGATGGGTATGTGTCTTTTTCTGGAATGGCTATTTGTCTATTTCATATTGCACTTAAGTTCCATTCTTTTTCTGGAATGGCTATAGGGTCTTGGAGACCGAGGAAGTTATTTGTTTCTTTTATGCACAGATTATTTAAGGATTCTCTTAATTTTGTCATCTCCTTTTAGGTTTGAGGCAACTCATCGAATTCGGAAGATGGAGAGCCAAGTAAATGAGCAGCAGATGGTAAATGGTGGATCAACAATGGATGGCAGTGCCAAGAAGTCCGAGTGGCACTTGCCAATATTAGCCATGACAGCTGATGTTATTCATGCTACATATGAAGAGTGCCTGAAATGTGGAATGGACGGTTATGTCTCAAAGCCCTTTGACGAAGCAAACCTCTATCAGGCAGTTGCCAAGTTCTTCCAATCCAAGCCGAAACCTGTCAATGACTCCTAGGACTTTCCATGCCTCTTGGGGATCATTACCGGCTCTACAGTACCAGCAATTTTCGATATCCAGGTGGTGTACTTCTGGTACTTGACTAACAATGTCTCTCAGGGGTTTCGAGGTTTCTTGACCAAAAAAGCCAAAACTTGAGGTTCTCTCGTTTTCTAACCAACTTTTATTTGCTTTTTTTTTTTTTTAGGGTAGGAGTACATGTATACTGCTACAAAACCCTTCATCTCCAGATTGTAAGTATAGATGGTTAGAAGTTGTAGAGGGAGTCAAAAGGTGTAAATCTATTATAGTTTTGAATGGCTTATTACTTTATATTTTTTTGGAGATGGTGGGGTTTATTAATACTTTGATCTGTACAATTGTTTGTTGTAAAAGATTTTATCGTTGGACGTTTTAAATCTAAGCAATGAGTTGCTAGAGTGATGCCATTTGTAGGGTTGGTAAATTTCGACATGAGTTATTAGTCTGAATGTCAAATGATAAAAAGAGTGACTTATTCTTTAGCAGATTAGGGTTTAAATTGTAAACGGTATAACATAATAAAATTATATTTTGTTTTATCCAGTGTTATGGTTATAAGTTAGACTATGGTGTTTCTGAGAGTTTGCTGGTTCAAAAAAAGTACAAAAATGAAAAAAAACAAAGAAAAGAGGGGTTAAGGTTCTTTGATCTACTCATTTAGAAGAAAATTTTGTAGTTCATATAGAAAATAAATTCCATTGTTTATCAAATTTGAGTATTGAGGCATTTTGATTTATGTGACAAGTATTGAAGAATTTGATAAAACCTTTCTTATTATTCTTTTACAAAGAGTTTTTATTTAAATACAAGAAGAAAAACCTTCAAAATAGGAATAATTATAACATAATTACAAAATAAGAATAGTTAAACACAACAATAAGAGTAATTATATAATAACAATAAAATAAGAATATTTATGGCTAGACTATAAATTAGGGTTAAAAATAGGAATCCTACAAGAGTCTTCTACTGCATCAGCATTCCCTCTGAAGTTGGAAGTATGAATGTCAAACATTCCTAATTTGTTGATTAAATCTTGGAATCTTGAAATGAAAAGCCTTTTGTTAAAACATCCGCCACTTGTTTGGCAAAAGGGACAAACAGTATGCAGCCTTTTCCTTGATGGAATGTCTATCAATCTCCACATGCTTAGTGCAATCTTATTCGATAGGGTTGTGAGCAATACTTATTACGAATTTATTATCACAATACAACTTCATCGCTCCATCACTTCTAATCTTTAAGTTATCTAAAATAATTTAAAGCCCCCAAAGTGGATATCTAATCAGTTATAGATCCTGTATAGTTTGCATTTGTATAAGCCTTAATGGATAGTTGTTGACAAGAATGAAATAAGGTACCCCTTCTTGGCATTGACTTTAAGTATTGCAATATGTTTCAAACAACTTGCATGTACTCATCTTTTGGGTCATGCATGAATTGGCTCACAACATTAATCGTAAACTTGATCGAACCACTAGATTTTTCTTTTTACTTCGCCAAAAAATTAAATTATGTCCCAAGAAGATGTAATATCCCAAAATGGATATCCTATCAGTTATAGATCCTGCATAGTCTACATTTGTATAAGCCTCAATCGATAGTTGTTGACTTTAAGTACTTCAATATCTTTAAGTATTGCAATATCTTTAAAACAACTTGCATGTATTGCTCTTTTTGTTCCTGCATGAATTGGCTCACAACACTAACTGCAAAAGCTATATATGGTCTAGTGTGGACAAGGTAGAATACTCAACCTACAAGCCTTTCATATCTCCTTTTTCCAACTAACCCATCACCATTGTTGTCTTTAGACAATTTTGATTAACAAGAGTACTTGATGTTTTTCCTCCTAGCATTCTAGTCTCCTTTAATAGATCCAGCACATACTTTTGTTGAGATAAAAATATACCTTCTCTTAGGACTGGATTCAAGTTGAACCAAATACGAACAGACACATATTCGTATTTGGACTCGTTTCGTATTGTTCGATTCGGATTCGTATTCGTATTCGTATTCGCTGAATATTTTATAGTAAAGTTCATATTCTTGTTCAGTTTATATAACTAAGTTTATATTCAGCTCGTATTCATATTCGTATTCAGTTCGTATAATTCATTTTTATATTTATTAAAAATTATAATTAACACAAATAATTAATAAAATATAATTAAAAAAATTTTATTTTAAGTTCGGGTTCGTGTTCGTATTCGGTCCGCATAGTTCGTATTCGGGTTTGTGTTCGCTGAATTTTAAAATTGTAGTTCAGGTTCGTTCGGTTCAAATCCAACCCTACCTTCTTTAGAATAGGCACCCTTAATCCTAAGAAACTATTTTAATTTTCCAAAATCTTTAATTTTAAAATCATGAGCTAACTTCTCTTTAAGTTTCCCCTTTCAACCATATCATTTTCGGTTATAATAATACAATCAAAATACAATAAGATGGTAGTAATATTTCCTTTTGGTAAGTATTTGATAATAAAACATGATCTTCCCTTGCTTTGCTTGTACTTCATTCTTTTCATTATTTGATTGAACCTTTCAAACCATGTCCTAGGTGATTGTTTTAATCCATAAAGGGGCTTTCTTTAACCAACACACTTAATCTTTCCTTAGTAACTTCATAAAGACCGCCTCTTCTAAATTTCCATGTAAAAAAGCATTTTTTACATTAAATTGTTGCAAACTACAATATAAGTAGCAACCAATGATATCAAGATCTGAACAATATTCATTTTTACCACACGTGCAAAGGTCTCTAAGTAGTCAATCTCATATTTTAATATACATCATTTAGCCACCAATCTTGTCTCGTACCTTTTCAAGGACCTATATCCTTTGTAGTTTACTATATATAGCTAATTGGACCCAACTGGAACCACACGCTCTAGTTTTGTAACTATGTCCCAGGTTTTAATTTTCTCAAGTGTTTGCATCTTCTCTTTCATGGCTTGTATCCAATTCCTATCTTTCAAAAACTGATTTTGACACTAATTTATCACTAGTTTTTTTTTTTTGTTTGCTTTGACTTGTTTTGGTATTATCTAGGTATTGAGAGCAAAATGTCAAACATTTAGTAGCAATGTACGATTCAGTTATGGAACCCTCTGGACACGCTCTATTACGAACCGTTCATTTAAAAATGCATAGTGACCTAAAAAAGGACAACTTGTTAGATTTTATGCATTAGTACAATATAAAGATTATTTATTTATGTTAAATACCTTTTAATTAGATACATCCATCGACAATACATGGGCCTAACAAGCCTAGCTTCTACTACCAAATAAACAACCAAATGCACCATTATTGTGAAAAATAAAGGTAGAAATATATTTTCCATCTTGCAAAGTGTCAACATAATCTTCCCTTTAAGTTGCTCAAGATCTCAAATTCAAAGGGACTTAGCACATGAAGCTCGAAAAAGTTGGAAAGTTCAATCGAAGTCGAACTAACTTTAACAGGCAGTGTTCTTCGTAGTGCAAATGGAAGAAGTTATTGCATTAAAATATGATAGTCATAAGTTTTTATATCAGATAATTTGCATTGTTTGCAAACATATCGTGATATGTTTGAGGTATAGCCATATGGAAATTTCACATTCTCAAGTAGTTCGTAAAAAAGTTTCTTCTCCTATGGTGTCATGGTATAACATGTATGAGGCAAATAAATTCTTCTTGAATCCCATTGTTGAGGCCATAACTCTTTTCTAGATATTTATTTCTTGCAAGTCACGAAGAACATTAATATTATCCTTCGACTTCTTATCAATATTGAGAATTGTACTCACCATATTATCGTAAACATTATTCTTTATATGCATTACATCTAGGTTATGTCTTATTAAGTGATACTCCCAATAAGGTAATTGGAAGAAAACACTTTTTTTTTTCCATGTTTTTAGTTTCAACCCAATCATATCTTTATACATCTTCCCATAGGTAAAGTTGATGTCTTTTAATTGATCCAATATAACTAACCTAGACGGTGAAACCGGACTAGATCTCAATTTAGTTGTCCCATCGAATGATTTTATATCAAATTGAAACTTATGATCAATTTCCAAAAAACGTTGATGCCCTATGAAACATTTATAGGGCATGCAAAAAAACTATAAGTGTTCCAAGAGATTACCATAAGCTAGAAAATCATTTATAGTCCACATAATGGTCACATGCAATTTGAAATTTTCTTTTAAAGAAGCATCAAAAGTATCCACACCTAATTCCTATAATTCTTTCAAGTCCTTTATCAAATGTTGCATGTAAACATCAATATCATTACTAACAATGAAAGGATGAAGGATTGTTGTTTCATGCACAACCATGGTGGTAAGTTGTTAAGGAATTAAAATAAATGATCATGTGCTATAAGTACTTTGCATTGTACCAAACGGGTTAAAGCCATCACTCGTTAGACCTAGTCTAACATTACGAGGTTCTTGAGTGAATTCAGGATAACTGGAGTTGAAACTTTTCCATGCTTCTAAGTCAGTCAGGTGTCTTATAATTTCATCGCTAGTACGATGTTTGTCATCCCATTTCATCAATTGTAAAGATTTAGAAGACATAAATAGTCTCTAGAGCCTTGGTTTCCAAGGAAAATACCATAACACCTTTGCCATAATTTTTTTCTTCTTAACAATACTCAAACTTCCCACACACTACAAGAATCAATCTTAGAATTCCTCCAATGAGATGCCCCACAAATTGAACATACATCAGTAAAAGTTTTTTCTCTCTAAAATAGCATACAATCATTAGGACAAACATACATTTTATCATACTTCAGTCCCAAGACATCAATAATCTTTTTGGTTTCACAGAAAGAATTTGGTAATGTCTCACCTTTTGGAAAAGCATCTTTAAAAAGCTCAATTAAAGCATTAACCGATTTATTAGACCAATCGTAATGACATTTCAAGTTATAAAGATACAATACAAAGGATAGTCTATTACATTTGTCACAACCTGGATATAATTTTCCCTTGGCATATTCTATTGATTTTGAAAATCTCTCCCATTGCTAAGAAATTGGTCTGTGTTTTCTTGTGGTGTACTAACTTGGATATAATCAGTCTCCATTGCAACTATTCTATCTATACAAACATCCACAGCTTGCTCCATAATCTCAAAGACATTATGCAATATATTGGTCAAGTCATCATCTCTAATCATTTCTTGTTGTATTTGAACATTTGGGACAAAACTTTGTATAACTGTTAATTCACCATGAAAATACCAAGTTGTATACCTTACCATAAAGCCATTAACCACTAAATGATTATAAATCTTAATCCAACTTTTGTGGTAGTAGTTGACACACTTTTTACAAGAGCATAGAACCTTATTATAATTTGATTTACCCTAAAATACAAAATTAAGGAATCTATTCAACCCCTCTAGATATTTTGCAAAAACTATAAAAAAACTCATTCATCTCCTACGCATTCAAATGTCTATTACAACCCACTAACAAATGAATAATATTGTATATGACAATAGCAAAACAGGGAAGTTAATAACAAAAGATTTAAGATAAGAGTATCGTAAAGTAAATGATAAGAAGTAATATCTATTTTTACAGTCTCATGTGAAATCATATACCAATTTCCATTAATTATTGAAAACATAAACTTATGCCAAGGGTTGATGGCCTAATGTCGGTGTTAGCTAATATGAATGACAATGTGTATAAGGTAGACATCTCTAAGCATCTTTGTAATCCTTTAGTTATGTACCATAATTGGGGTGATTTTGAAAACCTATTTATGTGTAGTAGTCATTAATAATAATTCCACTTTTCATTCTTTCTACATATTTTGCTTATGTGTTCATTCTCCATTTTTTTATTTCTTAGTAGATTTTCTTGATTGTTTAAGTTTGAAGTTAAATCAATGGGTCATATATTAAGTGCAAATTTGGATTGTTAGGTACAAAATAGCGTAATTAATCTAAATACACAGTGGATAAACATAACTTGCAATGGGACTAACACTCAAGATAAGTAGACCAAGCTTGTAAGTTTAGCCTTTATTCAATGTGTTTCTCATCTCTTAATGCATGTATCAAATTAAATCTAGAAAGCTTGTTCTAGAATTTTTGTTAGGCCAAAGGACTATTTCCCACCCATAGTTTGAGGCGGGGACAAAGTCCCACCCGTTTAAGTTTAAAAGCCCGGTCTCCCACCCGTAACCCAATTTTTTATAATTTTTCTATTGAAATGACTAAACTACCCTTTTAAAAATTAAAAATTTATAATAAAAATATAAAATAATTTTTAAATATAAATATTTTCAAAAAATTTAAAAAAATTAAAAAATATATTTAAAAAATTTTTAAATTTAAAAAATTATAGCAACCGCCGCCGCCGGTTGCCCATAATAGAACCAAGTGCCATTTTCGGCCACCTGGTTTCATAGGAGGCCAGATCTGGCCTTCCCGTTCGGTGGAGGTGGCCAAATCGGTCGCCTCTAGTTTTGGAGGAGGCGGCCAGATCTGACCGCCTCCGATAAGATTAGGAGCTAGAAACGGTCGTAAAGGGCTGGCCTTGGCCCCATTGGCTGTTTCTGGCCTTTATTTCGGGCGGAAGCGGCCAAATCTAGCTGCCTCCGCCAAAACTTGAGGCGGTCGATCTGGCTGCCTCCACCAAACTGGGAGGCCAGATCTGGCCTCACCTAGTTCTATTATGGGCGGCCACCGCCGCCGGTGCTGGCGGCAGTGGCTACTGCAATTTTTTAAATTTAAAAATTTTTTTTAATTTTTAAAATTTTTTTTAATATTTTATATTTATATAAAATTTATTTTTATGGGTGGGAGACCGGACTTTTAAATTTAAGCGGGTGGGACTTTGTCCCCGCCTCAAACTATGGGTGGGAAATAGTCCTTTGGCCTTTTTGTTAGATAGCAAGTTGGGTTAAGAGCTTGTAAGTTTTGTTTTCTTTGCAAGCATTTATTCATAGCTTCTTGGTGTGGCTCATGTTATCAACTTACACATTAACTACAATCTCGATCATCAATTTATACCTTTTTAAGTGCTATAATGGCTTTGGTCAGCATACTTTTTTTTAGTGGTACAGATTCCATTATTTTGGTTTGGGGTAGGGGATTGCAATTTTCATGAACTTGTAACTAGGGTATATGTAATTTTGCTATAGATAATAAATGATTATATAATTTTACTATGCATATTACGTCTAATTAATAATATGCAGAATGGGGTTAATGTCAAATCAATATGCATGATAGGGGTTTCATAATTTAAAAAATGCACAATGGAGTTAACTGTCAAAATTTTAAACTAAGAAATAGTTAAAAATTTTTCAAAACTTAGTCTATACATGATTAGAGTAAAAATATCAAGTCAAATCTATTTATTTTTTTTATCAACTTGTATTCAACATTTGTGTCATTTTTTGGATTTATATTTAAAGTTCATTTTTTTTGTAAACATTAACCTCGCTAAATCGTAGTTCAAAAATTGTAGTACATTGTTTTATTCAAATGAAAGGTGTAACTAATGCAGTGTTTAATTTACTCCTTGTAAACAAAAGAATCTTTAAGGCGAGAGGAGATAATCATGAGCAATTAAGAAAAGAAAGATAAGTATTGATGTTAACAGTGGTAGTTCCTCTCAAGCTTTCATTTCTTGCTCTAACAACCAGAAAATGTTTTATATTTATCTTGATAACACAATTATCTAATTGGTACAATGTTTGATTCACTTATATTGAATTTTATCTATGATATGATGGTTGAATTAAAAAAATGTGTAAATTCATTTATACTTATAATATTATAAATAAAACATCTGGATTTACATATATAGGTTAAGGTTTGTTGTTCCGTACGCATAATTTTATTAATTTTAGATTGAGATTATATGTTATCACGGGATTTTTCTAACAATCAATTCAAGCATTTTAGATTCAATTCAATATATATATATATATATATATATATAAATTTTGATTTAATTGGCCCTCTCATTTTTTGGTTTAGTCCCTTTTAGTCCACTTTAGATTTATTAATCATTGACAATAAAGTATAAGTGATATAAGCAGCTTTATAATTGTATTAACAGATGAATCAAAAATTTTATCTTGATATGAGGTTAAAAAAACTTGAACTAATACTCTCATCTATTCTAACCCTATACAAGACTCCCCTTTCCATACGTACCCCTTTTGGGTAGGAAGTTTGAGTTGTTGCCCACCCTACAGTGTCAAGCATTTTGTACATGAATTTTCTTTTAACATGAAAGTTAGGAAAAATGCACCACCCCACTTTCACACCAAAAGAAAATATTCACAAGAATTTGGCAATTATATATTGCACATTTCATGGCATATTCTTATGTGAAATCTCATTCAAATAAAGCAAGGGTCAGATATAAAGGTAGAGGGAAGGCTTGACAGAAGTGGGAATTGTATATATACTTCTTTTTAAAATATTTTCTCATTATCCAAATGAAATTTGTAATTTAGAATTATTTTTGGTAAACAAGTTTTGAGTTATTGTATATACATTACAAATAAACTTGATGCATAGAAAACAATTGGTTGAAGGGAACTAATATACTAACTTTGCTATAAGATTCCTACACCTGTTCTCTTTGTTACCATGCAATCAACAATAGATTATTCAGATGCCAATGCACAACCACAGTTCACACTTCAAATTTTTCAAACACCAATACATCCTATTTATTCAAGAAACCAATTGTGCACACTTCAAAGCATTTCAGGCACACTTCAAAGTATTTCATGCAAACACTTACAATATTCAATAACCACAGTTCACACTTTAAATATTTCAGACACCAATACAACCAATTTATTCGACAAACCAATTGTGCACACTTCAAAGCATTTCATGCAAACCAGCCCTCCAATTGTCTGGAATTTATTTAACAAACCACAACAATCACTATATTTAGTAGAATAGGAGAATATACTAACCTGGCTTCAGTGGCAAACAGCGGTGACGAGATTTGGGCAAAGTAGCAACATTGGCGTGATGTTCATCATTGGAAGAAAGCTCAACTGGATTGTTCTTGGCAGAAAGATGGCTCAACTAGGTCATTCGCGGCAGAAAGAAAGGTCGGCTTCATTGTTAGGTGGCAGAGGGAAGAAGTTCGCGGTGAAAGAACGAAATACGCGACAGGAGAAAAAAAATTTGCTTTTTAGGGATGATGATGGACCTTTAACGGCTTTTTTTAATGCATTTTAACAGTATTTTTAAAATGTTAGTATGACAGATAAACGACAACATATGATAAAACTAAAACCTTTAGAGGCGTTTGTACAAACGTCAATAAAAAACCGTTAGTAAATACCCTTTTTGTTGTAGTGATTACAACTTTTGGTTAAATGTTGCTATATATTATAGCAGCATTTAAAAATGTCAATATAAGTTGATAAAAATGCCATTAAAAGCCTTTTTTATTGTAGTGTGGTATGCATTGACTTAGTAAGTAGCCAAATTAATCCATATTATCCTACTATAAAGGGATGAGCATTCATCAAAGAAAGTGAATTTTTTAAATGTGTAACACATTAGACAACTGTACTCTTTTTCCTTCACTAGGTTTTGTCCTACTGGATTACAATTTAAGCACATCTAACCCTATTTTGCAATACATTAAATAATTGTGTTCATCTATTTTTGTCTTTCATCCCATTAGGTTTTCCGTTAGGAAAATTAATGTGATTATCTACAACTGCTGGAAATCCAAGGTTCAGTGCTATAAATGATGTCTTTCCAACAAGTGAAGAAAGCCTTATCAAATTAATAAGAAGAGGCAGTAGGGGAGACCTCTATAAACAGACCCCTAACCTTCTTCCAATCAATGTACCTACATCACTTCTGTCTATTTTGTTTCAGTCTTCTACATTGCAATCTTCTTTAATTTTATTCTACTGTATTCACAACAAACACAATTCATATTGAGAACAAAAGTTACAACAAAGCTTCCATTTTTGCTCCCTTTATTTTTGTTCGGAGAAGCTCATGAAAATTTTCAGTCTATTTCACTTGACTATATATGTGCATCCAATGCTCACAAGATCTAAAATACGTCATCTACCTCAACCTTATCCAAAGTTACTTAATATTTCTACCGTAAAGTCAAGTTGTTATGAGCCAAGAAGTGTCACTGAAGCTTTGGCTGCTGTTGGCTAGTTTAAGGCTATGCAAGATAAGTATTATGCCATAGTTAAAAATCAGACTTGAAGTCTTATACCTTTCACCAACATTGTGCAAGTAATTGGTGATGAGTGGGCGTTTAGAACCAAATATAACGTTACTGATACAATTCAAATACTCAAGGTTAGACTAGCAGTTAAGGGATTCCAACAAACTCCAGGTATAAATTATTTTGAGATATTCAATCATCAAGTGATAAAACCAACTACAATCAGAACTGTTTTGTCTAATAGTGTCTTTTATTTGGAAGATTTATCAAATTGATGTTGACAATCCTTTTTATGGAGAGCTTCAAGAGGAGGTATATATGACTCAACCTAAGGGATTTCTAGATTCTAAAACATTTGGGTATGTAAATTGTCAAATGGTTTATATGGCTTAAAACAAGCACCTAAGCCTTGATTTGAAAAAATTGAAAATGGCTCTTAAGGCTAAAGGTTTTACCGGCTTTGTCTCTTATTTTAGTTTGTTTACAACAAGGACCAATGAATGTTGGATTTACTTTCTTGTATATATTGATAATATATTGCTAATTGCACCTAATTCAAGTCATATTAAAAAACTAATCACTAACTTGGACTCAAATTTTGCCTTAAAAAACTGGGAGAATTGAATTATTTCTTAGGATTTGAAGCCCACAGGACTAGTTGTGGCCTCCATTTAAGTCTTATTAAAAGTATGCACCAAATCTTCTCACTAAGGAATAAATGTAAGACGCAAATCCTTGCATCATACTTATGGCAATTGGCAAGTTATTTACTGAGGATAGTGAGTCATTTCTCTACAGATATTTTATAGCGTAATTATAATATTTAACTTTCACCATATCTAATTTGTTATTTTTAGTAAACAAACTAAGTTCGTTCTTAAAGCTTTTACAAGATTATAATGGCAAGCCTATAAAAACACATTGCACTATGGTTTGCCGTTTAAACTAGGTTCACTTCTTAAGCTACAGATGTAGACTGCGTAAGAAGTTTAGGAGACGAGATCCACTAATGGTTGTTGCATTTTTCTTAGGAATAATATGATCTAATAGAGTCTTAAAAAGAAAAAAGGTAGCATTCTTGTCTTCCACATAATCTAACAGAAGTCTTGGTCAGGTAGTTATTAAAATTGCTTGGTTAAGGAAATTTTTAGAAGAATTAAAGGTGTCTTGGATTGGAAAAGTTGTTGTGTGGTGAGATAATCAAAGTGCTGGCTCAATTGCTCGTAGTCCAAAATTACATGGTTGAATAAAGCATATTGAGATAAAAGTTCATTATGTGATCGATTTGATTGCTGCTAATTTACTAATGATTTTCAGTTGGTTGATATTCTAACAAAGCCTTACTTGCTACTAGATTTGTCAATTTGAAAACAAGGCTTGAAGTTCTTAACTAGTTAGATACAATAGAATAGTAGCATTTAACAAAAAAGAAATAGCATACTAAAAGAAGGTTGATGTTAAGGAAGAAATAGTATATTAAAGGAGGTTGAGTTTAAGGGAGGAAGTACATTTTGTGCAGACGAATTTACTTGATTTGTTATAATGAAATATACTAAATGTTGATTTTATTTGAAGCTAAGCTTAAGGGAAGAAGTATATTTTGTGCAAGTATATTTGTTTGATGATGGAAATTTGTTGTGGTGGTTTTTGCTTGATGATGATTTTGTTGAAACTGGATTCAAGGGAAAAATTATATTTTGTGATATTAGAGTAGTGGTATTTGCTTAATGTTGAATATGTCGAAAACTGTGGTTTATATACTTGCAAGTCAATCTCTACATTCTGACTTGAAAGTTGAAGCCATTCAGCTCATATCCTTACAACGATGCCGCCTGTTTTCATTTTATGAAAGTCCCTGACAGAGGAAAAGACGATAGATAACTCAAACCCTAAGTTAAAAAAAAAAAAAAAAAAAAAAAAAAACCTAAAATATTCATTGAAATAAGTAATTACAAATAAAATCAATTACAATATAATATCAAAAATACTATAAACTAAAACTATCTTGCCCATTTTACAAACTCAAAATCACTCAAACAAAAGAAGCAATAATTTCGTTCATATATCTTCTACACAACACTTTTTTTTCGCCTAAAACCCTTCAAAATCCACCCTAAATTTCACTCCATGTTGTTGTAGGGCTTTCTTGAAATTGAAATTGGCAATTTTAGAGCTTGATTTTTCAAAATGGTAAACAAAAAAAAAAAAAAAAGGGGGAAATTAGGATTATATATTGGAGCATTTTCATCAAAATAGTATATGCATTTGAACTCATTATTTTAGAAAAATATCTTTATAATTATATTCATAACAAAAGTTCCAACTGAAATCTAACCTTGGTAAAATGAAGCTAAATGCTAGGCAAAGAGAATAAATGTATTGTTCCAACCAAAGTATTAATATTGGGCTGCCCAGACAAAAATTGAGATGAAAGTCTTTTATCAACACAAGGGCCACCCATGTGGAGCACAATCAAGTTCAAGCCTTTTGGTAACAAAATAAAAAAATATATAAATGTTTTTGGCCCTTGATTTTAGTCCACCCACCTCATAATTCATGCAACAACCTGTCAGAATTGATAGGACGAGAAAGAGCTCGATTTTTACCTAAATTTTATGTTGCAAATACAACGTATTCTTGTGAAAAAGAATTTGTAAGCACTTTTGTTCCTGTCAATTATTGTGATTTATTCTGTCAAAGACCCCATGAAAATAAGAACAAAAATTTTGAATCCCACTGAATTTGATGTCAAATAATGGTTGTAATATTCAAGATTTTTCTAGCTGGTTGCATTAAATAAAGCTTGGATTTTTTCTCACATTCTACGTAATTCCAAAAGCTTGGAATATATTCTTTGACAGCCAAATATTGGCATATTTCTATCCTTATCAATAGGTTCGTATTCAATCAGAGTTATTTGAATACAATTTGAGATTGATCGACGTTTTGCTCCAAATGCTCTCCCTTCAATTCTTTCCTCACCCGAGCCTTCTTGCAGGTGGATAAGGTTGATGCAGGCTAGTTCTTCACGTCCCTTCGAGTCCAAAACACTTTGATCCACTTCTCTTAGTGTCTCACTCACTAAGGCACAAACAAATCCATTTAACGCCTCCTTGAATCTCTTAGTTCTTGCCCTCGTAACCGGTCCTTATGAAAGGCGTAATAAATCCTTCGAAGCTTGCCTCAAACCTCTCTGATGTCATATTATATCAACTTTTTTAGCCATTGTTGATCTTTGAATTTACTGCCATGTGCTTCATTTCTGGCTCAATTGATAAGTAAGCCCACACTACCTTAATTGTTGTTAGAATGGGCCTATGAAGGCTTTTGACATCTTTTAATTTATATCAAATTTAAAGTAAATTTTTTTTTCCTACAATATCACAAATTGTAAAAATATGTAATAGATATTTTCACTGTTATTATTTGCATAAAATAGCATAGAAAATGATAATAAATTTCAAATTAAAATATAAAATATAAAATCAAAATTGTTTTTTTTATTTTATATTTTTTAAAATGAATATATATACATTTAAGCGCAAATAACTACCGGTAACACGATCACGTTGTAGGACTACAAAGTCAACGATTATGGTTGACCTGACATTAATTAATAATTAATTAATTAGGCAGGAGAAATCTGGAGAATTCAGAAGGGCATATCTGGAAATACGTACATCAAGGAAGAATTTCCCTAGACATGATGCTCATTTTGCTTCTCCAAATTGACTCTTCAGGGGTATATCTGTCAACAGTGAGATTATTTATTTATTATTATAACGATGTTATTATACAGCTCACACAAATTATGAATAGATTTTTTTAATTTTAAAATTATTTTTGAAAACAATTTGACTTGCAGGTTATGTTATTTTATTGTACCCTTAAAATCCAATTTAATTGGCCAAAAGAGTAACTATATCATTATAATTATTATAAAAATATCAATAAATAAGTTCCCGAATTTCCACATCAAAGTCATATATTTTATTTTATTTTTAATATTTTATAATTTTTCAATTTTATTTTTTTTAAAAAAGCAACACCAACAAATATATCGAATGACACTCTCCCACCCAAGGTTTGAGAAATTTATTTTTTCTCCCCTTGAATTCTTCAACTACAAAATTCTACCCCTAACACAATTTTAGACAGGGTTGAATTTGAATTGAACATATTTAAATTTGTTTTTATGTTTGGTTTGAATGAATTCAAAATAAATTATTTGTAAATGTAAATTCGAATACAAACTGTACGATCTGAATATAACTACGAATCTAAACTTAAATTAAAAATTTTTTAATTATATTTTATTAATTATAATTTTTAATAAAATATAAATAGAAACTATATGCGTTTAATGTAAATACAAATACGAATATGAATATAATATGAATCTAACTCTCGAATTCAAATACAAATCTAAACTTCATTATAAAAATAGTGGGTGAATACGAATCCATATATGAATCGAAATATAACAAACGAATCAAAACATAAACATATATATGTTTACATTCGATACGATTTAAATCTAGTATTAGTTGTCATAATCTCATCACGATAGGTGTGATGTTCTACAATTGCATATTCTAAATGTAATTTGGTTTAAATTGTAGTAAAAGATATGCAATTCCAACGAATTCAACATTTTTTTTTTATTTTTAAAAATAAAATGATTTTTATTCTTATTCTTCATGTTAATGTTTTTCTATTAAAGTTAGGTTGTAATTTAAGAATTTAAGAGTGGGTGGAGGATTTTCCCGAGCAAGTATGGGAAGACATCAAGTGTGAAGATTATACAACTAGCATTTCCAAAATTGAACAAATTTCAGATGGCATGGTTTGTCACTTAACTCTGAATTCAAAAAGAAACCGAGTAAAGAAGTAGACGTATTTGGTATTACATAAATTCAAAACGGAAACCTTTCTTCTTGCGAATTATCGCAGGAAAATCACAGTCCAGACTGTAATGGCGTACGTATCAAAACGTGTGTGCACGCGCGCGAGGGAGATGAATAGGAGTCGTCCGATTCCATGCACGATGTCCACTCTTTTGTGAAAGAAACGGACCCCACTGCCATGTGCCAACTTTCTAATTTGAATTTATCAGCTTTTTAATTTTCCCCACCTGCTTCACCCTCTCTACCACCAGCTTTCCAATAATTTGTGTATCTCCGCCGTTTCCTTTTCTCTATAATCCTCTCTTTTCAAGCACAGTGTCACAAGTAACGCAACTTTATAATCACTTCAACAAACAAACACCTTAACTGCAATGCCGGCTTAAAGCTCTTTTTACTGTTAAAGTTTGCACCTTTTCGTATTTTCCTTCACTTTCTCGCCTGATTTCCCAAGAAAATGAACAAACCCCATCTGGGTTTTACTTTTTCTTCATTTTCCCTTCTCTTTTTCTCTCTTGTCTCTTTAACTTCTTTGGTTTACTCTCAGTCTAGTCCAGATGCTGCAGCCATGCAGGCTCTTAAAACCAGCTTGGGTAACCCGGCAAGCTTGGGCTGGGACGACCCTGACCCGTGTAACTGGAAGCACGTTGGCTGTTCGCGGGATAAACGGGTCACTCGGATTCAAATCGGGTCAATGGGCCTGAAAGGAACTCTCCCACCAGACCTCAGGAACTTGACTTCACTGATGATACTGGAGGTGATGAAGAACGAACTGAGTGGAGCTATCCCAAGTCTTTCTGGGTTGAGTTCTCTTCAAGCAGTGCTTTTTAATAACAACAATTTCTCATTTATGCCCCTGGATTTCTTTTCTGGGTTAACTTCGTTGCAAAGCATTAGTCTTGATTATAATCCTTTCGAGTCTTGGGAGATTCCCGTGAGTTTAACAAATGCAACAACTTTGCAGAAATTTTCTGCAAATGGGGCTAATGTTGCAGGGACTGTTCCTGGGTTTATGGGGGGACAAGTATTTCCAGGTTTAAAGACTCTGAATTTGGCGATGAACAATCTCCATGGACAACTTCCGCAGAGTTTTGCTGGGTCAGCAATTGAGACGCTTTGGTTAAATGGCCAAAAGGGTGACACCAAGCTCAATGGATCAGTTTCTCTGTTACAAAACATGACTTCCTTGACCCAGGTTTGGCTTCATGGGAACCAATTTACCGGTCCTTTGCCAGAATTCTCGAGACTTACTGGCTTGAAGGACTTCAGCGTGAGAGATAATCAGTTGACGGGAATTGTTCCTTTGTCATTGGTTAATCTTCCTGGACTTTCTAAGGTCAATTTAACTAACAATTTGCTTCAGGGTTCGACTCCAAATTTTGATACGTCTAAAATTAGTGTGGATATGAGAAGTGGGTCTAACAGTTTTTGTTTAGATGATCCTGGCGTTCCTTGTGCTAGTCAAGTTAATACTTTGTTATCGATTGCCGAACCTTTGGGTTACCCTGTGGTGTTTGCACAGAGTTGGAAAGGAAATAATCCTTGTGATGCCTCTCAGATATGGAAGGGGATTTCGTGTAGTGGTGGGAACATCACGGTTGTCAATTTCAAAAATTTGGGGCTCACGGGCACCATTTCTTCGCATTTCTCTCAGCTTACATCATTGAGACAATTGATAGTGTCAGGTAATTCACTTACTGGTACAATACCTCCTGCGCTTACAACTTTGTCTAACCTTGAAAAGTTAGATGTGTCAAATAATCATATATTTGGTGAAGTACCGAAGTTTAGACAGAATGTGGTGGTTGACACTGATGGCAACCCTGATATTGGAAAAGATAGCAGTAGTTTGGCTCCTCCGGGAGCACAACCAGGGGTTCCATCTGGAACTCCTGGTGGAGGAAGCAGTTCCTCGGCTAGTGAGAGTAAAAACACTGGAAAAATTGTTGGTTCTGTGATTGGTGCTGTTTGTGGTGCGCTTATTGTTGGTTTAGGTGTCTGCTTGTATACCAGGAAACGGAAGAGTTCGAACAGAGTACAGAGTCCGAATACTGTGGTGATACATCCTCAGAATGCAGGGGATGGAAATGGAGTGAAGATTACGGTGACAAATTCTAGTGTTAATGGAGGTGGGAGTGACAGCCATAGTCTCACTAGTAGTGAGCCTGGTGACATTCATGTGGTTGAGGCTGGAAATATGGTTATCTCAATCCAGGTTTTGAGGAACGTAACTAATAACTTCAGTGAGGAAAATATATTGGGAAGAGGTGGTTTCGGGACAGTGTATAAAGGAGAATTACATGATGGGACGAAGATAGCAGTGAAGAGGATGGAGTCCGGAATTGTGAGTGGGAAGGGTTTGGCAGAGTTTAAGTCTGAGATTGCTGTTCTTACCAAAGTTCGACACCGCCATTTGGTGGCACTTCTTGGTTATTGCTTAGATGGAAATGAGAGGCTTCTTGTTTATGAGTACATGCCTCAGGGGACCCTTAGTAGGCATCTGTTCAACTGGAGGGAGGAGGGATTGAAACCTCTTGAGTGGATGAGAAGGTTGACCATTGCCTTGGATGTTGCTAGAGGTGTTGAGTATCTTCATGGTTTAGCACACCAAAGTTTTATTCACAGAGATCTAAAACCATCTAACATTCTTCTTGGAGATGATATGCGGGCTAAAGTTGCAGATTTTGGATTGGTTCGTCTTGCTCCAGGAAACGGAAAACGTTCAATTGAGACAAGACTTGCTGGAACTTTTGGGTATCTTGCTCCAGAGTATGCAGGTAGCCAAAATCAGATTAAATATTGGTGTTGAGATGATGTGCCCTTTTTATTTAATTATTTTTTCACGTTCTTGCGAATGTTTAGTTTTTTGTTATTAAGGTAAACAAAGCTAACTTGAGACCTTCATATTTTGCATTACTAGGAACTGTCTATACATCAGACTCGAGCATGAATTATTGAATAATATTAAGAACACTAGCGAACAGGATGATACATCTAAAGATAGCTGAATTGAATTAATCTGGCCCATTTCCAAACCACCTGCCCCTTTTTTTCAATTATTTTCTTTTTTTGTTGCTATTTTCTGGTGCAAAAGATATTAGAACTGAGTCTCTTTCATTATTTCAATAGTTATATAGAAGTTGGTGAATTATGTACAATTTAGTGATCTTTTTCTGAAGTGATAATTATTTACTGACCTAATGTATGAAAAAGACCTGCAGACTCAAGATAGAACATTACAAGAAAGGGTATCATATTAGGTTCAAGGATAAATTATCTGTCATTATCTATAATTGTACTTGCCCACCACCTGGGGAGACAAAATGTTTCATCCAAGCACCTTTCCTATACTTCTGAGTATTAATCTTTTATGGATTATGGTTTATATACTTTTTTCCATTTCATCATTGCATGAGTCTGCATTTAAGTTTTAGTCAGTAGTTCAGGTTAAGATTGCTGTTTGCTATATTCCTTCAAGTTAGAAAAAGTTGGTTTATTTGACTGTGCACCTATGTAACTCTTGATCCTTCTTTTTGAGAACCTGATTTTGTGGCTTTGATGCATGGTTGTGAGAATTTGGTACACAAATTTAGAAGATAGTTTAATTTTACTTAATTATATTCATGTTTGTCATTTGTCTGTTCAATTACTTTATGTTGATTTCATATATATCATGCAAAAGAATTTTGTATGTTATGAATTATTTACTGCACCACTGTTTTTTAATTATTTTTTGCTAATTTTAGTGTTAGAGGGGTGTTAATTATATTGTTAACCGTGTGAAGATCTATTTCCTGATTTTATTTTATTTTTTATTATTATGGGAACAGCTTATGTTGCTAGAAGCTTTTTTTTACCATTTATTGACAAATCTGTGGAATGTATCTTAGTTTTAGCCATTTAGTAGACGGTATTGTTACATTCAATTATATTGCCTTCTTAATAAATTTTTGTACTCTGATGGTGAAAGTGTACTTGTGATTGGCAGTCACTGGACGAGTTACTACCAAGGTTGACGTGTTTAGCTTTGGCGTAATTTTAATGGAGTTAATCTCGGGTAGAAAAGCTCTTGATGAAACCCAGCCTGAGGATAGCGTGCATCTTGTTACATGGTTCCGTAGAATGCATATTAACAAGGACACATTCCGAAAGGCTATTGACCAAACAATTGAGCTGGACGAGGAAACCCTTGCCAGTGTAAGCACTGTGGCGGAGCTGGCTGGCCACTGCTGTGCAAGGGAACCCTACCAGAGGCCTGATATGGGTCATGTTGTGAATGTACTTTCATCTCTAGCTGAGTTGTGGAAACCATCCGAACTTGATTCTGATGACATATATGGAATTGATCTTGACATGACCTTGCCACAAGCACTAAAGAAGTGGCAGGCATACGAGGGTAGCAGCACCATGGATGACTCTTCTTCATCATTCCTTGCCAGTGCGGACAATACCCAGACTAGCATACCTACTAGACCATCCGGATTTGCAGAATCATTTACTTCAGCAGATGGACGATGAAGAGTGGGTCATACTCAATGGTTCAAGAGGTTTGCTTTGTTCATTCCATCTACCTCTTTTTGTGCTTCTTTTTGTGAGGTTTGCTTTATTTTTCTCAAGATATTTTTTTCTCTGCATTATCTCAGTAGTTTAAATGTAGTTTTTTCTTTTTCTGGTCTTCAGAAGTTGTTATAATACAATAGACAGACTCAAGCAAGAGTGGCTCTCTAATGTTTATCTCCTTAGTGCTTTATTTACATGTAGTTCAACCTTTTGTGATACTTCAAGCTTAATCTAAATGATAGGTTACCCATAAAAAGAGTACAACACTCAGCAGGATTGTTTTAAGAGTGCTGCTATTCATGCCAAAAGTTGCACTCTGAATTCATATACTGATTGACGTGGTGCGGCATGATTGGTTGCTGCCAAATTCACGCAGCAGCGGCTAATGACGCTGCACCACATCAGTCAGTGACGTAAATAACATTTTTCTTTTTTTAATAAACATCAAAATAAGAAAATATTTTGTCTTATGACCTCAAGAGCCATAATGTTCGCAGGTCAATATCAGAATTCATCATTTATGTACTCATACAATTTCCTACTTTCATTAAGTGCTGTCCATGATCATTCATCATTGATTGGCATGCAAAAGATAAATAGAAAGGCCCTATTTGCGGATGATTGACATGGAATGTGATATTATAGTCATAGGTGGGTAAAAGATATAGCTTTATCACAAAGGTAAGGCGATTGGCTGACGATAATAAGATTGAACAGAACAGCTCATCTTTCTGCAACCACGAACGTCATTCTTATAAAGCTATGGTGATTTTGTCTTTGTTTATACTTGTCTGTAAAAGAATGGTGGTTGATATGCTTGCCAGCTGCATTTCATTTCTTGTGCCTGGAGTCTTCTGCGTTTCTGGGAAAGGGTCTGTTATGTGGGTCATCTCTCATTGTCCCTTTTCTTTAACAGTTGTTGTTCTTTCTTGCCTTGAAACGTGCCGGATTTTTTGCATGTCCTGTTTGCTGACTTTTTCGGTTCTGCCACAAGACTTCACCCTTGACTTCCATTGACACGCCAAAATAGCGATAATCACATGTATCCCCTTGGACTTTAGCTTACTGATGTCTAGATCCTGCGGTTTAAGCTGTTGAGATCCAGTGACTCCTAGTATGCGTATCAATGGGAATATTTTATGGACTTTACTTTGTGTTTAGTTTAGATAATATTTTATTGCAAAAAAATTAAAAGATTATTATTAAATAGATTATTTGAAAGATTATTGGGAATAATTATCATGTTTTTATTAAAATGTTACTTTACTTGAGATCAATGATCTTAATAGTTTATAAAATAGTATAAAAACTATTAAGTTATTGTATTTTGGGGTGTAATTACCAATTTTTAAATTATTAGGGCTATTTTGAAATTTAAATTTTTTTTAAAATATCTTTAAACTTTTTTCAAATTAAAAAAAAAAACTCCTGAATATTTTATTGATACTCTTAAAATTTTTAAAATTTAATTAATTTCAAAACATATAATTATAAAATATTTATACCTTTAATTTAATTTATTTTGTTTCTAACTGTAATTATTATTTGTTAAACTATTGGAGGTATACAACATTTTAAAATTTTCAAAGTCACTCAAACATTTTTTGACCTCTAAAAATTTCGTTAGCACATTTAAAATCTATAAAATTTATAATTTATTTTCAAACATATGATTATATAATATTTACATTTCTAATTTAATTTGTTTTGTTTTTAAGAGTGTAATTAATATTTTAAAAATATTGGGGGCAAATTAAAATTTTCAAAAAAATCCTAAAACTTTTAGAATTTCAAAACCCTCTTAAAAAATTTTATTTACACCCCAATTTTTTTTTAATTTAAATTTACCTTCAAACATATGATTATATGATAATTACTCTCTTAATTTATTTTGTTTTTTAGGGGTGTAATTATAATTTTTAAAACTCTTAGAAGCATATTAAAAATATGGATAATTCTGTGAAAAAAATTTAATAATAAGAATAAAATTGTAATAAAATTAAAATAATATTTTCATATCATCTATTATATCACTATTGGTAATGAAAAATTACCAAAATATTTTATTATTTAGAAACAAAACAAGGTAATGTAAATGATAAAAGTTGGATTCTCAAGTTAATTAAATATTACTTTTAACCAAATCCCCTGTTAATATTTCAATAAAGTTAGATTAATGTCATCTTAAGGTTAATTTGAATCAGTGTCAAAGATAGGTTGTCAAAAGTGAAAATAGTGATTAGGGTTTGGTGAGTTTTATGGAAAAAAAGGGTGAGGTTAAAAGTAAGGTTGGATTTGAGTTAAACTAAAACTTCGGTTTGTTCGGTTTACGTTTGATGAATTTTTATATAATAAAGTTCGAGTTTGAGTTTGGTTCATATTTGGTTTGTAATTGTAATAGAATTTATTTATTTATAATAAATATATTTATTATGATTTATTGGAAACATAAAATATTTATTATGACTTATTGAAAACACAAACATATTTATTATAATTTATTGACACTGTAAATATATTTATTATAATTTGTTAGAAATATAAATACATTTATTATGATCTATTGAAAACTTAAATATATTTATTATGATTTATTGAAAATTTAAATATATTTATTATGACTTATTAAAAATTTAAATATATTTATTATGACTTATTAGAAACATAAATATATTGATAATTTATTAAAAATTGTAATTAGAAAATAAAATTAATAATTATACTTATAAAAATTCAATTTGAGTTTGTGAATATATTTGAATTCGATTCATATAGTTTGAATTTGGGTTCATGTTCGCTAATTTTCTATACCATAGCTTGAATTCAGATTCAGATTTGGGTTCGAATAGTTTACTTATAGCTCATTCGAATCAAATTTAAAAATAAATTGAAACATATTCAATTCAAATCTAGCCCTAATTGAATGGGAAGAGAAGAAAGTGTGATTTTAAATAAAAAAAAAAAGTGTGATTTACGCTATTTAAGACTGAAGTGTGTTTAGCCCAATATTAATGAAATTTGATTTTGTACAGAAAAAATAAAATAAAATGATTTACACCATTAAGGAGCAAAGTATTTCCAGCCCAAAAAATGAAAAAGGATTCTGTCAGTCCATGCATCCGCGAGTGGATGATTGAATTTGTTGGCTGTCCAACATGTGACCCAAGAAGGGATTGGATATTGTCTGTATCCAGGACAGGACACATGCTGGGTTAGAGAGGATCTCTTATTACAATATTCCCATTAAATTAAGGCCCAACGACTTATTCCCATGCAAGGTTTCATTCAACTACAATTTCCAACCCTTTAATTTTTTAAAACTCAAATACTCATCTTAGATCATTTTTCATCCAATTTTTCTAACACTTTTCATAAAATGACTAATACTCTTATTCAAAAAAATAAAAATTTATAATAAAATTGTAAAATAATATTTAAATATAAATATATTATAAAATATTATAAAATTTTAAAAAACTATTTAAAATATTTAAATTTTAAAAAATAAAAAAGCAACCTTATCACCGATGGCAGTATTATCGATAATTGAACCTAGGAGTGACTAAATCTGACTGTTTCGATTAGTAGAGACGATCTGATTTGACCCATTCCACCAATAATCATGACCGAAAATGACATGATAAGACCAAGATTGGTCATTTTTGATCGTCTTCGATCACTTTTCTGGTGGAGGCGATTGATCTGGCCCCCTCCATCAAACGAAGCGGTTAAATTTGACCATCCCTAGAATTAAGGATTGTTTTTTATTATTTGGTTTCATTATTGACAACCACTATCATCAATACCAATGATAGTGACTGTTTTTAATTTTTTAAAATTTTTAATATTTAAATAATATTTTTTGTTTTTATAATTTATATGTTTAAGAAGGTTATTCTTAGTAAATTATACGAGAACATAGATGAAATTATTGAAAAAATGAAAAATAATTGTTATATTTCGCACTAAGGGTAAAATAATTATTTTAAAAAGATTCAAGGGATAAAGTGAACATTAAGAAGAAATGACACAAGGTAATTTATATATTAGAAATGTTACTTTTGGTAAATTGAATAAAGGGCATAGATGTAATTTGTGAAAGAGATGAAGGGCATTTTGGAAAATTAGGCATAATTAATTAATTGAAAAGGATAAATGTGCCCTTTTTTCTTCCATTTTCTTTCTTGTCTGCAGATGGATGTCCCTTATTGTCTTCTCTCTTTTTTCTTCAATTTTTGGAAGAAATGAAAAGGATTTGTGAAGAAATTTACTAGGATCTTTCAAGAAAAACATTTCTATCATCATCTTAGGTAAGAATCTTACGAAAAATTGTTGAAATTTTATGTATTAGGTGATGTTCTAATTCTTTAATGGTGGATTAGGAATTTACAAGGAGAAAAACTATTCAAAGGAAGAAAAAGAAGCAAGGGAAAAACTTGAAGGTAAGTAAATTTCATTGGAAGACTTGAGTTTCTCATCTTAGGGTTTATGAAAAAAAAAAGTTGGGATTTATTAGTTTTGATAGTTAATGATATAAGAAATAAATAATACTATGGAGATGAGATGAAATACATTAATTTTGGAAGATCATATTTGATGAAGAAAATTTGGTTATGTAAAAAGAAAATGAAGAAAATAGATTTGGAGTGAATTTGAGGTTAAATGATTGAACATATGATATTGATATGTTATGTTGATGTATGTATGATGAGAAATTTAACTTGTTATGTAATCTTAGAAAATAGATATAATGATCTGGTAAAGTTAAAATGTGACATTAGTACGTATTCAAGATGTGTTCATGGCCAGGTTTGATAAATCCCATAATATATATATATATATATATATACATACATACAAGTTGTGATGAAATATAAGTTACACCTTACTAAAGCTTATATTTATCTTTGTATTAATAATGTACAAGGATGCTTAACAAATAAGAAGATATTAAGTAGAATAAATTTGATAAAAGGATCATGTGAAGATATAACAACTAAGAAATGAGTATATCATTGCATACACATGCATATACATATTTTTTCATGACTTAGTAAGTTAGTAAGCATTTATAGAAAAACATTTTCTTATTTATAAACTTAAGTTTTTCACACAGATTTTATATTTATAAACTTAAGTTTGCAGTCAGTGAAAATGCATAAAAAATATGTATTTTATAAAGCAGTTTTACAATAAACTGTTGCGGTAGGGAACTTATGAGCACCCTTACATGTATGTCGCCAAAATGGAGCAACTTTAGATTTAGATGTATTGTACAATTCGTTTAGTGTGCATGTAGGATGAGGATTATGCCTAGACAGTGATATTGCTCATATGACCAAAGTTTCGAATCCATGCCTCAGTTTACTCCAATTGGCAAGTATAAAAAGATTTTAGAAAGAAGTAAAAAGTTTAGAAACACGTGTTTTAAAGCTGTACAAGCATATTATAAAGTGTATCAAGTATATATTATGTCATGCATGTCATTTATCATACTTACATATTTATAGTGATATTAAGAGGAAAAAATTTTATAAAGACTATGTAAGATCTGATAGGGATATATGCATAGCCAATCTGATTTACTTACTGAGCCATTAGTGCTCATCTTATTAGATTTCATTTATTTTGTAGGTACTTATTGAGTAGTGGTCGAGAAGAGTCATGGCAAGGGCATTGGCATGACACCCGTCTCTATTAAAATTAGATGGATATACTTTGAGTTCTTGAGATATTGTAGATATTTTTATATATTGTATATAAGTTTATGATGTTTGGGTTGTTAGTTAAATATATCATTTAGAAAACATCTTTATATCTTCTGTTAATGAAATCATAGTAGACAAGGGTTTTTGTTTTATTTCAATTAATAGTTGAGTTATGTAAATCCAATTGTTTGGTAGGATTGGTAAATTGTGATGGAATGATTAGAAGTATTTACTATGATTTTTATGAATAGGATAAAGAGAAATTTTCTTCTGAGTTGTATTATTTTTTGGGAAAACTTTTACGGTTTTTTCTTAGAAATAGCTCACATTTAGGTAGGGGTCTACATTTAACATAAAATTTTCATACAATGGTATATTTCATAAATAAAAACGAGTCAAGTAACCTTGCAAGTAAACCTAAATCTTGGCCTTTTTTAGCTCTAAACTCTCCTAAAACACCTCTTTCTGAACTTGATGTAAGACATGCTGCTGTATATACTACTATCACTATATTATTATTATATGTTATCATTATTTTGTTTATTTTATTTTATTGTACTAATAAAATACCTTATTAATATATATAGTAGGAATCCTACACAACTACTTCTATGAAAACTGTGTACTGCATGAAAGCTATAAATGACATGTGATGAGATACTAAAACCCAATATACAGTATCTTAAAGAAAATCTTATAATTTTATTTTTACATTTAAAAATACTGAAAAACATACATGATAATGTACACCCATGCATAAACAATACCAAGCATATGGTTAACATACTATCTGCTAAAAACTAAATATGTATATATGTATATATGTAAATCTGAAAACTTAGGTAAATACCTGTTTAAGCTGTATCCCACTCTCCAACTATCTTGTGCTTTAACTCAACTCCCTAAGTTGCTAGCCTACAAGAAAGGAAAACTAAAAGGGATGAGTAACAAGTTACTCAGTAAATATTTCCTATCTCTATCCTCAAATATGTTTTTATTCTGATTTTGATCTATTCTGTGGCTGACCACAAAGCTCTAAGCTCTATTCCTTATCTTACAACTTGACTACGAACATTTCTAAACTCTGTTCTTGCTTATTTTGTTATTGTACTAATCTCTTTCTAAGTACTGTGCCTTGACTAAACATGTTTCTAGTCTAACAAATTATCGTTAGACTATCCTTAGCCTTTCCTCAATTTCTATTTTTATTTTTTTACTGCTTATCTGATCTCTAGCTTGGTAGACTATACTTAGCCTAGTACTAATCTAAGTAACTATTAATCTAAAAAAGTTAATTTAGTTCATAACTAATCCTATAAGCTTATCTTACTCTAGCTTAGCTTACTGTTCAAATATTGCCTCATGTCATGCCATAAATACATACATGAGTATATGTATATGATATGGTATAAAGATATCTAAATTCTTCTGGGACTTACCCACTTTTAATGTCTTTCTTGACTCATGATCTTTCTTCTCTAGATTCCTGAAGACATTACATAAGTATATTATACTATAATACTCATGACTAATTATGAGAATTCATCTGATCTCTCTTCTCATTATATTATAAAATTATGTTCTTATTGAAGTTATTTCTGATTATAAAGTATTTGCTCTATAGTACTCATATCTTCTTATGAATCTTAACTGATTTCTATTTTATTTCTGATTAGGTTATACATCGTATTATAATATTCGTGACTTGTCATAAGCCATTATCTACTTATAAACTTTAGTATCTGATTTGTAATTACTCTGATTCTCATTTATTGTTCTGTTTATAACTTATTTTGTAGACTTACTTGTTCAATTATGTATTTGAAACTTTATATGTATTTACATCTCTAGGATCACATATTTTGACTTTCTATTACTTATCAATTTGTCTAATAAATTCTACTTCATTTTACTATTATTTATCATAATTTCTCTGTTATACTTATTCTCATGCTATGCATGACATGATATGAAGTATACTGAAATCATGCTTAGTGATACTGAAAATCATATCTAAGTTCTTGGGCCTGTTTACTAAACATCCTTCTAAAAATATTTTTTACAAATATTGTTAGGATCTAAAGATCTTAAAATACTAAAAAATTGAGTAAAATCTATATTTGAAATCTCTATGTATCTAAAGATACATACTATGTTATGCAGATTGATGAATATAAAGATTTGACAACTTGGTCAAGTGAGGTTTATTTGAACTAAAACTGATTAATAATCTGATACTGTTATCTAAAGCTGAATTTGAGATTTGAAACTAAAAACTAAAATTAATGCATAGCCAACATATATAAAGGTCTTCTTGTATCGTAGATGCTGGAGAACCACTGAATTGTCAGCATGTGTACCTACGATGCCCCCTTGTATTTACCTCTAAAAATGATGTTTGAATCATTGTCTTTCTATTTTAAAACATATGCATGTTGATTACTTGATCTTTTTTTGAAAATACTGTTTTGATATGCCATGTTATGAAATGCTAATCATGCACGAAATCTTATTCTTTCTTTTCTTTTTATTACATTCTGTTTAGATGTACATCTGTTATAGTTCTGTTTTGTGTATATCTTATTGCAATCACTATTTTTGTAACTTATTATGTTTATTTGTAAATTCTGTGTAAGTTGTTTTGTATTTTATGTGTATTTATGGGTTTTTTATATTATGCGCTTTATAACTGTTTCTATTTCTATTTCAATACTGTTCTTGTTATCGTTTCCCTGTTTTCCATTTCTATTTTCTAATTATAATCTACCAATTACTAAGACTGTTTTTAGGTTATAGTTGAGGTTCTCCTTATATGAGTCAAAAGTGTGATTCTAGAAAAATAATTTAACTTACTATTTTTTATTCTGTTGTTCTGACGATTTTTTTACTATAATTTTCTGTGTTTTTCTCTCTTTCTGCTTATTCTTATTCTTAATCTACTGTTTCTTCTCTTATTCAACTCAAAATACTTAATATGTTTCCTTATTAATAATATTGTACTGAATAGGGAGAAAAATCTCTAATTTTCACTAAACGCATGAGCATGCACTTTTAAATGCACGGTCGTGCATGAGCTACGCAACTGTATGTCTGGTCATGCAAGAGAATGTGTGAGCTTTTAGAAATTCTTTACAAAAATCTGATTTACTGTTTAATGTATGATCGTGACCTTAACCTGAATGGTCATGACCCTTCACAAATCCAATCATGCATACCTCATGTACATGATCGTGACTCTGCAAAAGCACGATTGTATGGGTGTGCCATGCGTGTGCTACTCTATTTCAGTGAACTTGTTTGAAACACGTAAAATCTAACCCAATCTTAACCTTGATCTCTATTAATCTTAAATTAAACTTATTCTAATATATATTCATGCAAATGCAAGATACACCATTATATACATATTTTCTCCATCAATAATAGCCAAATCAATCTAACATGCTTCTAAATCACAAAGCATCACACCGAACACAGACACATACTCTAAGCATGCTTCTACCTCCAAATATCTAAATTTCTATTATCTTATCACATCATGCTACTACTTAATCTCAAAACATGCTTCTAAATCGCATTTAATACCTAAAATAGGGAAGTGCATGCTAATAGATGGAAAACAAGAAAAAAAGGTAAGAAAATACTTACTTGAAATTGTTAATGGCTTCTATCTCTCTAACTCTAGTTAAATTAACTACTAAAAACTGGATTCTCTCTTCGATAATTTAGTCAGGGTTAGCTAAAGAGAAATGGAGAGAAAGAATAAGGAAAATTTGATATGGGAGAAAACCCAACTTTATATATCAGTAGGTGTGTACTGGTGTGCACAAAAAAGATGCATGAGTGTGCATGATGATCCAAGGATGTACGGTCGTGCTTCTCTCGTAAGCTATATATAAAGCTTTTAAAAAGACCATTCTTCCCCCAAAACTCTCCTGAATCAAGTCTTAGGCTATAAAATCTCTCTTTTAACCTTGATCATGGCTAAAAAAACCATTATAACCTCAGGATATTACACTTGAGCTCTCCCAAGGTTGAACAAGGTTGACATAAGTTGATTCTTCATGTTCTTTTGAGTCTATAATAATTTGATCAATGTCCCTCAATGACTCGATCAATAATGCATGCACGAACCCCATTCAATACTTCCGTGAATCATTTAGATTATATCTTTGTAACTAATAGATGATGTAATAGACCATTCATAGCTTGTAATGAACCCTATCCAAGTTATATCATATTAATTACAATAGTATGATGAAGGGGCTTGAATTGTTTGCCAACTATCAAATTGTTTAAACTTTTGAGTTGTTTGCTAACATTATATTGGATTGACAGTTATGATGTCATGTTAGAGGCCACTTATGGTATGTATCTATAGTTGACCTGAATTTGAATATTATTAGCTTAGTAGAAGGCTTATGAGTCACACACATGTAAGGGTTGATCAAGCCCTAAAGAAAAAAAATTTGTTAATCCTAGAAAAGAATGTGAAAGGGAAGAAATAGCCAAATTGTTGAATTATTTATCGATAAAGTTGAAAGATATTGTGTGATTTTGGCTTGGCACATGAGCATGCATCATCTTATTCATAGTCATGTATGGTTGCTAGGTTATGTTACTTGTTAGATTATATCTAAATCTGGTCAAATTTGAATGGACTTGCCTAGACACGCTTATATAGTATTGATGCACACCTGTGTGTTGATGTAAGTAGATAATTGTCCAAGATATTTATCCTTTAATGGGATTTTATCTCTTTTATAATAATTACATAGTTGGATAATACATGATGCACAATGGTGTACAAAATCATGCATGAGCAAAATCAAAGTGCATAACTGTTTGTTTGAAGATGCACAAGTGTGCATTATATCTTGTATAAATATAAGGCCATTTTCTTCAATTTTAGACTTTTGCTTTCTCTTACTAACACTCACTCGTGTTTCTTCTTCTTCCTAGCCTTTTTAACACTTGTGTTAGTACGCAAGAGGTGTATTTGGTTCTCTCAAGCTTCGTACTCTATGTGGAAACGACAAATGCTACCCTATAAAGGTTGGATAACACGCTCAGTTTGGATTTCTCTTTGCCATTCTAAACATCCTATGGCTGATATTTGTCTTTTTTATATGCATTTTTAGAGTAAGATCCTGTTGAGGTGATTTTGGGCTTTGTTTGAAATTTTTTCATGTATATTTTGTTGTGTTATCCATCATCACCCAACGCCAACATAGTACTATAGAAACAATTCAAAAAAAAAATTAAATTTATTAATATTAAATTTAAAAAATTATGTTTTCCAATAAAAGAGAACAGAAGACGTTGCAAGATGATGAGGGACAAAGAAGAAAAAAATTGTTTATAATACTTGAATTGAGTTGTTAAAATCAATCTCACCTATGTAAAATGAATGAAAACTTTAGATTTAATAGAGACTTGAGTTTTTATTTATAGTTAATGAAAGAAATTGTTGAAGTATGTATTTAAGATGATGAAAACTTGAGATTGATAGAGATTCGAGGTGTTATTTATAGTAAATGAAAGAAATTATTGGTATGCAGAAAAAATAAATCTATGTTAAGTGCAAAAGTCTCATATTTGAAATATATGCTCCAATTGCTTGCTTCACCTACTATAGATAAAGACTCAAGATCCACTTTATATTACATGCAATAGTCTCACATCTAAAAAATACATTCAAATAATTTCTTTTATCTATTATAAATAAAATCTCAAATCATAATCAAATTTCAAGTTTTTTACTTTCTCATTTAGGTGAGCTTGATTTTAACTACTCACGTGACTCATTATAAATATTTTTTTACATTTTTCCAGCATAAGTTCACGCCCGACCAAAAAAGTGACAACCCTAAGCAAGATGCTAAGTCACCTAATCCTGTCACATTTATATGACAATTGATTCAATCTTGTTACGTCTTTTTAACATAATGCAATTTTCAGGTATTTCTACTGACTCAGTTATGTTATTAAAAACAATTCAACCAAACTGTTGATGATCAATTTCTCAACCCTGCAACACTGATATTCAGAAGTATGAGAAAAAAAAAAATTTAAAGTTCTATATTCTACTGGGCAACATCTGTCACTATATAATTGTACCCATACCATCCTGGAATTTTATCCCAGCAATGTTTTTTTATTATCGGATTGCTGAGTGGATAAAAGAATATATTCCAAGTTCACTTCGGTAACTATGTTCATAATCTTATAACACCTAGGATTTGGAGACGACCTAGCCAAATAATTTATCTCGAAATTTTCACCATAAAGTTTAAAATTTTGTCAATGTTTTCCACTTCTAATTTTCCTGAGAAAATGAAAGAAAACTGTATGTGTATTTCCCTATCCCTCCTCTGCCTTCTTTCTTTCAATCTCGCTGTTCTCCCAGATTCTAACCAAGACGCCGTATACATGCAAGCACTAAAGTCCAGCCTGGGAAATTCTGCAGGTTTGAATTGGTTCGACCCAAACCCATGTAGATGGAATTACATTACATGCAGGCAAGACCGAGTGATTGGGATCCAAATTAACTACTTAAGCCTGGGAGGAAGCCTTCCTCAAGATCTCCAGTACCTTGACTCTTTGGAAGTGCTTGAGGTGGCAAGCAACAAACTCAAGGGGCCAATCCCAACTCTTGCTAATTTAAGTTCTCTTCAGACTGTGCAATTTGACAACAATCTGTTCACTTACTTTCCCTCTGATTTCTTTATTGGATTAACGTCTTTACGATCTATAAGTTTTGATAGTAATCCATCTCTCCCTTCTTGGGAAATACCTGATTGTTTAAAAGATGCCACTGGTTTGGAGATCTTTTCTGCAAATCATGCTGGAATTTCTGGGACTATTCCAAACTTCTTTGGGGAGGATACATTTCCTCGTTTAAAGCACTTGCATTTGGCTTCGAACAATCTCCATGGGAAAATTCCTTCGAGTTTTGCCACGTCTTCGATTCAAACCCTCTGGCTATATGATCAAAGAAGTAAAAAAAAGCTCACTCGATCAATTGCAGTCTTAGAAAACATGACTTCTTTGACTCATATTCGGCTAGATGGTAATTCTTTTACTGGTCCTTTGCCAGATTTATCTAAGCTTATTAGTTTGGAAGAATTGAATTTACGATATAACCAGTTGACGGGTATTGTTCCTTTGTCTTTGGCTAAACTTCCTAAGCTTCGTAATCTCCATCTGGTTCATAATCTTCTCCAAGGTCCAACTCCAGACTTTGTTAATTCTCAGTTCTCTTCAGATATAGGAAAAGACACACATGGTTTTAATAGTTTTTGTTTGGAAGAGCCTGGTGTTGCTTGTGACAGTAGGGTTGATGTTTTGTTGTCCGTTGCGAAGTCTATGGGATATCCAGAGGTATTTGCAAAGCACTGGAAAGGAAATGATCCTTGTGATTCCTCTCAGATATGGAAAGGGATCTCATGCGATGATGAAGGATATATTAAGTTTGTTAATTTCCAAAATTTGGGGCTTTCAGGTACAATTTCTCCCAGTTTCTCTAGTCTTGCATCTTTGGAACAATTGATAGTTTCCAATAATTTACTTACTGGTCCTATACCAAATGAACTTACAGCTCTGACAAGTCTTGTTAAGTTAGATGTCTCTTATAATCATCTTTCTGGTAAAGTGCCAAAATTTAGACCAAATGTGAACTTTATCACTGATGGGAACCCTGATATAGAAAATTATAAACTCGACACTCCGACGGAATCACCTGACAAACGTCCGAGTAAGTTTGGTTCGATTACTAGAATGATCGGTTTTGTAATTGTTGCCGTTTCTGCTGTGCTTATCATCGTTCCATTAGGTGTCTTCACGTTTACCAGAAAAAGGAAGCATTCTAGCTTCTGGAAAGATTTGAGGATAGCAACCAACAATTTCAGTGACAAAAATATACTGGGAAGAGGTGGTTTTGGAACTGTGTACAAAGGCGAGTTGCCCGATGGGACGAATATTGCAGTAAAAAGAATGAAAATCGGAGTGGTAAGTGAACAGGGTTTAACCGAGTTTAAGTCTGAAATTGAAGTTCTTACCAAGGTTCGACATTGTCATTTGGTGGCACTTCTTGGATATTGCGTGGAAGGAGATGAGAGGCTTCTTGTTTATGAATACATGCCCCAAGGGAGCCTTAGCAGCCATTTGTTCAATTGGAAAGAAGGACTGCGACCACTTGAATGGAGTAGAAGGCTCAGCATTGCCTTAGATGTTGCTAGAGGTCTTGAATATTTACATGGTTTAGCAAATCAAAGTTTCATTCATAGAGATCTTAAACCTTCCAACATTCTTCTTGGAGATGACATGCGTGCTAAGATTGCAGATTTCGGATTGGCTCTTCTTGTTCCAGATAAAGGAAAACATTCGATCGAAACAAGATTAGTTGGAACGCTTGGGTACATTGCTCCAGAGTACATAGGTAAATAGTATTTTGATTTTGATTTTTTTTTTTTTATATTTTCTAAAATGGGTTTTCGTTGTTTTTATTATTATACGATTTAACAGTGACAGGGCGTGTTACTACGAAGGCTGATGTCTTCAGCTTTGGAGTAATTTTGATGGAGCTAATCACCGGTAGGAAAGCCATCGATGAGACGCCTCATCCGGAGGGTAATGCCCACCTTGTTGCTTGGTTCCGCAGAATGCATAGTAATAAGCACACATTTCGAAAAGCCATTGATGCAACAATTGAGTTAAATGAAGAAACTCTTGCAAGTGTAAGCACTGTGGCTGAGCTAGCTGACCATTGTTGCACAGGCGAACCTTACCAAAGGCCTAATATGAATCATGTCATCAATGTACTTTCATGTCTTGTCGAGTCATGGAGGCCTATAGAACCTGTGTATGATGACATATATGGCATTGACATGGCCTACATAATATACAAATGATGCTAACAGAATTACTCTTTGAAAATTATGAAAGAAATATTTTTGTTGCAAATTTTTCGGGGAATTTCTTGTTGAAGGTTGATTCAACAATTGGTCAAGCATTAATTTATCTTTTATTGTATAGTGACTTGTTTTTACTGCAGATATATTGTTCCTCGATTTACTAGTTAATGCAAAACATTTCTACTTATTTTTCTGCTTTTTAATTAGTTGAATAAGTTTGTAAGTTAGTGGCAGGAATATCTGATGTAGTTAAAAAATTTTTAGTCATTTTCATTTCCTTGTAAGTGTATGACCCGTTGTCATGCATACCGTTGCTGCTGAATATTTCTTTTCTCTTATTAATATACTGAAGATCTCGGTACACGTGATAAAAATCCTACGAAAAAGAAAGCTGCTACTACAATACATATACGCATGTGGAAGCTAAAATTCAAATGTACAATGACGGCCAAAGATACACTTTTCATATATATTTGTTTCTGTACAATACATTGAATATAAACAATTACAAAATGTCTCACCAGGCCATCTGAAATCTAGCATGGAGCCCTCTCTCCTCAACCACGGTCCACCCGCTCCTCACCAACACCAGACATACCTGAAAGAAAAGGAAAAAAGGAAAGGAACGAGTGATAAAAATCACCTAGTAAGCAATCCTTACTTCCCTCAATCCAAGCAAGCATACATAACAAAAATCATATCTGGCCTCGACCCAATTACTTATGCATTCGCTTGCTCAATCAATTGAATATTGCTTAATCTGTTATCTTGATTGCATTAATGATTCATGTCATGAAATGTATATTATGTCATGCTAAATATATACTGAATATGCATGCATCTGAATCTATACGTATCCGAAGATACCTACTGTGCTGATTAGACTGATGAACTTAATGATTTGACATCTTGGCCATGTGGGCTGAACAGTCTAGTGAAAAGATAGAAAACTGAAATATATCTATTAGTCCTTGGACTAATAAGCTAAAATTGGATGATCTGACCGTAGTCAAAAGGTTGGAATCCCACAGATGCCCCTTCGAGTTCACCCAAAACTCTAATCTGGATATCAGGTTCTGAATACTGAATGACTGATGCTTTCGAATCCTTTGATCCATTTTCATGCTGATGCCTTGGCATGTCATGCTATGAAATGTTTATGTAGCATTATTTTATCTCATTTTATTATTATCTGCTACTTTATGGCCATTATATAAGTTTCTCATGCTTAATTCTTTATTTTACAACATTTTCTGGAATTTATACTTGTGCACGGTCGTGTGGGCAAGGCACACGGGCATGCAAGGAACACACACAGACGTGCAAGGCAAAGACACATGGGCGTATGTCGAAATGCATGGGGTCGTGCATTAGTTGTGCAGCCGGTCGTGCAAGCTTATGAAATTTCTACGTATTTCACTGAAAAAACAAACATACAACCGTGTCCCTCAAGCATAAGGACGTGCCTCCTACAAATCAAGTCGTGCATACTTCATGTACACGGGTGTGTCCCTGCAAAAGCAAAGGCACATGGGCATGCACCTGCAGGCACATGGGCATGCACCTGCAGGCACACGGGCGTGTGTCCTACTCTACATCGATAAAAACGGCCTAGAACTTGCAAGAATCCAACCCAAACCTTATTCAAACTGTAATTAATCAAAAACATGCATTTCTAACACTTCAATAAACACACAACAAGCTCCAATTTTATCCATAACACACCATATCATAATCCACCATTAAAATCATCTATTTCTCTCACATATTCATACACATACATGAACAAGCATGATTCTTGGGTGGAAATCATCATCTCAAGCAATTTCTTTTCATCATATTAACACATAATCATTTCATATAACTCATAAGCATGCTAGAAACACAATCAAACATTCTCAAGCATCAAACACAAGTTGGGAAACTCAAGGAAGAAGTGAGGAAGTACTTATCTCTTGCCATGGTTGCTGGAATCACTTTCTAACTGATTTCTTTCTTCTCTAGCTGGATTGTGAGCTACTGACTGCTAAATCTAAACCTTAGGATGAGGATTTTCTAAAAACAAAAAGAAAGCTTTGGTTGAAAATGGGATAAAACTGGGTGAGAAAACACTTAAACTCTCATCTCTCTCCTTCATCACACCTGTACTGGCGTATAACCAAGGGTGCACGGGATTACACAAGAGAAAATGAATAAACTTCATTTCCCACATTACGCATGAAAGAAACCTCCTAGGAAAATTATACGCAAACCACACAGGTTATGAAAACTTACTATCTCACCCCTAAACTCTTCTAACTTCCAATCTATGCTAAATCTCACATCTAACCCCAAAATTATATACTAAAGGGTATTTTTAATCTTGGAATGCTATAGTAAGCCTATATATAGGCACCTTCAGTTTTGAAATAATATTACAATAAACAATTCAATTTCTTTGCATATTTGTGTCTTATTTACTTACTGAAATTTTCTGTTCTTGTTACTCTGCTACACTAATTTCCAATAGTTTTGGTATCAGAGCCAGGTTTAGTTACTCACCAAGTGTTTGACAAAAGTTTCCTAAAAAGTTCCTATAACTTCAAACGGGAACTTACTCAATGTTGCACAACCTGTCATCCCCGTTTTCAAAGGAGAGAGTTATGAGTTTTGGAGTATCAAAATGAAGACTCTATTTAAGTCTCAAGACCTATGGGACTTAGTAGAGAATGGGTTCGCTGATCCAGATGATGAAAATCGCTTGAAGAAAAATGGAAGGAAGGACTCCAAGGCGTTATTCTTCATCCAATAGGCAGTTCATGAGACTGTGTTTTCAAGAATTGCAATAGCTACCACCATCAAGCAGGCATGAATGGTTTTGCAAACTAAATTTCAAGGCTCATCAAAGGTGATAGAATGAAACTCCAAACTGTACGGCATGAGTTTGAAGCATTGCTTATGAAATGCAATGAATCAGTCTAAGATTTTTTATCTAAAACAACTAGATGCGAAAACTGCATTCCTGCATTATGATCTTGATGAGCAATTCTTTATGTGTTAACAAGAGGGATTTGAAGTTCCTAGTAAAAAGATCATGTCTATTGTAAAAGAGATTTGTTTCTTTAATGATGTATTGGATTAAGCCAAACTTTTAATGAAATCTGCCGATTACTGAAATCTTTTTGCACATTGTCCAAGAGATTGCTTAAGCACAATATATGGCCATTGTATGTTGTAAAGGAGGCAATTTGGCTCAAAATTTTGGTTAGTGAGATCATTGTCAAATGTAGTTTTATCAACATTCATTATGATAGTCAAAATGCAATTCGTTTGACAAAATATCATATGTACTATAAGTAAACTAAACATATGAATGTTAGATATCATTTTGTACAAAATGTGTTTGGTAAGAGAAATATTTACAACAAGAAACTAGCACAATAAACTTTCAGGTATTGCTTGAACTTAATTGGTAACCAGTGTTGAGAGTTACCCTTTAGGCAATCTTATGTAAGAGGTGGAAAATTTTGTTGAAGACTCAAGACTGATTTTTTATTAATGTTTGCGCATTCATGTCAAGGTGGAAATTGTTGTTTAATGGTGACCCGAATTCACAAACAAGTTACTTGAATTCGCAAAGAAGAAAAAGAAGAAGAGATGTCTTCATGCAAAAGAGTAGGTTAACTGCTTCATCATGTATTGAAGAAACAGACAATGAAGGAAGTTTAACAAAGTTGAAATTGTTATGTTACAGTGAAATTTCAGATTGTGATAACCTCAACTAAATAACTTTGTGTCTAAGGGCTTCCGATTTTCGTCTTTCCCGAGAGAATGAAAAAAAACTTTGTGTCTTTTTCCACTCTCTCCTTTTTTTCAATCCTTCTCCTTCTCTTTCAGTCTTGTAGATTATTCCCAATCTAGCCCAGATGCCCTAGCCATGAAGGCACTGAGAACCAGCCTAGGAAACCTAAAATCATGGGGATGGTCAGATCCTGATCCGTGTAAATGGCATCTCATTACGTGTCGGAATTACTGGGTGACCAAGATCCAAATCAGTATACAAAATATGACAGGAAAAACACTTCCTCCAGACCTCAAGAATCTTTCTCCTTTGACTGTGCTAGAGGTGGCCATAGAATTCTTAGCAGGACCCATTCCAAGTCTCACCGGGCTAAGTTCTCTTCAACATGTGGACTTTTTCTTCAATATTTTCGCACATATTCCCTCTGATTTCTTTTATGGACTAAAGTCTTTAAAATCCTTAAGTCTTGATTTTAACGGATTCATGTTTGCTTGGGAGATACCTGAAAGTTTGAAAGACGCCAAAAATATGCAGAGCTTTTCTGCAGAAATGGCTACCATTACTAGGACTATTCCGGGTTTTCTCGGGGGAGATACATTTCCACAACTGAGACATTTGCATTTGTCTTTTTATCTATTTCCAAGGGCAAATTGTAGCTAGTTTTCTTCGTCTTCAATTCAGACTCTTTGGTTGAACGGCTTAAAAAGTGAAACAAAGCTCAACGGATCACTGGAAGTGTTACAAAACATGACTTCATTGACTCAAGTCAGGCTGGATGGAAATTGTTTCACAGGTCTTTTTCCAGATTTATCCGGGTTGTCTAGTTTTGAGGAATTCTCCGCCACAAATAATTAGTTAACAGGGATCATCAATGTATCTTCGGTTCACCTCCCTAATATTACAACTATCTATTTGTGTAGTAATCGACTTCAAGGTCCTGCTCCAAACTTCATTAATAATTCCAGGGTTGATTCTGATATAGAATCAAACAGTTTTTGCTCTTATACTCCTGGAGATTCTTATGATAGTCAGGTTACCATTCTGTTGTCGATTGCAGAGTCTATGGGGTATCCACTAGTATTTGCAAAGAGCTGGGCTGGAAATGATCCCTGTGATCCCTTTCAAAAATGGAAAGGGATCTCATGTGATTTTAATGGACATAAGACAAGTATTAATTTCAGAAATTTGAGGCTTTCAGGTACAATTTCTCGAAGTTTTTCTGAGCTTAAATAGCTGAAGAGACTGTATCTTTCCCACAATTCACTTATAGGCACCATACCTCATGAGCTCGCAACTTTGCCTCAGCTTGTCAAGTTAGATGTGTCTTATAATCTTCTTTTCGGTGAGGTACCAAAATTTAGACCAAATGTAATTGTTAACACTGATGGAAACCCAAGTTTTCCAGGAAAACCCAATTTCAGTACTTCACCTGGTGAAACTCCTAGTGACAATGGTGGCGATAAAAGTCCCTTTGTAAAGGAGGGTATCCAAATATCAGAATGATTATAGGTTCTGCATTTGGAGCTTTTTCTGGGTTGCTTATTATGATTGGATTAGGTGTTATTATCTGTAACAGAAAACCAAAGCATTCAAGATGCTGGAGAATTTTGAGGAATGCGACCAGTAATTTTAGTGAGAAAACGTACTGGGAAGAGGTGGTTTTGGGACCGTTTACAAAGGTGAATTGCTTGATGGAACGAAAGTCGCCATAAAAAAAATGAAATTTGGAGTGATAGATGAGCAAGGATTGAAGGAATTCAAGTCTGAAATTGAGGTTCTCACTAAGGTTCGACACTGCCATTTGGTAGCACTTCTTGATTATTGCTTGGAAGGAAAGGCTTCTTGTTTATGAATACATGTCTCAGGAGAGCCTTAGCCGACATCTTTTCGATTGGAAAGAGGAAGGACTGAGACCACTTGGGTGGGGCATAAGGCTAAACATTGCCTTGGATATTGCCAGAGGTCTTGAATATCTACATGGTTTAGCAAATCAAAATTTCATTCACAGATACCTTAAACCATCTAACATTCTACTTGGAGTTGATATGTGAGCTAAAATTGGAGATTTCGGATTGGCTCACCTTGTTTAATTGCTCATTGAGGTGTTTGCACTTAGAATAAGCTTTTAGCTGTCTACTTGTAAGGAGCATTACTTAGTTGCTATCTACTAGTTTTCATGTCTAGTTGTATTTTGAGAGACTTCAAGAAAGACTTTTTAACTACACTACAATTGTCTTCTATTTCTTTGAGTGCAAAGAGGATTTTAAAAATTTAAAGAATCTTCTGTCACATAAAGATCTCATCATATCTGTGGATTATACAAGTTGACATTATCATGATTCCTTAGTCTCTAAGCGGTGCATCCATTTTATCATTTCTCTTTTCTTATAAAATATGATTGGACATGTATTGTTTGTATCTTGGGATGGTGAACACTTGTCTATGAGAAAATCAAACAATTAGAATGAATTCTCCCTTTACTTCTTTACTTTTTGTCTATAAAAGAAAAGACTTAGATTGCATATTTTGTAAATTTTCTTTAGGCTTCTTCTTATGAGTTTGGTATAAGAGAAAAGTTTGGAGTCTGAGTCTTTTAATTAAAAAAAAAAAAAACAAATAGAAAATGATCTTCATGATGACTTTTCATTTTTATTGGCAAGTGGTCCATGTTTATCTATCTTGATATTTGTTGGTATTATGCACATTTATCAACTTTGTTTACACAAATATTTTATCTCCCACTAAGACTTGGTTAATCTCATAACTTTATATTGAAACTTATTTTCTATAGTATACCTCTAAAATGCATCTTGTAGTGTATCCTAGTTGTTAAATATATCATGAACTTCAAAACCTCCTTTGCCCCTTGTAAAACTATCACCAATACTCATAGTTGGAAAGTTAGGAAAAGGTGGAAGCCAGTGCATTAAGTTAGGAATAGTGATGTAACGAGGGTAGTAACTTGACAAACTAGACTTTGACATTTTTAACGACACCCAGAATCCCTATTCCATATCATATTAACTCTACTTACACTTGTTTCAATGTTAATGATATTATTAAACTCAAAATCTTCAACCAAAATTTCATCCATTTCTACCTTTTGGTCAACAAAAAAAAAACCTTCAAGTAGAGATATTATCCTTCTGTCCATGGACCCATTTATGTGCGATCAACAACAACTCTTTATTAGGAATTTCTTTAAGATCTTTCGAATCATATCAATGTTCAAACTATACTCTTGTTCTTTATGACAACTAGGATAATGACTACCTTCTTTTGTATCATGTTACAATTGTGGAACTTTTACATTAAATGGAAATTATGAACAACATCGATCTTCTAACGGTGCAGTGGATGGTTCAACAGTGTGTTTTTCAATGGAATCCTTTTCTAAAAATTTTGTTCATCCTTCCTTACAAGTTACTATTGCATTAAGGGTGTCACTTGTGTTCTTTTCTTAGTTGATACTATAAGACATCAAAGTCATGGTCATCTAATATTTCATATGACAATTCATTTATAAAGTTTTAACCATTCACTGTAACATGAATACATTTCCATCTTAGATTACTCCTAAGTGGGGGCTGAATTGCTCCATTAATCCTTGGTATGTCATCTCTTATTTGATCATCAATGTTTTTTTAATTTTCACCAATGTAGATCGTTATATTGTTATTAGAGGATATTTAGTGCCTTTGCATCTCCGATCATAAATACAACTTCATACATTGTCGAAGTCTTGTTACATTTGTTGGAATTCCTAAATATGCGATGAAAATGAACATAATACTAAAGAAATATATCATATGGAATTTCACATGTTGATATATAGTATAAATTTATTTGCAAAGTATCAATATAACTCTTATAGTTTCGTGAATTTTTCATTACCCAAAATCGTTATTTCAATCCATTATATGTAATCACTCACACTTTGTAGTATCACGTCTACTTCACCAGAAATGTCTACCCATGATTTCTTGGTATTTTACAAAAATTTAACTAAAATTCATATCCATCTTGAATAAATATGAAAAAATGAAGTATATACAAGATAAATAATTATACTTCCAAATCAGATTCACATTAAATACAAAAATTGATGAAAAATGAGGTCGATGTTAAGTATGTAGACATAATTACTTTTACCCCACACCTATCCACAATTTCTTTCACTTTTTCTACAATTTCTAACTCAAATTCACAATAACGAAAATAAAGAATTGACGAAAAAGTGAGGTTGATAAAAAGTAGGCCTGAGTATTCCTACTTCACACCTACTCACAAATTTCTCATATTTTACACAAATTCCAACTTAAATTCACAACTACTCTTAATAAACAAGGTTAGATATCATACAACTAACTCAAATTCATGTTAATAATGGATAATAACAAAAGAACGAGATTAAAATTGAACTTAAACATATCGGAGTAAAGACACCTAACCTATACTTTCTTAACAATTTGAACAAAATCGGCCTAAAATTCAATTGGAATGTTGAAAAAAAAAAAAAAACCATGTAGGGCTGGATTCGAACCGAATATGTTCGGATTCATTTTTGAGTTCGGCTGGAACAAGTCCGAAACGAACCGAATGAACCCAAACACGAACACGAACCCGAACTGTAATTTTAAAATTCAACGAACACGAGCCCAAACATGAATCGAACGAATTCGAACACGAACACGAAGCCTAACTTAAAATAATAATTTTTTAATTAAATTTTATTAATTATTTGTATTAATTATAATTTTTAATAAATATAAAAAACGAATTATACAAACTGAATACGAATATGAACACGAATACGAGCCGAATACAAACTTAGTTATACGAACCGAACACGAATACGAACTTTGTTTAAAAATATTCGGTAAACACGAATACGAATCTGAATCCAAATAGTATGAAACGAGTCCGAACACGAATATATTACTGTTTGTGTTTGGTTCAGCTTGAATCCAGCCCTAAAACCATATAAAAAAAACTTACTAGGATTGATATGTTGTTGTTGGATTTTGTGATTTTTATCTGAATTTTTATTGAAAATTTTGACAAAATGGTGTTAAAGTTCACGTAAAATTAGACAAATGTATAATGGATATTATATGGATTATTTGACTATATCTATATAACCTATGATTTGACTAATTTAATTAATTATTCTACTTTCAACATGTCAAATATCTTTCAGATCTGCCTTAATAATTATAAAAATTTAAGTGCATTTTACTTTTTTAACCTTAATTATTTAAAACTTAGAAGATTAATTTTGGGGGCCTAAAGGCAGTAGATATAAAGTAGGTATGCAACTCGACACACTTTCCAAATAAAAGTAAGGAAATAAGTGGACCAGTTGTAATTAGGCTAAAGTTCCTTTGCCCACCCAAAGTTTTACTTAAAGACATCCAACTTCCTAACTTTTGAAAACCCAAACATCTATACTTTAATATTTTTTATCTAATTTTCCTAACTTTTTTTTTATAAAATTATTAAAATACTCTTTAAAATTAAAATTTATAATAAAATTATAAAATAATATTTATGTATAAATAAATTAAAATTCTAAAAAATATTATAAACTTTTAAAAAATAATTAAAATATTTAAATTTTAAAAAATAATAAAATTAGTCACTACTCTTAATCAGGTTGTTGACGACAATGACTATTTAAATCAAATGAGATTGCCAGATTAGACCATCTCGAGAATCAAAATCCTTTTTTTTCATTAGATTATATTATTAGCAGTCATTACCATTAATATCAAAGGTTATGGTTCTTTTTATTTTTTATATTTTTAATATTTAAATAATATTTTATATTTTATAAAATTTATTTTATTATTTTATAAATTTTTATTGGATCAAAATAATATTTTGACTATTAAAATTTAATTGTTAACTATTAAATTTAATTATTGACATTGATTAATGATATGTATATGATTTTTTAAAAGTTAAGGGATAGCTTTCCTTTAGTAAAACTTTGGTGGGAATATGGGTCTTGGCCTTGTAATTATGCAGAAATTAAGATGTGACTCACGTGGCTCTTGCACATAGTCAAAGGCCGGTCAGTTCACCGACCTGTTCATTGACCGGCCGTTTCAAAAGTTTGAATTTGATTCATTCTAAAATTAAACCACCACCTCACCCACCTTCACGCTTCGTTTTACCATTTCAAACTTTCAACGGTCAAACTTTCATCTTCTTCCTTATTTTATTGAAATATTTAATCATTTCGTCCACCTTTGAACGTTGAACGCGATCCGACGGCGCATGCACACACACACACACACGTATATATATATATACAAACAAACACACGCTCTTAAACTATACTTACAATCAATATATTCTTACCTTGCATCATTTTCTAATTTCGTTTATCATGATTTCTTCATGGAGAAGGCGCAGGGCCGCCCGGAGGGCGGCGAAGGAGCCGCACGGTGGGGAGGGCGGCGAGATGGAGCTTACAATACCGAATCATTTCCGTTGTCCGATATCGTTGGAATTGATGAAAGACCCCATCACGTTATCGACGGGGTTCACCTATGATCGAGAGAATATTGAGAAGTGGATTGAGGTTGGCAACATTACGTGCCCCATTACTAATCAGGTGTTAACGAGTCTTGAGTCGGTACCAAATCATACCATAAGGAAAATGATTCAGGATTGGTGCGTGGAGAATCGGTCTTTCGGCATTGAGAGAATCCCCACGCCAAGAGTTCCAGTGAATTCTATGGAGGTTTCAGAAATTCTTTCAGAGGTTTCAATGGCGTGTAAATTGGAGGATCAAGTAAAGTGTAGAGATTCAGTCATGAAGATAAAGGCTTTGGCGAAGGAAAGTGAGAGAAATAGGAGGTGCGTTGCCAGGAATGGAGCAGGAAATGTTTTATCAGGAGCGTTTGAATTGTTTTCGAAGACATGTTTTGAAGAAAACGTTTCCGTTTTGGAGGAAATATTGTCAGCTTTAATGTTAGTGTTTCCCCTCGACGGAGAGGCAGTGTCTCATTTGGGTTCATCGTCATCTTTGCACTGCTTGGTTCGGTTTCTCAAAAGTGGAGATTTATCCCGGAGGAGAAACGCCGTTTTGGTGCTGAAAGAGATCATATTTTCCGAGCAAAGAAAAGTAAACGTATTATTAGAAATCGAAGGCGCCATGGAAGCAGTATTCAAGCTGATCCAAGAGCCCATTTCCCCGACTTCCACAAAAGCCTCGCTGATCATCATCCATCACATGGTCACGTCATCTTCAGCAAATGAGAAAATTGTTTCGAAATTTGTCGATGTTGGGCTAGTCTCATTGTTACTAGAACTCCTCGTGGACGCTCAAGGAAGCCTCTGTGAAAAGGCCCTATCCGTCCTGGATGGAATTTTCAGCTTCGAACATGGAAGAGAAGAGGGATACAACCATGCCTTAACCGTGCCGGTTATCGTGAAGAAAATACTACGTGTTTCAGATATGGCAACGGAGGTCTCAGTCTCCATTTTATGGAAGCTCTGCAAGAACGAAAAGAGGGAGGAGAAATTTGCTCTGGCCGAGACTCTTCAAGTGGGGGCTTTTCAGAAACTCTTGTTGCTTTTGCAATTGGGTTGTGGGGAGAAAACCAAGGGGAAAACAACTGAATTGCTGAAGCTCTTGAATCTTCATAGGGATAGACTGGAATGTATTGATTCCATGGATTTCAAGGACCTCAGACGACCTTTTTGAACTCATTATTCTAGAGATGATGATTTTTAGTATATCATTGTACAAAGACACAGATCAAACATACAATTTATACTTAGTTTTTCACAAAAAAAAAAAAAAATTATTGCCCCAAGTTTTGTTGTGTTTTGTGTTCTTGATTTATCCTCTCTATATTGCTATAATTTAATTAATCTAGAGATAGATTCAATCTATACTAATTGAATTGGATTTCAAGTTCAAATCAATTTTGTTTAGTTTAATGTTCATATTAAATCCAAAATTAAATTATTTTTTAGATAAATTAAAACTTTAACTCATTAATTTTAAACTCTTTTTTATATTCAAATTAATTTTAAATTGATTTTTTATTAAAAAATTTGGATTAATTATTTGAGATATTAGTTGATGGATAAGTTTCAACTAATAAGTATTAATTATTTGACATTTTTATTTAAAGAAAGGGCAATTTAATTTATAATAATTAAATTCAGTGTCAAAATCATCAAAACGAAACCATTACAAAAGGGGACGACCGGGAAGAAAGTTCTAGTCCTGTAGCCAATATTATTTTGTTGACCGAAAGAGTTTGACTTTTTGTGAAATTACATAGATATCCTTTCAACAGCGCTACCGATTCTTCTAGATTTTGAAGTCTTAGTTAGTTGAGCGGCTGAAGATATTTGAGGAATCAAAACTAAAACTGAAACCGAGTTTGATTAAGTTCGATTTCTCTTCAAAACTTATTTTTTTAATTGCTTCTTTTAATTTTTGTATAAATAAAAAATTAATCAAGTAATTAATTTTATAAAATAACATGATTATATGTTTGTAATATTATAAGAAAATAAATATTAAGTCAGTATTTGACCCAATATCCTTATTTAAACATATGGGTCAACTACAATTCTTTACAATCGGGGGAACCAATGCCAAGCCCAAAGCATGCAAATTCCCCTATTTTGTTACTCGACATATTTTGGGACTTGAGCATGAACCGAAACCGACAACCAAATATTAGGCAATTTCGATTTGAATGAGTAATTTGTCCATCCTAAACTAAAGTTGGATTTAAATTAAATCAAATACAAATATAAATAGATTCATATTCGATTTATTTATTATAAAATTGATTCATATTCAAATTTATATCCGTCGAATTTTTTATAACGAAGTTTAGATTTTGATTCAGATTCAAAAATTTGGTTTTAGTTCAAATCATATTTGGTTTATTACTGTAGTAATTTTTATTTATTTATAATAAATATATTTATTATGATTTATTAAAAACATAAATATATTTATTATTACTAATTAAAAAGACAAACATATTTAGTATAACTTAATAGAAATAAACTATTAAACCCCATATAGCCAAAATCATCCTATAAGAGGTGATTAGGATTTTCAAAAATTATTTGATTTAAAAACTTTTCGATTTGAAAGGTTTTCACCTAATGAAGTTAATTATGTAAACAAATTATGAATCAAGCAAACAACTCAACTAACACAGTCAAAACAAATATAAAAAGAGTAAGGGATAGAAAGTGTTCAATGATTTATAGTGGTTCGAAACTTCTTTACAAGTCTCAGACGTCCACTCTTTCAAACAACCTCATTTATAGTTTTTTTTTTTGACTAGTTTCACTGAGATTTCATCCAAATAGTTTTATCTGGATTTCGTTCATACTAGTTTTATCAAAATTTGAGATATTAGCTGTTGGAAAAGAAAAACGTGTCATTTATAAAAGTTTACACAGATGCATGATTATGTGCCTTGGATACATGATCATGCTCCTTTCATTAATTGTTTCCCAAAGGTCAAAATATCACTTTACATGGTCATGTGCCTCCAACACACGATTATGTTTTTTATATGCACAGTCATGCTTTTCATATGAATGATTATGTTTTTTATATACATAGTCATGCTTCTCGTATGCACGACTATATATCTTATTAATTAGATGAATCTTGAGGTACAAAATATAGCATGACTAAAAGCACAACATACCACAAAGGAGTGCCTAAAATTTTGCCTTAACACAGGCGTGTGTCTTTGCTATACGATCATCTATTCGAGACACACGATCATGTGTTCAAGACAAATGGTTATGTGTCTTGACAATTCTACAAAATTAAACTTTTGTCCTTTTTGGTTATGAATCAATTTATGTCATATACAAGTTAGTAATTTTTACCTAATTTTTTATTATATCAAAACACCAAGGGTGCAATAAAAATATATTTATATTTTATTAAAAGATTATAATTATTAAAATATAATTAAAAAATTTTACTTTAAGTTCGTATTTGTATTTGATTCATATGGTTCATATTTGAGTTTGTATTCGTAAATTTTCAATACTATAGTTTGGATTCATATTCAAGTTTGAGTTTGAATAATTCATTCTAAATTCATTCAAATCAAACTTAAAAACAAATATGAATTTATTCAATTGGAATCTAGTCTTACCCTAAACTATGTAATTATTTATTTATTAATTAAAATGGGGGATTTTTTTTTTATTATTTATTTCATGTTATTACTCCAATCAACATATCCCTATTTCTTTATTGAAAGGTATATAGAAGATTCTATTCATCAAATTCTTTTTCGGCTATTTTTATTATCCAAACTGGCAGTAGAGAGCTAAGGGGTTTTATAGTCTCATCTTTACATAGATTAAAGAAGAGTGCAGGGGGAATGCTCAGATTAGTTGTTCTCATCTGCTGAAGGAAGCTAATGTGGCAATTGATTGGATGGTTAAGCATGCGTCGGGATGCTCGGATAGGATGACACTTTTTCAAAATCCTTTTGAAGGATTCTCATGGCTGGTAATGTTGGGGCCATCAGGCCTCTTTAGTTTTCTTCTTTTTTTTTTTTGCTTTTGCTTTTGGGTCTTCAGATCCTATTCTTGTATTAAAAAAAAAAATTAATAACATTAAGAATTGATACAAATTAAAAAAATATATATTTTTTATTATGTGGTTAAATACTATTTTATTTTTAATTTAAAATTATCTAATCATACTATAATATATCAACTTAGAAGGTATATTTTTTGTAACTTTTTTTTTTGTTTTTCTTTTCGCTTTTGGGTCTTTGGATCCCGTTCTTGTATAAAAAGGCCAAACGACCAATTCCCATCCAAGGTTTCTTTAAATGATAAAATCTCACCTAAAAAATTTTAAAAGCCAAATACCCACCCTTATGATTTAAAAAGACTAACAAACTCTCAATAAAAATAAATAATATGTAACATCCCAAGGTTAGATTTGTCTTTTAGGCTTTTAATCTGGGGTTAGATTGAGATTGACGTGAATTCTAGGGTTGTAAGAAAGTCTTGGGGTAAAATAGAGATTTTTTTTGAGTTAGGTAGCTTATGCATGGATCAAGTTAAGAGGATTTGCATGCGAGCATGGAAAAATGATATTTTTGTAATTTTCCTACCATGCACGACCGTGCATGTGAGGTGCACACCCGTGCGTACGTAATGTTTCAGCCGCCTTGGTTTTAAATTGAGTTTATCCGTTTTCTAGCCATTTTCACCCAAAGTTTCTATTTGATTTTCAGAGAATATCAACCCTAGAAGGGAAGATCAGCATCTAGGACCATCCAATCCAGCTTAAGCTTGTGATTTCCTTGAGAGAGAAAACATGTCAAGAGGTAGGCATTTCTTACCTCTTTCCCTTGTGCTTTTGGTATGTTTGATGCATGTGTTGGATGAGATTTGCTTGATTCCAGCATGTTATGATGTTTCTTATGTGCTTGATGCCATGAGAATGATGATGATGATGATTTGTTATAGATATGCATGATATGTATGAGAATATGTGTTTATACATGCTTTTGTGATGGGTTGGATGATGAATATGCGATTAGAAGTTATTGAAAGGGAAAATATGTGTATATGAAGTGTTTTGCATGTGGGTAATGGTTAATTTGAGTTTGGTATGCAAATGGGATGCGAATCAACATGATTCCAAGTGGTCATGTTAGTGCAGAGCAGGACGTACGCTCGTGCACGTGTAGCGCACGCCCGTGCATACTGTATTTCTACATGGTCACGATCGTGTTCACGTAGTCGTGCATGACCTAAAATGCAGGGTCACGCCCGTGCATGTTAATGCACGTCCGTACATTAAGAAAAAATGAAAAATATGCAGAAAAATCACAGAACCGAGCATGACCACATGCACGACTTGCTCACGGTCCCGTGCAAGCTTATGCACACCCGTGCATCAGGTAGAAAAGAGAAATTAAGCATGAAATAAGAAATGTGTACAGTAAAAGCTATCAAGTTGATAGAAAACAGTAAAAATGAGCTTAGAGAAGAATACATGATGCATCATATACACAACATAGCATGACATGCCATACAGATTTTTCAGAAAGGGATCCAATGGTCTGAATTCATGTTTTCAGTAGAAAAACATTGATTTCAGGGGTGAATAAGAGGGGGCACTTGTGAGTTTCAGTATACCCGTTGCATCAGGAGCTATATGCTCATTACTAGCCCTATGTACTAGCATATATCAGGGTGCTCAGTTAGTAGATTATACGTTTTCTGATCCGAGGATCAGATGCAGTTATAGCATGAGGTGCTCAGTTCAGTATTAGATTCAAAGGCATCACGTGACCCATACAGTTTATGACACATGTTTGTATAGGAAACTCATATGGCCAGGGTGTCGAATCTTTGTATTCATCAGTCTGTGTAGCATAGCAGGTACCCTCGGGTACACAGTTTTTAGCATAGCTTTCAAATCAGTTTCATATGAGTTTTCAAATATGGGATCCCAGGATCTAACAACAATTTTCAGTAAATAGTTTTCAGAAAACTATTTTCAGTATACAGGCCTAGGTCTAGTTATGTTTTTAGCATATTTCATAGTATGTCATTATAATATGACACAGTAACATATCATTCAAAGAATGATAAGACAGTAAGAAACAGTAAATAAACAGAATATGAAACATCGTGTAAAAGACACGAATATCAGTATATCAGAATATGAAAAGCCACGTAATGATACGTGAACTTTAGAAAAACAAGTAACAGAACAGTAAATAGATAAACAACAGAATGAAAAGCTTAATATAAGAATGATGACACGTGAGAACCAGTTTGGTTTCTTCCTATGTATAAGCACTATTTCTGTATGAGATGATGTGACAATCCTCCGAGGAGGATTGGTTTAGGGTCAGAGATAGGAAGCGCTTACTGGGTGAATATATCACTCACTCCCTACTTTTCTTTCTCTTGTAGGTCAGTATTTGGGGGGTTGGAAGGATGAGATGACTACCGTCTGGGATCTATTTTGCTTCAGTTTTGCAGTATGCTTCGGTTTGCATGCTTGTTCAGTTTTGTTTGTATGTAAATGTGCATGTTTTATCATACACTTGCTTTGTGAATATCTTTAATATAATAAAGTTTTTGGGCATGTGTATGTATATGTATACATCTGCACCACAGGTTTTCCGTTGCGACATTTCAGTTTAGTTTAAGTATTTCAGTTAGGTATTATTGACCATATTTTCTTAATTTATTAATATTATATTTTCATTAAATCAAAGAAAAACAGTAAACAGTAATACCCAGTGGGAGTGCCTACATAATATTAATATTAAAATAAAATTTAATATAAAATAATATTAAAATAATAATAAAATATTTTAAAAATTAATAAATTTTTTTTAAAATATAAAAATAAAATGAAAATTTTTAAAAGCTGCCACCGTTACTAGTAGTAGTAGTCGTCATTAACCTAACCAAGTGGTCAAAAATAATCACTTGGTTCCATTATCATTGAATCTGATCATCAAAGATCTGGCCAAATCTAGTGGAGGCAACAAGATCTGGTCTTCTCCGCCATTGGAGAAGGCAAAAAACGACTGGCATATTTGAAATTGACTGTTTCTAGCTATTATAGATAACAAAGATAGTCAAATATGGCTAGATCTTTGATGACCAGATCTGGTATTCTCTGTCATTAACACGGTCAAATTCAGCCGTCAAGAAAATCATGTAGTTATTTTTGATCACTTGGTTATGTTAATGACGACCATTGCCAACAGCGATGATGGTTGTTATTCTAGTATTTATATCTATTTTTGAGTCATTCGAGGGTTTCTTTTATTAGTTTAAATATAATCAAAATACATTCTCTACCATATAAGTGCATCAATTATCCCTATGAAATACCAGATGAAATAGAACGATCTTAGAAAAAATATAATGAACTTCTTTGAGTGGTTGTTCTCAAAGAAATGATCCTTTTTATTTAACTGATTATTTAATTGATGGGACCAATAGACAATTAATATTAATTATAAAAAAATAAAACAAAAATTCGAAAGAAATAAATAAATAGAGAGTTCTTATTCGAAAAGCCCTGTGATCTTTTCATTTTATTTTTAAATTTTTTATTAATTATTAATTTTTTATTATTATTATTTTAATATTATTTATTTTTAATTATTTTTATAAAATTATTTTTATTATCTTTAAATTTTTATTCAAAAAAATAAAAATACTCTTTTGACTTTATTCAATAGGTAGATATTTGGCTTTTTGAAACTTTTTGAGTGGAACTTCGTCATTTAAAGAAACTTTGGGTGGGAATAAGTTATTTGGCTGCATAAAAAAAGAAAAAGATTAATAACATTAAGAATTGATACAAATTGAAAAAAAAAAAAAAACAGAAAATAATATATTATTATGTGATTGAATATTATCTTATCTTTTGTTTAAAATTATTTAATCATATGGTAATACATCAATTTTGTAATGTATATTTGTTATTATCTTAGTGCTATAGTAATAAGTTAAACTTGAGTCAAATTTGATTTTAGCTTTTCATATTGAACACACTTCCTTCACTCATTTTTTATCCAATTTCACCAATACATTTTATAAAATAACTAAAATACCCTTAGTAAAAAATAAAATTGATAAAATAATATTTAATACAAATATATTAAATTTTATAAAATTTAAAAAATATTAAAAATAGTATAAAATTTTTAAAACATAAAAAAGGCAGCTATTGCCGCTGACAGCATCGCTAGTTTCGGTGACTACCATTAATTGAACTACGTGACTAAAAATGACCACTTGATTATAGGCCGCCCTGATTGGTGGAGACGACTAGATTTAGTTGTTTCTTATATTGGTGAAGGCAGCCAGATTTGGCTACCTATGCTAACAAGTATGACTAAAAATGACCGATAGAGCTAAGACTATCTATCTTTGATCATTTTTAACCACATTTGCTAGTAGATGCAACCAGATCTAGAGCCTTCTTTAAAATAAGAGACGACTGATCTAACCTTCTTCACCAAATAGGGTGGCCTTGGAACCAGACGACTATTTCTGGCTACTTGGTTCTATTATTGGTGGTCACTGCCATTGACATTGACAATTATGACTGCTTCTAAATTTTTTTAATATTTTTAAAAAAAATTTAATATTTAAATAATATTTTTTATTTTTTTAAAAATTATTTTATTATTTTATAAATTTTATTAATAAAATAACCAAAATATTCTTCTGACTTTAAAAATGTTACTACTGATCGTTAAATTTAACCTTTAACTTTAATCAATGAGTAAGTGTTTGGATTTTTAAAATTTAAGAGGTAAAAATCTATCTTTGAATGAAACTTTGTGTGGGAATATGTCATTTGTCATCTTTATTAAACGTTTGATAAGACCTACTAATTCATATGTGTTTGCTCAATGGTCCACAGCCAAAAGAGTTTATAGTAATTCAATATGTATAGAAATAAGTAGTAGATACACGACAAAAAACATAGTGTGTCTAGCTATCATACAAAAAACATAAGAATCATAATTAAAATGGATCAGTTTCTACGTTTTTTAAATCTAAACTAGAATTGACATCTTATATCTAGTTTCAATTCTAAATAAATAATCAAAAGATAATATTTACATATCAAATCATCTAAAAAACCATCAGATATCAAAACATAAGCTAAAAAAAAGTTTAAAAAATCTTCTAAAAAAAGACTTCATATTAGAAATATATTTGTAATTTTCATATACAACAAATCATCTAAAAAATCCCTTCAAATCCAGATTAGTAAGAGTTAATTCATCATATATCAAAACATGAGAGAGAAAAAAGGTTTTGAAGGAAAAATCCAGCTAGATACTCGATTTATCTCATGGTTCCAAATTTTAGGTTTGGATTTTATATCTATTAACATAGAACTAGACCCGTCAATTTTTAAAAATATAAAATTGAAATTGACACTGTGAATGTCAGTTCTAAATTGGAATCAAAATCAAAATTGGATCATTGGATACTCTACAGTTCTAATTTGGTTCAAAATCTCTACTCACCCCTAATCACGTATAATAAGTGTATAATCCTCCAACGGATGCATCATTTTGGATTCAGAGAATTCAAAGTGAGCCCTTTAGAAACCTTGCGTGAAGAGAAGTTGGATACTATAGCTAAAAGATTTTTGTATGACTTTGTAGGAAAATGCACTTGAAGCCGAACGGATGGTCCACAATCCTTCCTAGTTCCATAATGCATGTGACTTTTTATATTACGTTTTCACTTAAGTACTTTGTATTTGTTCGTTTTAAGTATTCATGAACTTTTCATGTTTGCTTATGTAGGTTTCATAACATTGATTCACCTGAACACTCTTTGATTTGTGGGATGATAATGGGCCTTTTGCTTCATCAAAGACAATTTCTTGATGACTCTAATGGGGAAAAAGATAACAGATATAGCTTGAGCATCTTGGTACGATTCCTCACATCTTCTATATGCTTGATATTCTTTATACATTTGAAACAAAATTATAGAATAATCAAGGCACTGTGGCTATGGAAATTAATGAAAAGAATGGAATTGAGAGGTAAACATTTTGTGGTTCTGTTGTTTCACAGTTAAACCATTTTGTTTATAGGTAATGTTCAATTTGTGGAGTATTGTTTCAAGTATACAATGGTTAGGGTGCAAACAAAGGTATTGGCTTTGAAATTGTGTGACAGCAGCTTGCATCTCAAGGTCAGTGTTGATGCATTAAGTTTTACATCCTAATTTTTTAGTAAGTGTACTAGATCAAAGTAGTATAAGAAGTATTCGAGGTTATCGTATTTATGAGATTGTGTAAAGAAGTACCTAGGTGATACATTTCTAACTTTATTTAAACTATCAAATATGAATTGAAAATAAATCTAAAATTAAAATAAAAACTGAAAACAAACAATTAATAACTATACCTAGGTAAATCGAGTAACAATATGTGAGATAATACTAAGAATTTATGTTCACTAATTTACTTCACAGTAGGTTTTTCATATAACTGAATATATTGTGTTATTCATATGGCATGACACTGAGTTTCTACCACAAATGTGTAAGTGCTCTACTGTGCATGCTGTGGCATGGTGTTGTGGTGTAGGTCCTATGCTGCTCGCTCACGCATTGGCACTGTGGTGCAAGCATACTAGAATTTTTCTATGCATGCATGCTTCCTCCTATGCTGCGGCATGATGCTACAGCGCCCAGGTCCTAGACACTTTGCTTGCTTCTCGTCGTGGTGCAAAGCCTACTCAGCTCTTTTCAAGTCTGTTTCTTGGTTTTTTACCTTGGTTGCAATTTTTGGTATTAGACACACCCACTTAGCATTTTGATTTAAAATCATGCAAAGTCCTGTAAAACAACAACAAACACTGTGTAATTCCAAATTTGCATAAATCAAGGGTAAAATAATAAAATCTCATCCGAATTTGTCCGAAATTGATCATAAATGGTGAGTATGCCCAATACTCATCAAGTGTCAAGCAGTTACATTAACAGCAAGAGATGAAAATAAAGGAAAGGCAGCAACATCAATGCTCCATGACATAGGTTTAACAAACGTGATTTTTCACCAACTTGATGTTCTGGATCCTGTCAGCATCGGTTCCTTGGCCCAATTCATCCAAGACAACCTTGGACGACTTGACATCTTGGTAAGGAAATTTTTGTGCTTTGGTGCTATTTCAATGCCACTAAATAAAAAAAAGGGCCTGTAATTATGTATCTTTAACCAAAAGAAATCATAATTTAATATTGTATCATGTACAATGTAAATGCCTTTGGTTATCCGTTCCAAGCATCAAGGAAAACTGATTACAAGCTTTCTGCAGGTTAATAACGTTGGAGTTTCTTTAGTTGAAATTGATGAAGAAGGTCTAAGGGTCTTAAATATGGATACTAGTTCTTGGGTAAGTCGATTTTTTTTTAAAATTTTGCTAGCTTTATCAATGGGCAATTATCACATTAGAAACATAAGCTTCTAACTAAATACAATTACATACAGCTCTCAGGGCCAGGCAACCAAAATGGTCCATAGTCTTATTATGTTAGTAAGTAATGTAATAATCCTTTATTGTTGCTTTTGGATCAGATTTTATACATGTTTTTGAGTCAATCAATAGTTGTTAGTAGTGTCCTATTTTATCGCCATTTAGTTATTGAACGTGAGTTGTGTTTGCTGGATTTTAGGAAGTAGTTGTTTTTTTTCAGATTGTATTTAAGGGAGTTCAAGTTGAATAAGAAGTTGAGTTTCTTTTCCAACATTTTTCTACGCCTATCAAGTGTTTGATTAAATTCCTCTGAGACATTTTTTTGCCTTCTTTTTATTGTTTCAGCTCTATGTTTTTAACATCTGGTATCAGAGCTTGATTTCTAGCTGGAGAAGGCTTATATAACTATTTGATGGCGACTACTAATGTTGGGATCAATCCAATCGTACCGGTAATTCCCTTCTTCAAAAGCAGTGGCTATAAGGTCTAGAGCACAAAGATGAAGACACTCTTCATGTCGCAAGATTATGGGTGCTGGTAGAGAAGGGTTATGCCGAATAGGGTGTGTCACTTGAAACTCTTAAAGATGTTCATAAGAGAGATGCCAAAGCTCTCTTTTTCATCCAACAAGCAGTAGATGATTCAATCTTCCCTCAAATTTCAACACCAACAAAATCGAAGGAAGCATGGGATGCACTCAAGAATGGGTATCAAGGGACAACAAATGTGGTCACAGTTAAGCTTCAGACTCTTTGACAAAAGTTTGAAAGTTTCTTTATGAAAGATACAGAGTCAATAGATGAATACTTCAACAATTTGATAGAAGTGGTGAACAAAATGAAGAAATACGGTAAGCAACTTTCAGACCAGAAAGTGGTGGAGAAGATCCTTAGGAGCTTACCAAGGAAGTATGAATTCGTAGTGGTTGCCATCGAAGAGTCCAAAGATTTAACGGTACTCACAGTTGATGAGTTATTAGGATCTCTACAATCTCACGAAGATAGATAGAAGAGCTATGAAGAAAGCTCAATTGAAAAGGCCTTCCATACCAAAATGCATGTGTCTAAAGACAATCAAATAACACAAGAATATGGCAGCAGTAGTAACAATCGTGGAGGTAATTCCTCAAGAGGCAAAATAGGTGGACGAAGCAACAAAGGAGGAGCAAGGGGAAATAACCACAACCAGTCTAGCAATAATGGTGAGACAAGTACTCGTAAGTTTCACTGTTATTACTGTAACAAGTATGGCCACATAGAGAAGTATTGTAGGTTGAAAGAAAAACAAGCAAACTTTGTTGAACAAGAAGATAAAGGTGAATGTGAAAGTTTATTTCTTGCATGTTATACTGTTAAAGTTTGCAAATCAAATGTTTGGTATATCGATAGTGGTTGTAGCCATCATATGACGGTAAACTTAGATGCCTTCGTCAATTTAGACAAGTCAATAAAGACTAGAGTGAAGATGGGTGATGGAGGTGTTCGTGAAACACAAGGAAATGGAACTGTAAAGATCAATTCTGGAGGAACTAGGTGTATTGAAGATGTTCTTTATGTCCCTGACTTGGATTCAAACCTTTTGAGTGTTGGGTAATTTTTAAGACAGGGTTACTCTTTGATCTTTGAAGATTTCTCATGTTCAGTCTTTTCAGACAAATCAAAGAAGAACATGTTGTTCAAGGTTCCTATGGCCAAGAATAATATGTTTCCTCTGACCCTTGATGATGACAATAAAGCACTCTCAGTCTCATTAGAGGATGACAACTGGTTGTGGCATTGTAGGTATGGACATCTGAACTTTATGAGTTTAAATTTGATGTCTAAACATAATATGGTGCATGGGTTGCCTATTATAAAACATGATGCTGATGTGTGTGAAAGCTGTGTGATTGGAAAGCACCATCGAGATTCTTTTCCTAAAGGAAAAAGTAAAAGAGCCTCTCAAGCAATTGAACTGATACATGCTGATGTTTGCGGACTAATGCGCACTCTATCTCTTAATGGCAGCAGGTACTTTGTTGTTTTTGTTGATAATTATAGTCGAATGACTTCAGTTTTCTTTATTAAAGAAAAATTAGAGGTGTTGCCAATATTCAAGATATTCAGGAGCTCTATTGAGAAGCAAAGTGGCAATGTAGTTAAGACTTTACGGATAGATCGTGGTGGTGAATTTGTTTCTACTGAGTTTGACAAATTGTTTGAAAAATTAAGAATTCAGAGGCAATTGACTGCTAGTTACACTCCTTAACAAAATGCAGTGGTGGAGAGAAAGAATCAAAGTCTTGTGGAAATGGCCAAAAGTATGTTGAAAGCCAAATGTCTTCCAACAAGCTTTTAGGCAGAAGCTATTCATACTACTGCATACATTCTCAATCGATGTCCTATATCAGCCTTGTCCAATCAAGCACCTTTTGAGGCATGGAATGGGTGGAAACCAAAGGTAAAACATTTTAAAATCTTTGGTTATGTTGCTTATGTGTTAGTGTCATCTCAAAAGAGAGAAAAATTTGATGAAAATAGTGTGAAATGTATATTTGTGGGCTATAGCATGGAAACAAAAGGGTATCGCTTTTATGATCCTATTTCTAACAAATTGCTAATAAGTCGTTATGTTGTTTTTAATGAGAAAAATGCATGGAATTGGGATGAGATACATACAGGTGTTGGTTATATTCAAGATGATGAATTTGGTGAACCATTGGAGTTTATAGAAGATGGTGGTTCGGGCTCGTTAATACCTAACAGTGGTCTTTCTTCACCTAGCACTAATAATTCTAGCTCTTCTTCACTAAGCTCTTCTTTTTTAAGCACACTTTCAAGCACACCTCCATGCAAATGGAGAACATTAGCTGAACTATATGCACAAATAGAGAGATGTCAGTTTGTAAAATTGAAGAGCCTATCAGCTTTGAATAAGTTGTAAAAAGTGGCCAATGGCGTCCTACAATGGATAAGGAGATAGAAGCATTAGAGAAAAACAAAACTTTGGAACTTGTTGACTTGCCATCAAAAAAAGAAGTTGTGGGGCTGAAATGGGTGTACAAACTCAAATATAAACCTGATGGATCAATTTTAAAACATAAAGCTCGATTAGTTACCTGTGGATACATGCAGCGAGAAGGTGTTGATTTCGAAGAAACATTCTCTCCAATGGCTAGATTTGACACCATTTGGACTGTATTATCAATTGCAGCTCATAATAAATGGAAAGTTTTTCAATTTGATGTCAAGTCAGCTTTCCTAAATGACTTATTGGAGAAAGAAGTATATGTTCAACAGCCTCAAGGTTATGAAGTTTTTGGTAAAGAAATAAAGGTGTATCAGTTGAAGAAAGCTCTTTACGGCCTCAAACAAGCACCACGGGCTTGGTATGAAAGATTGATGGGCACTACATAAAAAATTGGCTTTCAAAAGAGTGCAAGTGAGCCCACCTTGTATGTCAAAATACAAGGGGCTGATGAGGTATTAATAATCTGTCTTTATGTGGATGATTTAATCTATACTGGAAATAGTATTGCTTTAATTGATGATTTTAGAAGGATTATGGTTGCTAAATTTGATATGACTGATTTGGGTCAAATGAGTTATTTTTTGGGACTGGAAGTGCAACAACTTGATGCAAGAATTGTCATTTCACAATATAAGGATGTGAATGATCTTCTTGAGAAGTTTAACTTGAAGGATTGCAATTTAGTGAAAGTTTTTATGGTTGTAAATCAAAATTATAGCTTGGATGACGGAGATGAGAAGACAGACCCTCAGGTTTATCGAAGTCTAGTAGAGAGCTTACTCTACCTTACTAATAGTCGTCCCGACATTTTGTAAGCTATTAGCCTCTTGTCAAGTTTTATGCAAAGTCCAAGCAAGAGTCATTATGGTACTGCAAAAAGGGTGTTGAGATATTTGAAGGGAACATGCTCTTATGGTCTTTTCTACTTTGATGCTAGTAACCTTGAGTTATATGGTTTTTCTGATAGCGATTGGGCAGGTTCCATAGAGGATTGCAAGAGCACTTCAGGGTATCTTTTTATGCTTGAAACAAGTATTATTTCATGGTGTTCAAAGAAGCAACCATCAATTGCTCTATCTTCATCTGAAGTTGAGTACATAGCCATTACTATAGCAGGCTGCCAAGCAATTTGGCTTAGGAGAATTCTGAAAGACATGAAGCAAAAGCAGAAGAGGGCAACAACAATTTACTGTGATAATCAGTCTACCATTGCAATGGCCAAAAACCCAGTTCATCACAACTGGACGAGGCATATCGACATTGGACATCATTTTATTCGAGAACTAGTTGCTGAAGAAAGTATTGAGCTGAAGTACTACAACTCCAATGAGCAAATTGCTGATTTATTCACAAAGTCACTCACTCTTGAGAAAATTTGCTTATTTTAGAGATAGGTTGGGTGTTGTAGATTTTTCCATTAAAGGGGAGTATGTTAGTAAGTAATGTAATAATCATGGCCAAAGGACATTTTCCCACCCATAGTTTGAGGCGGGGACAAAGTCCCACCCGCCTAAGTTTAAAAGCCTGAATTCCCACCCATCACCTAATTTTTTATTATTTTTTAGTTAAAATTACTAAATTACCCTTTTAAAAATTAAAAATTTATAATAAAAATATAAAATAATTTTTAAAATAAAAAAATTTAAAAAATTTTAAAAAATTTTGAAAATAGCCACATACCAGGCGATGCTTATATAATAAAGCCAGTGCATATTTTCCAGGCGGTCCAAGATTTTTAAATTTCAAAAATTTTTAATTTTTTAAAATTTTTTTAATTTATATATTTTTTATTTTATTAATTTATAAAATTTTAATATTAAAAAGATAAAATTACCCGGGATTATTACTGTATATCCATTATTTTTAAATAAAAAATTGAGTGATGAGTGAAAATTCAGGCTTTTAAATTTAGGCGGGTGGGACTTTGTCCCCGCCTCAAACTATGGGTGGGAAAATGTCCTTTGGCCAATAATCATTTACTGTTGCTTTTGGATCAGATTTTATACATGTTTTTGAGTCAGTCAATAGTTGTTATTAGTGTCCTATTTTGGTGCCATTTAGTTACTGAACGTGAGTTGTGTTTGCTGGATTTTAGGAAGTAGTTGTTTTTTATCAGATTGTGTTTAAGGGAGTTCAAGTTGAATAAGAAGTTGAGTTCCTTTTCCAACATTTTTCTGCTCCTATCAAATGTTTGATTAAATTCCTCTTAGACATTTTTTTGCTTCTTTTTATTGCTTCAGCTCTGTGTTTTTAACATATTAAACAGACGTATGAGAAGTCAGAGGAATGCTTGAATACCAATTATCATGGGAGTAAAAGAGTATTAGAAGCTCTCCTCCTATTGTTGCAGCTTTCCACTTTTGGAGCAAGGATAGTTAACATCACTTCCATTAGAGGAGAGCTAAGTGTAAGTTGAGTCTATTCAGTAGCTATCGTCATCGTCATCACACAAGTATTGCAATGTTTTTTTTCCATCATTCATTTTTAATAACCTAGATTCATTGACTCTTCTTATACTGTAAGAAACTTGAATCCGACATCTTAAATGTGTACTTTTCATACAGGATTGATATGACTTTAGAATTTATAATTTCCAAAGCTAGCTTTTGAACTATTGTGCAAGATAAGAGACTTTGATCCCCCTCAACAAGCTTCTGTCACTTAACACAAAACTTAAAAATAATTGGCTAATGAAACCATGATTTTGTACAGAGAATTCCGAGCATGAGCAAGAAATGAACTCGGGGATGTGGAAACATTGAGCGAAGACAAACTAGACACATTGATAAGAAAATTTTTGCATGATTTGAAAGAGAATAAGATTGGAGACAAGCGATGGCCAGAAATGTTACTAGCATACAGCATTCCAAGGCTACTCTCAATACCTAAACCAGACTTCTCGCGAAGAAGCATCCAGATATGTGTATAAACTGGGTTCATCCTGGCTTTGTCAAGACAGATCTAAATATGCATGCTGGAACAATGACTCTGCAAGAGGGAGCTAAAGGTTCGGTCATGTGTGCCCTTTTACCATATGGAGGTCCTACAGGATGCTATTTTGATCAAACCCTGGTGGCTGAATTTTAAGCTTACCCTTTCGCACTGCTAGCTTGTATACCTCTATAGTCATCTGGGTTTTTTTCTTAAAATTCATGAGAACCGTTGAGTTCTTAGGTTGATCAGAATATATCTACTCATTTTAAAAGGCTGTTCATAAATATGATTCTTATGCAAACTCTAAATTCTTTACATTGCAGAGATTATGATCCATAATCATAAAATCTGTTAAAAGAATTACGTTTCTTCGTGCATGAACAGAGATTATAATTTATGCCGAATTCTCAGACTCATAAATAGGAAAGAAACATAATAAACAGACCAAGGCCATACTCACAGATGCATTTAGAGAAAGCACAAAAACCAAGTTCATTATAAATTGAAGTCATATAGGGTTTTATACAGACAGAAGTGACAATTTTAACCTTGTTTTAATTTAATCAACTAACTCAATTAAATACAATTTTATTGTCTTTGTAACCTTCCAACCAAACTATAATAATAAACGCTTTAAAAAGCAACAAAGATTTTACATTCAATTTTTAAAATCAATTTAACTTTACTTTTTCAATCTAACTTCAAACTGTGTTGATGTTTAATACTACAATAATTTTGTATTATTATTATTATTATTATTATTATTATGTTGGTTTAGTATTAACGCAGACATTGTTAGAATATTTATGAGTGTTTACATGCTGTAATAAATATTATTCTAAGTTGATAAATGATTTTCGAGATCTAAAGATAAAATTATTGGCCACTATGAAATTTACTATTTGAGGGGTCGCAACAAAAAATGCAAGAACATCCTAGCCACGTAAAAATCCTACACAATCTAAAGGTTTCATAATTTAATTACTTGACAAGAGAATTGCTCTTAATTTTCATATGCAACCTAGAAACAAATCTTCAATTATCTCGAGTTGCATTTTTCGTCTATATTATTAAAAAGAATTCATGAAAACAATGAAAACACTTATATTATTTAAATCTCAACAGCATTTGCAATTTTAGCAGAAACAGTGAAATCCATCAAAATTAACCTTCAAAACTTAAAAACCTAAACTTTTTTAAAACCATAAAGAGATGTACTCAAAATTGAAGAAATATATAAGATGAATACAATACCCACAAACAGTTGTTGAGGCTATTCTAGTCTTTTGTATTATATATGGATTTAAATAAGTATGATATGCATGTGAGTTGATGAATTTGTTTTTAAGTTAAATTATAAGAGAAAATGGGGGTTGAATAACAATTCTAGAGGTTAGAATGCTAGTTCCATGATATTTAGACAGAACGATCAAAGAATGATTGTCCTAAGTTTTTAGAAGGTGAAACACCCCTTTGGGAGGATGGCATGCTTGTTTCAAGAGTTTTTTAGTAGAAAATTCCACAAAAAGAAACCATTATCTGAGTACTATTGTAACTTCCCTATGATCTTCACAAAAAACACAAACCTTTCCCGCTTTTGCTCCACATAGTAGACTAATCTATTAGTGGTTAATTCAAGTAGTCCTAGTCTTTTATGAGTCTGTTAAGTCCATTTCCTTTTTTTTTTTTGGTTGTTATGCTATTAGGTGTCAAGTTGTTTAGATAAGTAGAGGATTTATAGCTAAGTTGTTGTTACTAGTGTTCCACTACTGTTGTCATCTTTTATTATTTAAAGAGTATATGTTATTTATATTTTATAAGGTTTTTCAAAGGTTGTTTATTAAGAATAATAAATATTCTCATTGCTGTTTTTTTAAGTCTCCTATTCTTGAGTGAAATATATGAAGAAAAGTTTTATTTTTTTTAACACTTGGTATCAAAGCCTGATTTTGTAAGAGAGAGAATGTCTTCCAACAATAATTTCAACTAGTAGAATATTCCAATTTTTAATAGCACCAATCATGGTTTTTGGTATGTAAAGATGAAGACACTATTCAAATCCTATAATTTATGGGATTTGGTTGAAGATGGGTTTGTCAAACTTGTCAATCCAGAGTGTGCTCCAAGGTTGACTACTACACGAAGAACTGAATTAAAGGAGAAACAAAAATGAGATGCTAAAGCGTTATTAATAATACATGAAGGCTTAGTTGATGTGACTTTCCCATGAGTTATGAGTGTTGCCACTTTAAATGAGGCATAGGATATGTTGTACGAATAGTACCAAGGAATAAACAAAATAGTGATGATAAATTTGCAAGCACTCTAATAGGAATTCTAGAATTTTTCAATAAGGTCTTCAAAATCAATTCAAGATTTCCTTGTGAGGCTCTCATTAGTTGTGAATCAAATTCATTCTCTCAAAGAGGCATTGGAGGAACAAAAGGTTGTGGAAAAGGTATTGAGATGCCTTCCTTCCAAATTCAGCAGTGTTGTTGTAGCAATAGAAGAATTAAAAGACATTTCATATTACTCATTAGTTGAACTAATGGGATCAACTCAACTGTATGAGCAACATTTGAGTAGCATAATAGAAAACACCTTTGAGCATGCCTTTCAATCAAAGGTTGACATAGGGAGAAATTCAGCAAGCTAGTAACAAGGAACAAGTAGTAGGGGACGTGGTCGTAGTCATGGAAATTCAAGCGATGGAAAGGGATATGGAAGAAACTTCAATGGAGGTGATTATGCCACTGCTCAAGGATGTTCTTATTGTGGTAAGACAAATTATGTAGCTAAAAATTATTAGTATAAAAGTAAATCTGATGAAGATAAAAATACTCCTCAATGTTACAGATGTAAAAGATCTAGACACATTGCTAAGAATTCTGAGTTGAAATCAAAAGGGTAAGTTAATTATCATGAGGAGAAAGAAGAGAAAACAATTAAAAATAGCTTATTTGTTGCTTGTTTAATTGCTAATATTGAAGTGTTTGAGGATGCATGACATTTAGACAATAGATGCAATAACCATATGAAAGAAAAATGAGACCACTTTGTGGAGCTTGATGAGATTCTGAAGCCTTAAGTCACGATTAGGGACAACAACCAAATATAGGTTCGTGGTTTAGTTGTTGTTACTATGAATTCCAAATAAGGTAGGAAGTTTATTCATGACGTATTTTATGAGCTTGGTTTGGCACAAAACTTGTTAAGTTTGGGTCAATTGATGAGAAAAAGGTGTTATGCTGTATTTGATAATGATAAATGCATGATTTTTCATTGAAAAAAAGAAGAAGAATGAGTTTGATTTATTTAACAAAGATGACAACAATCAAAATGTTTCCTATCATATTTTCACAAATCACTTTTAAGGCTTTTAAAGCTTTAAGTGGCGATGACTCAATACTTTGGCATAAACGTAATGGCTATCTTAATTATGTTGGGTTGCAAATGTTGCACAAGGAAAGTATGGTGGCATGCCTTTTAATGATGCAAATCAACAGTGATGAGTGTGAGGCATGTGTCTTTGGGAAGCATCATTTTAACAAATATCTTAAAGAGAAGCAAAAAGAGCAACTAAACCATTAATGCTACTGCATGGAAACATATGTGGGCCTATACAAACACCATCACTAAATGAAACTAAGTATTTCTCATTTTTGTTAATGATCTTACAATGATGATGTGGGTGTATTGTTTAAAAGAGAAATATGCTTACTTTCAAAGATATTAGAAATAGTGATTATCACATTGAAACCATGAGTGAAAGTGGTACTAAATTTCTTTGTATAACTTGTAATGCCTTCAGTCGAAGGCATGTACTCGAAAAATTTTTCACTTTATCATTTGGATTATATTATACAATCATAAAGATAATTGAAACCTACATGGTATTGAACCAGAAGTTCTTTGATTCAAAAGTCTTTAAGTTTTGGCATAATTATCTAGGTTATGTAAGATTTACAATGATGCATAAGATTGTTGAAAATTCACATGAACATACACTAAATAATCATAAAATTTTATTGTCTAGTGATAAATTTGGTACTACTTGTTCACAAGGTAAATTATGCACCCATTCATCTATTTAATAGGCCATGTTATAGTCTTAATTGATGAATTTTGCACGATGGTCTCATAATTGTTTATTAGCTACTTTGAATGTTGCCTTCGTTAAACCATTAACACAAATTATCAAGTTGAAGGCATATTTCTTAGATTATCTGATTAAATCAATACAACTAAATAATACTAGTGAATTTACATCTAAGACCTTTGATGATTATTGCATGTATATAGGGATTGACATTGAGCATCAAATGCCTATGTCTATACTCAAAATGGAGTAGTTGAATCCTTTATTAAACATTTGTAGGTAATTACGCGTACTTTATTGCAAAGAACTTAATTACCAAATTCTACTTGAGGACATGCTATAACCTTATTTTAATCATCAATATTTTCCTTTACAATTGGTTCTTGGTCACTAACCTAATATATCTCATTTGAGGATTTATGGTTATGCTATATATATCGTTATTGCATCTCTCTAACACATTAAAATGATACCCAACATCGTTTGAAAAATCGTATTGGGTATAATTCACCATTTGTTATTGGATATCTTGAACTATTAACAGGTGATCTTTTTATTGCACATTTACAGATTGTCACTTTGATGAGACAACTTTCTCATCTGTAGGGGAAAAGAAAATGCCTCCTAAAGTTAGACATGAACTTACTTGGTACTTGCCTACCATGTCTTATCTAGATCCTTACATATCCTCAAATGAAACTGAAGTACAAAGGATGGTGCATTTGCAAATTATTACCAATAAAATGTTTGATGTTTTTGTAAATATGACAAAAGTAACAAGATCACACATACCTGCTACCAATGCACCAATAAAGATTCATGTGACTATAGAATAGTCTATTTAAGCTGTGACTAATCCATCTATTACATGCCAAAAGTGTGATGGACCTGTTGGATCAAAAGACACTATTTATAAAAAGTGAAAGGCAATAAATCAAACAAATGATACTAAAATGATTGAAATATCCACACCTTCTGGTATTTCTCCAGAAGAGATTATAGTCCTTGAAGAGACTAGAGCCTCTAAAGTGGAACAAACCCCTGAAGAATAGAGAAATGAGAATACAAAAATCTTCATAAAATATGCCTACATAATAGAAATGTGGAATTGTGAAATGATTAACATTCATGACGTATTCTCATCTGTTGTAGTCATTGGAATTATGAATGGAGATGATTTCCAACCATGTACTATGGATGAATATAGATAACGACATGACTGGCCTAAATAGGAAGAAATAATTCAAGCAGAATTAGCTTCTCTTATAAAATGTCAAGTATTTGGACCCATAGTTCACATGCCTAAAAATGCCCAACTCGTTGAATATAAATAGGTATTTGTGAGAAAAAGAACAAAGAAAATGAGATTCTCATATATAAAGCAATGCTTGTGTCATAAGGTTATTTCTAAAGGCCTAGCATAGACTTTGATGAAACATATGCAGCTATGATGAATATAATTACATTAAGATATTTTATCAATTTAATAGTCTTATAACGATTGGATATGCATCTAATGGACAAAGTTATTACTTATTTATATAAAAACTTAGATACTGATATCCACATGAAATTCCCTAAAGGAATTAAATTGTTTGAAGCAAAAAAGGTCCATCCAAGAGGCAAGTACTCTATCAAATTACAAAGATCATTGTACAAATTGAAACAATTTGAAAGAATGTGATACAATCACCTTAATGAATACTTAATAAACAAAAGGCTATGTGAATGACCTTATATACCTATGTGTTTTTATAAAAAAGGTCAGAATTAGGATTTGTAGTTGTAGCAGTATATATCGATGACATAAATTTAATTAGAACTCCTAAAAAGCTCATAAAAACTGTTGAATACTTGAAATAGCAATTTGAGATAAAGGATTTTGGGGAAAAAATATTGTCTCTAATTGCAAATCGAGTGTAGTTCAAATGGAATACTTATCCATCAATCAATTTGTATTAAAAAAAATTCTTAAAACGTTTTTTATACGGAAATAGCTTATCCTTTGAGCACTCTAATCGTTGTTTGGTCTCTTGATCATAAAAAAGGAGAATTTTGGTCTTAAAGAAGAAAATTAAAAGATATCTGGTCCTGAAGTTTTTTTTTTTTTAAATGCAATTGATGGCCTTTTATGTTTAGCCCAGTACACTAAACCGAACATATCCTCCTCAGCAAATTTGAGCTTTGCACCGACTCGTCAACATTAAAATGAAATCAAATGTATTTTTAATTACCTATGTGGAATTAGAAATTTGGAATTATTCTACTCTGTTAAATCCTCTAAAAATCCTGGTTTAATTGGATATGCAAATACTGGTTATCTTTCTAACCTTTATAAAATATGCTCTCAAACAAGATATGTATTCACTTATAATAACATAACAATATCATGACACTCCATCAAACAAACTTTGGTTGCAACATCCTTAAATCATTCAGAAATATTTTGCTCTCCATGAAGCCAATTGATAATATATATATGGTTACAATATGTCATCCATCATATCCAAAATACATGTAATCTTTCTTCTACAACAGATACTTTTTTTATAATATATAAAGACAACACAACTTATATTGTCTAAATAAGAGAAAGATAAATTAAAAGAGAGACCAAACACATTCTTTCACACTCATGAGCTCTAGTAAAGTCAAAAGATTGATGTTAAGTAAATATGCTCAAATGATAATCTTGCAAACTTGTTCATCAAGACCTCAACGACATCAAATTTTGAAAAGTTAGTGTGTAACATCAATATGTGGCAGCTAAGCAAGCAATTAGACTAATTCATATCATTCTGTTACAAAGAAAAGGGCTACTTACTAGGGGGAGCTAAGACTTCAAATGTGTAATTTTAGACAAAATGTGCAATGTACTCTTTTTTCCTTTATTAGGTTTTATCGTATTAGATTTTCCAAATAAAAATTTTAATGAAACAATTTAAGCACGTTCAACTCACTCTATAGGATATCAAATAATTATGTTTCTCTTACGAAAAATCGTAATTGTAGATGAACTAACCTACCCTAAGTAATAAAACAAAGCTTATTGAAAACTTAAGTGAAAGCTCCGAAACCTATTAAGAAGTTGATAAAACCAATTCATTCCAAGGCAAACAAACAGGTATTTCTTTCTGTCGTTTAGTCCTCTCCTTCCATCTTTCCCTTCTTTCCATCCCATGTAGTTAGTTTTTTAATCCCAATGAATTTTTCGTTATAATTATCTGTAAGCCATGAAAATCTACGTGAGTGTTATAAATGGTGGATTTCCACCGAATGAAGCAAACTTATTTAATTGGTCGTGTAAAGCGGTGAGGTCTATAAAGGCCCCCACCCCCACTTCACGAATACATAACCCTTTTTCAATTGTGAATATTATATGCTCTCCTCTTATAATATACACACATTCCTTCTTCACCTTAAAATTTTATACACTTTCATCTTTACAGTATAATTTGATTCCTCGATTTCAGTCTTCTTTCAAGTTTATTCTACTATATTCACAACAATATATATATATGTGTGTGTGTATATATATATATATGCTGGACTGGACCTTTAATGAGGTCGAGGTCCATTCCGATTATTAGAACATTGTTGGTTCTTATAGAAAAATCTAATGATAATAGTAGAGGACACGTTTTAAAATCAATTGAAAAGTGAATAAGGTATGAATCTAAAATAAAATTTTATTTAGAATTGCATTCTCCATTGATGCATAGGTTAATCCAGATATGATCCACGATGATATGGCATATAAAAAGCTTGATTAGAAGGATTTGCAGCACCAGGATTACATACTTGTATCTTCCAATCACTTGCATCTCCTGTCTTTTCATACCCAGCTCTATTGAGCAAAATTGTTTTGAACACAAGGCAAATTCACAGAGGCATCAAGAAGATTTTCCCAGCTATCATTTTCACTATCTTCAAACCTTATCAATGGCTCTCTCTCCTTTTGTCCTGGAACTACTCCTTCAGATTTTTCCCATTGGGTACCAACCGCAGCACCCTTGCTAACTACAATTCGTTTGTGTTCCTCATCTTCTGCTGACTGTGGCGTCAAGGTCGATGACGCCGATGAAAAACTCGATGATATTGACGACGACGACGACTCTGTTAGCTGCCAGTTTTCATGGAGGAAAGTCTCGAGAGCCTGAATTTGTATCTCTGGAATCCGATCAACAAATGGGCATTCATATGTTTCACACAACGCCATTGACTTACACCAATCATAGAATTCACAAAGCTGATTTGCTTGAAGAGCTGCTTTCTTATAGATCCCAAATGCCATTATGCAACTTCTGTATGGCATTTGAAACAAACTGTCCAACACGAAAACGATTTCCCGTCTAAACGTTGTGTAGCAAATGAAGCTATCCCGGATTATAAATTTCATTGCAAGTTCAACAATGAAGCTCCTGGAAGCAACCCCGCTTGGCCTGCAATCCATTACTCTGTCTAGCAAACTTTGAAGTTGTGTCAATGCTTCAATCATCCTCCCAACTTCCTTCATCTTGTCGGAGAATGTCTCGCTCTCGCTCTCCTGTGTTTCTTCATCGTATGATGCTCTCTCATCCAAACCAAAGAATTCCAGAGCTTCATCGAGCAGGTGAGCGTACGATCGGATAAATCCATTGTAATCTTCAGGATTCGACGAGGTTACATCTCGAAAGTAACACGGGTTCAGAGACAGGTAACTGTTGGTTCTAATCCATAACAACTCGGTTCGGAAAGCGCTAGTTTCAGGGAGTGCTCTTAGTAAACGGTGCAGGAGAATCAAGCTTTTGAGTGCAACTCTCCAGCTGTGAGTCTTGCGAAAACGACGAGCGAAGCTAAGAAAAAAGGATCGGAACGATGAAGGCGAGATGGCGAAGATTTTGAGAAGTTCATGAACGTATTTATCTGGCAATGCTAAGTCATCTGGGGCTGTTGCCTTAACAATGATAAGTTCAACATTGCAAAACCCTCCTGCAGTTGCAACTTTAGCATAACTGACGCTGCTGTGTTCTTTAACACAAGTGAAAAGTTGCCTAAGCCGCTTGTGCATGGTGTTTCTGAGTCAAAGAGAAAGAGAAAACAAAGGGGTTTGAAATGATCGAGAAGAAAAGAGCATGAATAATTTAGCCAGGGTTTTGTTTTATGAGGGTGAAAATTAAGCTTAGAAAATAACGGGTTGAAGTAGAAGCTGTTGTTAGTTTGTGTAGAATATGAGAAAAGATTTGATTGTAATTTCATGTGCTTTTGCTTTGGTTGGATCAAATCAAGCTACAAACAACCACAAGAAGACATTTTTTCCTGCACAATGCGGAGTATCCCATGATCAAGCACGTTTTATGCGAAGGTTTTTTGTGCTTTGGAAGCACATTCATTGAAATTTTGTGATTACACTGCTTGTAGGCTGAATTTGATATGAGATCCAATCATGATAACATAAAAGACTTTTGGTGACTTTTTTTTAAATGCCGTTAAAAGTCATCAATTTATTTTTTATTGATGTTTATACCGACATTTATTAAAATTACTGCTATAATACGATTTTTTAACGACGTTTCTTAAAATGCCGATGCTAGTACATTAAAAATGTCAGTATAAATGTGTTTTACTGTATTTGTAAAAGTGCCGATTAAACCCAATTGAAAACATTACTATAGGTCTCATCGTTTTGCCTAAAAGCAATCCATTTTCCCGCCAGCGTATTTCATTTCTACTGCACTTAACAGAGAAGCCGATCTGCAATCCAACATATTTCAAGAGCAGACCATCGTTCGAAGATATAACTCATCTCGCCAACCATGTTGTTGCCGTCATCAGTTATCTCACTGGAAGAGAGTAGTTTTCTTATTTAGGATTTCATTATATTTTTGTGGTTTTTGATATATTTTGATGAAGTCTAATTGATTGGAGGACTAGTTTGTATACATTTTGAAGTAATACCAGTACTACAATTCAATTCCTTCTTTTGAGCTGTAGTTTAGCCCGCTTGAGAGCTTTGTGAAGCCAGGAATTCAAAATAATGTATTGATTGTTGGCTGTGTGTATGAAGAACATAATAAGGACAGTAATCAGTTCAAAAATATCTTCGTTAGCCACATTATAGGATTTGTGAAGTGAACGCCTAGATGCTCACTCTTGCTTCACTCGTAAATTATTTCAATATATCTGCATTGGAGGAAGATCATATATGGATATGTGAGCTACCTACTATTCAATAATCAACATACTAGCATAAAATTGTCCCCAAATAATGTGAAAATTAAACCCCACCACTATGAAGAGGAAAAGAAACGGATTGAATTAGGTTAATAATAATTAAAAAAAAAAAAAAAAGACGAACTTAGGAAGTGCATCACTTTTGCCTTGGACACTAAATGGTATTCAGAATATGCATCTTAATAAAAAAAGATACCAGAATAAAAATGCATCATTTGATTCAGTATTCCTTGAGAAGGACTATTGTATAGAATAAGAATAGATAATTCATCTCAAGTATTTCCAAATCTTATATATTAAATGGCAATGAACACTAATAAGAAAAATCTTGGCTACTATCATAAATTAAATATATAATCAATAATGTTGGCAATGTTGATATAGCAAACTGCGATACTAATAATAATGAGTTTAACTTATGACTGCAAGAGTTTAAGATGAAGTAGAAGAAATATGTTGAAAGACTTGCTTCTATTGGCACATTGGAAGCAATCTGCAGCTAAACTTAAAAAGAAAAAATATTCTAAGTTCTTTAACAAAGTGCTCAAATTCTTTCAGGCTTGGTTATATATATGAACACCAATATATTAATGCTATATAAATTTCATTTGTTGCATCATGCTTATAACTAAATATAATAATTCATGACTTGCCTGAAAGAAGAAAACGTTGTCAAGGACTTGACGCTGGTGTCGTCCAAGCCAGTAAGTTGACTTACAATTCTATTATTCAATGATAAATAAAACCTTCGAGGCCATCTAGTAAATATAGAAAGGAAAGAGATAAAGCTATAAGAGAAGCTAACAAAAAGTGCATCTTGAATTATTCTTAAGTAAAGAATATATAATTTATTTTGCTGTAGAGGAGATGGAATTATAAGAAGTGGGAGATGCAATCATTAAAAAGTAACTCTTGTGTTTGAAGACATCTTAATAAAATAATAACTTCTGGACTGGGGAAATAACAGTTTTAGCCAACAACAATGTAAGGCCTTTTAAGAAAATTTCAAAATTAGATTCTTTGTTTAATATAAAAAAAAAAATATTGGAAAAAACAAGACAAGTTATTAATATACAAAATTTTGAATCTGAAAAATTTTAGATGTACAGCTAATAATTTTAGTTAGAGATGAAGTTCAACATACATAATCCATTCAGTGAGTTGGCAATATACGAGTTCAGTTGCTAATATGAATATATTAATGCATTAAAGAAGGGACATACGAGAAAGATATCATTCCAAATAATGTCTCAAAAGAGCCTAAATTAAAAGAATTTGACTACTTCGCTAAAGAACTTGGAATAAAAAAAACTATAATATGTCCCACATGGGAATGATATCTTTTGAGACATTCCCATGTGGAACATATTATAGTTTTAATTGAAATTAATACTTATGTATTTTAATATCACATTTAATTTCAACAAAGCAAACTTAATATAAAATTAATAGGTTTTATATAAAAGAGGTTGGTGTTTGATTTAGAGTTTCGTTACATTTTTGTGGTTTTTAGTATATTGATGAAATCCTGTTAATTATAAGGCTAGTTTGTCTGCATTTTGAAGTAATATCAGTAGTGTAATTAAATTCCTCTTTTGAGCTGTAGTTTAGCCCGCTTGAGAGCTTTACCAAGCTGGGAATTTCAAAATAGTTGAAATTTGTATTGATTGTTGGCTGTGTATATGAAGAATAGCAAGTTTCTTAAATTGGTTGCGTTATGGTCTTAGTTAACCCAGCTCTTGTTGGAAGAGTGTTTCAAAATGTTTCAACGTTGACAAAAACTATCATCTCTGGTATATGAATACCTTAAAAGGTTAATAGAATAAAGATAATTCATCAACAGATTTGGACTTTAACTATAAATTAATTAATATAGCATGAGATCCTAGTGGTATATTTCAATTCATGGGAAAGTTTCTGTCGTGCGAGGATGATGGTAGTGAGGAAAGGCTAAATAAATGAGTCAACCATTGCAAACACCCACACCTTCCCAACCAATGTAAGAAACTTGTTGTCCATGATAATTTAAAGGGGAGATGGGGTAAGATAAGGCGAGAGAGATGACGTAGAAGCACTAATCAAATAGAGTAAAACAATTCATGAAGCCTGCCCAAAAACACTTAACACTGAGACTCAACTAAGTTGAGTTAACAACAAAAAATAGTAGACTCTAAAACCCAAAATAGAAAGATCATTATATTTCGCATTATTTGGTTTTCATCTCCCTCTCAACATATTGATTTTGATAAGTTGAATCCTATAATCTAGAAGAAGAAATTCAATACATTGCAAGATCTAAACCATAAGTACACATCTTTGATCCTTAGGGAAGGTATACATTTGTCTATCGCCACCTTGTCATTGATCGGAATCTTATTATTGGAGAAAAATTAGTTTTTGTTTAGGTTGACTTTTTGAATTTATCAACGGATGAGTATTTGACTTTTATCAATGGGTGGATACTCAACTTTTTGAACTTATATGAATAAGACTTTGTCATTTAAGGAAACCTTAGATGAGAATATGTCGTTTGGCAAATTAAGAAATAAGAGTGTGAAAATACAAAGAAACAATGATTGTTAGTAACAAATTTTTGAACTAAAAAATGAGATTTAGTGATTTTCGGAACTAATAAAATGTATTAATAGATAATTTTTATGAGGTGTGGAATAGACACTATACCAAAATGATGAATAGGCAAGCTTTGACCGTTACAAACTCTGACTTGATCACCTCCAGAGTACTCATTAATAATACTGAGAACGGCTATATATCAGGTGTCACATGATGTATACCAAAGAAAAGTTTGCACACCATGTTAAACTGAGGCATGGAATTCTATTGATATGGTGGCATAGGTGAGAAACTAGGTTGTTCATATGCCACATTTGCTTGAGCATTGGAATATTGCCTAGGAGCATAACGATGGTGACAATGATCTACAACATAACTTTGACAACCACACATTTGGCAAGGACCTTTGTTGTTGAATCGGGTTTGGTTATTATTGTTCTGGTTTCGGGTTGATTGAGTAGATAGTGTTATGTTCGTATTTGTTTGGGCGCTCGTGTTTGAGGGTTTGCAAGCAATATTGGCTAAAGGTCCTTATTGATTACGTTTATCGAGATTTCATGTGCTAACAATTGTCCATCGAGTTGTGGAAATGAGACAGGTTCAGGTTTCAACTTGAGAGTCATGATGATTGGGTGAAAATCAGTCCCAATGTTACGATAAATAATTGTACCGAATTCAACTTCACTGACTATTCTACCAACAGCTCCTAACTCATCAGCAAGCACGCTGCAAATATTATATGTATTCGATGTTGAGTTGAAGCTGCGAATTTTGAGAAACAAAACTGAATGCATTAGCTAATGCATAGTATGATGAACCCAAGCCAATAACATATGGAAACACCTCTTAGGATAGAGAGGAAAAAATCCAAGATAACAGGAGTCGGTCTTTTTGGATCCAAGCTTCAAATTTAGGGTTAGGGATGAGTGTATTGGAGGGAATGTGTTTCGGTGGTGGCTAGGTTGAGCCATAAATGTATCTTGTGAGATATTGATAATGTAAGAAAGAAAGAAACTGTGTTTTCCATGCCAAATAGTTTCCACTATTCAACTTTATTGAGAAGGTTTAATGGGCTGTTATGGTAGGAGCAGCATTTGTGGTCAATGGCAAAGCAATTTGAAAGTCGTTTATAGAAGAAGATGACATGATGGGTCGATAGTGAAAGATTATCATTAAGTTAGATGCTTGAAAAATTATTAACTATAGATTAATATTGTATTTAATTAATTTAACATATATAAATAATTATTGTATTTAGATAATAATAATAATAATAATAATAATAATAAAATACTAAGACATTTTGAGTTAAATAATTGTCATGCAGATTGTAAAATAATTTTCTTATTAATAATATATTATGAATTTTTTATGTTGTCAAGTGAAAAAATTAATTAATTAAATTGTTTTTTAGTTTATTGTATTATTAAATAATAAAATTAAATAAATTGGATAGTTGGATTTTATATTATTTAATTGTTTTAACAAATAATATTAATAATAAATGATAGGGTTATGAAGCTGGCCTGCCATCAAATTATTTTTTAGTTTATTGTATTATTAAATGATAAAATAAAATAAATTCGATGGTTGGATTTTATATTATTTAATTGTTTTAATAAAATAATATTAATAATAAATTATAGGGTTAAACTCAAACTCAGTGGACTAAAAAAGATTTTCTTTGTTAATGTCTTCGTACACGTGTCACAGGTTTGTTGGTCCAACACCTAAACTCAGAGCGCAAAACCAGAAACTAGATCGTTCCATAACCAAAACAAAGCGGTTATAACAGTTCTCTCCTCAAAGTTTCAGAAAGTAGCAATCAGACCCTTGATATGGGAACAAATACACTTAAACAATTAAATATATTTTAATTAAAGATTATAATAGGAAATATTAATTAAAGTAGTTTTTTTATTATCATGATATATGATTTTTGACCATTGTTAATACTAAGCAGATGTGGAAACATTAAAACACAAAAAGTGGATTAAAATTATATAGCTTGATAAAAAATATTTTAATTAATTTCTATTATAATATACTTTTTCTATATTTTGAATTTATATTCAAGTATTTAAAAATTTAAAAAATGAAAAATTATCACAAAAATATTTTTGTATTCTTTATCTTATTATATTTCAATTTCCATTTAATTTTTATTTAAATTTTAATCTTATTATACTTCAGTTTGCATTTTATTTTTTATTTAAATTTTAATCTTAATATAATTTAATTTCCATTTAATTTAAATTTAAATTTTAATCTTATTATGCTTCAATTTCAATTTTAATATCAAATTTAGGGTTAAAAATTAGACAAAGGGTATTGGGCCAAAGTAATAGATTTCGGGGATGCATCTGTTACTATGTGAAATTATCAGGTGTCTTTGTATTTTTCATAAACGTTGAGTAGTAAACTGGCAATAAAAGGTCCAACGAGCAAGAAATTAAAAATTTCTCAAAAATTCCAAATTAAAAACATTCCATCACTTTCTTGGTCTTTCTTCTCTGCTCTAAGAAATACCCGAAAAAAAAAAATGGGGTTGAAATCTTCATACAGGAAGCTGTCGTTCGATATTCTGAGTTTTGATGATAATGAAGAAGATGATTCGCATCCCTTATTTCGCCCCATCTCCGATACTTCTCACGGCCGGACCAAATCTGATCCCGAAATCTCGCCTCCTCCGAAAAGTCGGAAGAAGAAAAGGCACAAGAAGAAGAAACCGACATCTCCCGGTTTCGCTGCGATCCCGGAGGATCCGATATTGGATCCAGATGAGAGAATTGGGAGTGGGATTATTTTTGAAGGCAGAAGCGATTTGAATTGCCATAGTAGTAGCTACAGCGGGAGTGCATGTACAGTGGTGGCGCCGAATGGTGAGAGTGGGAATACTTTGAGGCAGAGGAATGTGAATGGGACTGATGACTTTGCGGCGGAGGAGAGTCCGTTGGATGAGCAAGATCGGCGAAGTGAGACGTTGCCTAATGGAAGTAGTGGTGGTGGTGGTAGCACGAAGTTGGAGACAGCGGAGTCGTTGGATTGGAAGCGACTCATGGCGGATGATCCTCACTGTGAGTAAACGAGCCTTTTTGTTCTCCTTGTGTTTTATGTTTGATTTTATATGTGGGTACTTGATTATATTTGATCGAGTTAATTCTGGTGTAAGAAAAGCTTATGATGTAATACTACCGAATGATGTTGATCTTTTGGTTCCGATATTCGTAGAAATGTCAGCAATTTGAGTGTTAATGAATTCAATTACGTGTTGTCAAGGGTTTTTTGGGTCCCTTATTGTCGTTTTAGGTTGTGCATTACACTAGTATTGAGTTTTTTTTGTCAAGACAATTTTTAATATGAGCATCATTTGGTGATCATGCCAGGATTAATGGCAAAAGTGGCTAATGGAAGGAAAATGTTTTTGTTATTTAGAGGTAGGTGGAACAAGTGATCTTTTTAGCTATATTGGAGATAAGGAAAAACCAAGGAAGGCATTTGCTTCTAAGAATAGGTTGCCTGAGAAAAATCATTGAAATATGAAATAGGATAAGAGGAAATAAGAGATATATTATTTGATAGGGAAATCATAAGCTTGTTATAGCCTGGATGGGCACAATGAAACCTAAGATTTATCTCTTTGAGCTGAATTTATTGCAATGAGCTTTGTTGTGTTTTGATATGTATTTTCTGAAATTAAGTAAATTATAAACTAATGATGCTGTTTCACAATTTAATATTTAGCATTCATATATTATAGTTTCTGGATGCATTTTTAATTTTTAAAGAAATTTAATTTATTCAATGCCACTAGTGGTTGTTGACAGACTATTATCAAGCATTTCTATCTTCTACTTCCCGTTTGATTTTTCACAATTTTTCACTGTTAGGTACTTATCCAATAGAGCAGTCACCTTTGAAATACTTCATGGAAGCAATGTATAGTGGAAATTCATTGCAGAGCACAACAACAATTGGTGATGAGAAAGAGCGACAGAGAGTATATGATACCATTTTCCGCTTGCCATGGAGATGTGAGCTGGTAACTTTGGCTTGTTTTTTTATACTCAGATGAAAAGTGAACAATCTGTTAAGAAGTGATGTATAACTATTCACTTTTTGTTGCATGATTGAGTCATTCATCTCTTATTTTGGTTTACTTTCAGTTTCATTACATGTACAGAACTTTTTTCCTTGAATTTAGTTCCACCGATGTTCTGAAATAGTACACTGCTTAGTTTGCATTGGCAATTATTCTCTTTTCCTCCCAGAAACATTTTGGAACTTTCGAAGTTTGACACTGAAATGACAGCCTGAATTAAGGCATTTTAGTAACTGATAGTTGGTAAAATGATGTATGGGTGCTTATAACATTGTGGTTGAGATTCTTAAGCATTTTTTTTTTTTTTTCAGATTATAGATGTTGGCTTCTTTGTCTGCTTGGAGTCATTTTTGTCGTTGTTAACCATCATGCCAACAAGGATTCTGATGATTCTTTACAGGCTTCTAATTAAAAGGTTTGTTTACTTTGTTCAGCCTCTTTGAAATGAGCTTGAATATCATATTTTTCTAATTTAAAATTTTAAGGATTTATCTCTATAAACAGTCAATAGATACATACATTTCAAGTCTTGTTATGGTCGAATGTGGAAATCCTTTTTACACCTTCACTGTAAAAACTGATAAATGATGTCTCGAGATACAAAAAAGTCTGTTCTACACAAAATATTTAGTTTGCATTATCCAACTAATTTGTATTCAAATATGATGGCAGAGCATTTGATTTTTAGGTAATTTCCAACGACCTTCCCTCACATTTGAGGAAAAATCAATTGCATCCAAAAGTTTTTGAATTATAGGGAGACCTTCATTTAAAAAAAAGTAATTCAAAGGCATTAATCTGATTTTACACATATAATAATAATAATAATAATAATAATAATATGTTAAAAGAAGTTAAATGCCCTAATCCCCTTGGGGTATGGTAATTAAAAATTTTTTATTAAAAAGGTTTTCGGGTTATAAGGAGAGCTCCCCCAAACCTCAAGGGGGTGATTGCAAATCATTCATTCTTATAATTTTTCTTTTGATAAACCAAAATTTGTGAGGTTTGTTTCTCTAGTTGTTGCTGTGTCAGACTGATTTGTTGATTTGATTTGTAAGGATAGGGAGGAAATGTTGTGTATTTTATAGTTTTGGAATTTGATGGTTTGAAGGTGGATAATATTTGGGTAATTTTAATTTGCCTTACTGGGTAACAAATTGTTTCTGCATGTCAGCAGCAATCCAACTAAATGTTTGCGACTCACACTTCTACAATTTTTTTGGATAAAATTGATGAAGATATTACGTAGTGAATCTTGCATATGTTTACTCACTATACCATTTCCAAGATACTAAGCATTTTGTTTGTCAGTTGGCTACATAATTGAATCTTCCTATCTTTCTCTCTTTTTACATGTTACAGTCATAGTATGATGAAATATTTACGGAATAACCTAACCATGCTTCTGGCAGGCAGTTTAGTAGTCCTTCTACCACTGTACTCTGTGATTTTTCTTGCTTCATTGTGCTGGCTTGTGGAGTCACCCTTTTGGAGCGAACAGGTGTAGTAAGGATTATTGAACTTTACTTTTTTGTGATGTTAGAAGATTAAATTATGTTGGCCACCCTTGAAGTACTGCCAGTCCCACATTAATTTAACAACTTAGTGCTGAACCTTACACTTTGAGGCTTGTATGTTAGCCACATCTTCTGTCAGCCATTGCTAAAATGTTTAAAACAAGATGAAGAGAATAATATAGTTTAATGACGTTCTTTTTTTTATTCCTCTTTATATTTGTTTGTTTCTTGTCTATGGTTATTTCATAAATAACATTTTATATGGTTGCATCTACTGTTAGTGATAGCAACGTTGGAATTCAGCTAAAAAAAAAAAAAACTATGGTTTGAGTTTGGTACTCATTTGGTGAATGTTCAGCCAGTGAGAGAGAGAGTGGTTTTGCTCTAGTAAAGGTGGGTCCTTGATTTTGTTCATTATTTTATGGGACAGCCATTTCCCAAATAAAAATCTTATTGATTTTTCTATTCTGACAGTTACCTGATTTTGTACCACAAGTCTTGAAAACCGTGACCTCCCTTTGACTATAAATATGGGTGCATTACAAGTGCAAAATAGTCCTATTCATTTTCCCAAGAAATTCAAGCACAAGAGGTGCAAAGCTTGGGTAAGAGAAAAAGTGAATTTTTGAATGTGAGAGAACATTTAATTTTTAGTTGGGCTTATCACAACAGTTTGGATTCTCCCTTTCTTCTCATTACAGTTCAGATCCCTATGTCTGACCTTTGTCTCTCTGGGTTTATTGGGCAGAGAAATTTTTTTTTATGATTAACATGAATTGAGAGTCAAGTGTAAATTAAGGAGCTATAAATTTCCATTAATCATATAATTCTGTGATGAACTCATAGCCCAGTTGAAAATATGTTTTGTCACTATGTATAGTTTTCTTAAATCTTGAGTGTGGCCCCTGTAATTTACTCTATTAGATATGGCTGCTAATTAGTTGAACTATATGTTATGAACTATTAATGATGCGTACTTATGGTATCCTCTGATTAGTTTTACCAGATGGTGAATATCACTATCGTTTTTGTGCATGTTTAACGCTATATTTTTTATTTCAGATATTAGTTTAATTTATCACATGATTCGGGGCCAAGGAACAATCAAACTCTATGTGGTGTACAATGTCTTGGAGGTGAGAAATATTTAATGAAGTTTGGATTTTCTTGCTTCTCAGGAATATGAGCTTTTCAGTTTAAAACTTTCTCTTGAAATTCAGGAAAAAGGTATTTCTCAATTAAAAATTGTAAATCAGATAAATTGGTTATCCAACAATTTATTACCTTACTTGAAAAGGATTTCTGCTTGATCAACAGTTCAACAACTTATTTCAACAAAGAAAAGAAAGACCATGAGCATCTTTTTGTCAGCTGGATTCAACTAAGTATGAAAGACTGCTTGCTATAATTTTATTGTAACTAAGATTTAGATAATAAGAGTAGCAGCATCTTGGAGAGATGAATTGATTTCTATTAATACTTATAGTTATTTTGTGTTTTAGGGGTTTGTGCTGATTTATGTGGTTTATTCTGTTCATGTAGAAATGATTACTCAGCGCAGTTTTTATAGGATTGTTAACTGTTCCTTGGCTTTTCCACTCTTTTTTGACACCTAGTCCACAACTTCTACTTGTTATATTATATTATTTTATGTATATTAGTTGAAAAAGAAAAAAGAGAAGAAACCAAATATCATCAAGGGAAAAGAGAATGTTAAAACTTTATATGCTAATTGAAGGGTTATAGCCTAGCAAGGGTGAGGGGTTCATCACATTTGGAATGAACTATTGTATGCGGTTGACCCAACCTAGATCACGTATAATGAATAGGCATGGATTTCTTGGAAATCATCTCATCATATTTTTTTTGTTAGCTGACTTCTTTTCTTTTATAATGTGGCTCAAAGTGAAATTTAACTTTTTCTTGATCTTTCAGATATTTGATAAACTAAGCCAAAATTTTGGTGGAGATGTATTGGAGACACTATTTTACTCAGCAGAAACACTTGCAAATTGTTCAGAAGAAAACAGGAGCTCCTGTATTTGGAAATTCTTTTGTGACCTAGCATTAGCTACAGCTGCTTCAAATATCCTTTTTGTTGCAGTGCTCTTTTTCCTTTTGTTGCTTGCATATTTTATTTTCCCATCTTGGCTCCTTAACACTTTCTACTATTTCATTCTTTTATTTTATTAGCTCAGGCAATTACTTTATCAACTTGTATAGTTGCTCACAATAATGCTTTGCTGGCTTTACTGGTATCCAATAATTTTTCTGAGATAAAGAGCAGTGTGTTCAAACGCTTTAGCAAGGAAAACATTCAAATACTTGTGTATGCTGGTGAGTTTCCTCTTTACACTCTTTCTTGTACGGTTTAATTAGATCATCGAAGTTACTGTTCTTTGTCCTTTCATACCTTTGTATATAATAAAATACTTGTTTACTTTACAGAATAACATTAATTATCTTTATTTATGTCTTGCATGCACACTGTGTTCCTCAATGTGCCATAGTTTTATAGATGCATGAGAAAACTAATTTGATTTTTTGATGTAGACTTGAGTTGTTCAATGTCCGCCCACACAGTCCAGCATTGGATCACTAAACTCAGAGGAATTGAATGCTATGAAAATTTCAAAATTTTCTTAAAATTTGGATCTGCATACTCTGATCCATTATTGAATCTTTATAGTGGGAAAAAGTGTCATTAGGTTGGGTTGGGTGATAAAGAACCTAGAATCTTAATGCAATTCATTTTTATTCTGTGGTACCCATACATAATTCAGAACTAATTAGGTCTAACCCAATCATAAGTTAATCTGACCTTTTCTTTTCCTTGGGTAATGCTGAACTGGAGTTGGACAAACATGCATATCCCTATATTTGTGTGATCATGTCAAGGTTTTGTTCTTGTTCGTTTGTTTCAAATGATTATTTTGCCTTCTAAACCATAACCTGAAGTGTCTACTTTAATGAACTTTGGACCAGAGAAACAAGAGATTATATGATGATACATCAATTGAGAGTACAGAATGAGATCTTTAGCAATTAAACTGGTTGTGAGTGTGATCCATAAAAAGAAAAACTAGGATTTGTTATTCTTTTCCAAGTTTCTCATCAGCCAAAAAAATATTAAACAGAAGAATAGAAAGAAGAAGGGATGGATTAAAGAATTCCTTGCAAATAACCATGTCTGCACCCTCTCCCTGTTGATTTCAATAGAAGCACTCATTAGTTCGGTCTCTCGCTGTCCCTCTCTTCACAATTGCCCGCCTACCTTGGGTTAATATGTGAAATACCATTTATACCCATTTCTATCATTATAGTTACTTGCTTATCCAGTTACAACCCAAATTAAGTGAATGGCAGGAGTTGTAGCCTCTGTATATCATTAACTGAAATTTCTGTTCACCCCTATATCCACTTCTTGCTGTTGGTTGCAAGTGAGATTCCAGTTCTTTGGCCTATTGTTAGTTGGGCTTTCTCCATCAGGGGAGGATGTTATTGAACAAACACACTTTACATAGTAGAATCTCCTTGATTCAGAGGATGAAATATTGGACTGCTTTAAAATGCATGGCTGGGGTTAACAAGCCTTTCTGTTTTGTTCATTTGATTGAAGTTTCAGTCTTTGTCTTCTGTATAACATCATTTTGTTGCCTTACTGAACTGACTAATTAACTTTGTTTACATATTAACTACTGCTGAACTAGTAGAAAGAGAAGAAGCTCAAAATTAAGAAATAATTTAACATTTTGAGCCCTTAATTAATTTATGTTCTGCTAATTATTATTATCATATCTCGGTGGCATTTTGTAACTATAATATTTGTGAATTAGAGTGGCATATATATTTTACTTAAGGTGAGAAAGTTTCGGCTCTGTTATTGCTTCAATAAGTCAATATGTAATCTCTGTATTATCATTTGTATGCTGTGTTCTGGTGCATTTATGCAGTTCTTCAATAATGCTGTTTTGCTTTGCTCATGAACAGATTCAATTGAGAGATTTCACATTTCAGCATTTCTCTTATTTGTTTTGGCTCAAAATATTCTGGAGGCTGAGGATCCTTGGTTTAAAAGTTTTATTTTTGTAAGTTTACTGGAAATTTTTAGAACTCCATGCTGTAGAAGGGCATAACTAGTGTGGTTTTCTTATGTGCTTTTGTTTTTACTCACAGAACGCTCTTATGGTTTTCATATGTGAGGTATTAATAGATGTTATAAAGCATTCATTTCTTGCTAAATTCAATGGCATAAAGCCCATTGCTTACTCTGAGTACCTGGAAGACCTCTGCAAACAGGTAGTTCCTGAATTGTTGAAAAACTTATTCTAATTTATGGCTTTTTTATTTTTTCTCCTGGATGGTCTGTTCATGTTGGCAATATCTTTTCTTCTCTCAGACTTTGAACATAAAAACTGAGAACGAGAAGAAAATGCTCACTTTTGTTCCTTTGGCACCTGCTTGTGTGGTAAGTACTGATACTGTTTTGCATGGTGTTATGATATGTAAGTATTGATATTGTTTTTTTATTTAAGTAATGCTTTTGTTGACAATAGATCATATTGTGTCCAAAAGAGGTGACATGTGTATATCCTGAAATATATATTGTTAACATTTTTTTTTTTTTTTTTTTCAATTTATTATTTTATGAAATTAATTGATTGCATGCGATGAACAAAGAACGTGGAATCATTGAATTTTGTTTGCTTGGCTTTTCATTTTAGTTGGAGAGTCTAAATGATTTCTCTAGTTATTTTTATCAACTTGTTGGTCTAAGGTTTTTAAGGGGGTGATATGTGTTTTTGGTTCTTAACTTTCAGGTCATTCGAGTGTTAACTCCTGTATTCGCTGCACATCTGCCTTGCAATCCTCTTCCATGGAGGCTCTTCTGGATTTTTCTCTTAACTGCCATAACTTATGTCATGCTCACAAGTCTTAAGGTGATGATCCGCATGGGTCTACAGAAACATGCTACATGGTATGTTGAAAGGTGTCGCAAAAGAAAACACCATCTTCACTCTGATTAATTTGAAAAGATTTTGCTACAAATACATAATTCTGCATGTTTGAGTGCCACAATCTTCCTTCTGCCAAAACTGTTTATGATTTGTAGAGAAACCTTCCGGGTTTACACACGATCATGAATGGGCATTCTTACACAGCTAGAGCAGCCCTTTTTACGGTTTGAGATATTATTTGACACGGCATTTGGTTCCATTTTTTATATGAGATAGATGAATATTTCTTGATAATGGGAACCATCACTGTACACAAATTTTACAAGAAAATTTTTTGTTTGAAATCAATCAAATCTGAGTTATGGGAAGGAGATTCACTATCTCCATCTAGAGTAATTTGTTTCCTTTATGCTAATTTGTAGGCTTTGCCCATGAATACCAAAGGATTTTATTTTCTATATCTGATGAAACTATAGGAGGTATTATTTATGCATTTCCTTATTGTGAAAATCAGACCCCAAAAAAAAAAAAAAAAACCACAATTCTTATTATGTGGTTTTAGGTGTATATATGATTTGGTTTCAGAAATTTGAGCCCATGCCAATTGAATTTGGCTCTAGGGTCGTTTTATTGTCACATCAAATTTTAATTTTAATTTGAGAAAATCTTTTTTAAAGACTTATAATTACGAAAATAACTAAGAAGATTATTATATATTTTTTCAGATTATTATTTAACTTGTTATTGTCTAAATATTTTTAAGTTATAAAATTTTTACCCATGAAAAAGGGCTAATAGCACATATTACCACTATTATTTGATAAATCTACCATTGAAGTTTAATAATTTGTCGATTAAAATACAATTATTTTTTATTTTTTTTGTATTTAATTAAAATACAGTTGTTGATATTAACATTTAAAAATGTTCATGCAAATTATGTATACTAATGAGAAGTATGCGAGACTATGCCAAATGCAAAAATATGATAGAGGTAATTGAAATTACTGGAATCATTTTGTATTCATTATGTATTATAAGTAGGTAGATATGATAATTCAAGTTATCAGATCATGTTTATCTCATATCAATTTAGGTTTCAGGCTAGAGACCCTCAGCTCTAATCCAATTCAAATTAGAATTATGTTGAAGTCTCTCGTCTCTAGCTTGACTTAAACCATATTCAAATTAACTTAATATAACTGGAATTGTTACAAAATCATCTATTATTTTTTCTCTAAAGAGTATTTTTAGTATTTTAATTTCTTTTCTAATTTACTTTAATTTATTATTAACAAAATACACAATATATTACTTTGTCGTGTGTACAAATATTAAAAAAAAAAAAATTACAAAACAATGCCCTTTAAAATATGCCAATAATCGTTGTAACCAAATCTCATTCTTATTACCTAAAAATAAAATTAAATAAAATTTTTAGATAAAAATCAAGAAATCAGAATAAGTATGACTACATGCAAGGATTTCAGCTATTATTGATATTATCTTTCAACATTTCTTCAGTTTGCCTTTAACTAATCTATTATAGTAACATTTCTCTAAATATTTGGGTCAATTTAAATTTGTTTTGTGTCGATTTGAATATGATCTGATTTAGTTTATTGTCATGTTGGGTTGACCAAAACTAAATTTCATGTTAAAAAACTTAATTCTAACTCGATTTTTTTCACATCGTATTATGTTGGTTAACGAATCATCTTGTAAATTGTTGGCTTTATAAGTAAGGATAATTATGAATTCAAAAGATTATACGAGTGAAAAATAAACACAAGAAAGTGTTTTAATGTGGTTCACCCCATTGCTTAAGAGTTTATGCTCACAATTATGTTAGTTGCGACTTTGGAAAAATTTTTTGATTGAGTATCGATTGTCTAATTCAAGTAGAATTGTTCTTGGATGCCATTACCTCCATTTGATCATTTATATTTATTGGATAAGAGATACAGTTATATATAGATACAATATTGAAGCACTTTTAATACAAGATTGAACTTAGAGGTTTATTCTTATTTGTGCAAAAAAAAAAAAAAAAATGTGATTATGTGTAGGACACCACAGATGTGTATTACTGTTCACTGTTTTATATAATATAATAATAATAAATAAAGAAAATAAGGTCAATAATACCCAACCGAAATGCCTAAACTGAACTGATATATCGCAGCGGAAAAACTTGTGGTAAATGTATACATACATATACATGCCCAAATAATACTTTCATATATTAAAATATTCGCAAAATGAGTATGATATAACATGTGCAGTTACATGCAAATAAAAGCTGTACAAGCATGCAAACCGAAGCATGCTGGAAAATAAATACAAACTGATCCTAGATGGCAGCCAACTCCTCCTTCCAGCCCCCAACACTTACCTGCAAAAGAAAGGAAAGTAAGGAGTGAGTGATACATTCACTCAGTAAGCACTTCCTATCTCTGATCCTAAACCAATCCTTCTTGAAGGATTGTCATATCATCTCTTACAGAACATACTTACTCTGGCGCTCTCATATTCACTGACCGGATACTACCTCATGCCAGATCGTAAAATATGTATATGAGTATGCGTAAACAACCTAGAGTGAAGAGTAATCCGAGCAGTCGAACTCGACTCACTAATCTCTCTTACTGATACTCATTATCTTTACTGTTCTGTTACTGTTACTAGCTTTCTGAAATTCACGTTTTATTACGTGGCTTTTCATGTTCTGATGTTCTACTATTCGTGTCTTTTACACGTTGTTTTATATTCTGTTCATTTACTGTTCTTACTGTCTTATCATTCTTTGAATGATATGCTGATATGTCATATAATAATGACATGCTATGTAGTATGCTGAAAACATAACTAGGCCTGGGCCTGTATACTGAAAATAGTTTTCTGAAAATTGTTCATGAAAACTGTTGTTGGATCCTAGGATCTCATAACTGAAAATCTCATAAAAGCTTTATCTGAAAGCTATGCTGAAAACTGTGTACCCTGAGGTATCATCCTATGTTGAAAACTGTGTTGTACAGACTGATGAATACAGGGATTAGGCACCCTGGCCATATGAGTTTCCTATGTAAACACGCGTCATAAACTGTATGGGTCACGTGATGCCTCAGGCTTTGGCCTGAAAATTGAACTGAACTGAGCGTCTCATGTTATACTGCATCTGATCTTGGGATTAAGAAACCTATAATCTACTACTGAGTAACCCGACACATGCCAATACATAGGGCTAGTAATGAGCATATAGCTCCTAGTGCAACGGGCGCTGAAACTCACAAGTGCCCTCTCGTATTCACCCCTGGAATCTATGTTTTTCAACTGAAAATATGAATTCAGATCCTTGGATTCATTTTTGAAAACATTGTATGACATGTCATGCTATGTTGTATGTATGATGCATCATGTATTCTTATTTGAGCTCATTTTACTGTTTTCTATCGCTTGGATAGCTTTTACTATGCACATTTCTCAATTTAAGCTTATTTTCTAATTTCTGCCTGACGCACGGGCGTGCATGCACTTGCACAGGACCGTGACCCTATCGTGCATGTGGTCATGCATGGTTTTGGAATTTTCATGCAATTTCTCATTTTCTCTTGGTGCACGAGCATGCATGAACTATGCACGGTCGTGACCCTGTAATTTAGGGCACGCACAGCTACGTGAACACGACCGTGACCATATAGATAATGTAGTGCGCACAGGCGTGTGCTATGAGTGCACGAGTGTGCGTCTTGCTCTGCACTTGCGTAACCCCTTGGAATCAACTCAATTCCCAGCCAAATCGCATACCAAATGCAAAATAAAAATATCTCACATGCAAAGCATTTCATATAAGCATAATTTCCCTTTCCATAACTTCAAATATCATATTCAACATCCAATCCATGGCATAAACATGTATAAACACATATTCTCACACAAAGCATAAATATATGCATCAATCATCGTCATAATCATCTCAAATCATCATATATGCAACAAAGCATCATAAGTAGGCTGGAATCGAACTCATCTCAACCAAAACATGCATCAAACATACTCAAAACGCAAGGAAAAGAGGTAAGAAGCACCTACCTCTTGACATGCTTTCTCTCTCAAGAAAACCGAAGGCTCAAGCTGGATTGGACGGTCCTGGAAGCTGCACTTCCCTCCTAGGGTTGATATTCTCTGAAATTGAAAGGAAAACTTTAGGTGAAAATGGTTTGGAAACAGATAAGCACGACTTAAAACCAAGACAGTTGGAAATTATTGCATGCACGGGCGTGCATCTCTCATGCACGATCGTGCATGATAGGAAAATTACAAAAATGCCATTTTTCCGTGCTCGCATGCAAATCCACTCAAACGGATCCATGCACAAGCCACCAAACTCTAAAAAAAGCTCTATTTCACCCCAAAACTTACTCACAACCCTAAAATTCTCAAAATTCTCACTCTAACCCCAGATTAGAAGGCCTAAAAAACCAAACTAACCCTAGGATGTTACATTACGTGATCCCAATTTGGAAGGAGATGATGGTTTTTTTCATGTATATATAGGTTGGAGATAATATCATAGATGTCAAAGAGATATACATCAATTGGAGTTCTTCTTACTGTCTTTGAGTGATAAAATTTCTACTTGCATTGAGTTGATTTGCTATAAGTGACATGGTTGGTATGTCATTAAATAGCTTGTCATTGATTAATTACCTTTTAAATGTTATGTTTGTGAGTGTAACACCCCCTTCATGTGACACCAATTGTTAAGTACTACAAGTAAAATAGTTATTTCTTTACCTTTACATTTATTTTATAAGTTACGACTTTAAGTATCAAAATTAGAATTTTTAGTTAATGAATGATCGTACATGGAGGATGCATGCCCCATTCACCTAATACCAAGTTGGATTAAGATGTAAACCATGTCACGTTGTATAAATAATTTGCACACTATCTTGCATGTTCAAGAATGCACACCTATGCATCCATGTCTAGAAGAGGAATTCATGCAAGACACATATCTAAATTTTAAAGGGATTAAAACCCCTTAGGATAAAAGTCTATCTAATAACTTTTCTAAGTGGATTTTTTATAAGGAAAAAAGAGCAAGATTCAGTTTCAAAGCATCAAACTAAGAACCTAATTAGGCAAGTTCTTGGTTACCTCATAAGTGCCAATTTTGAATTCTATAAAGTTTTATACATATGAAAGTATGATGGTTAGTTCTTACATTTAATATCTTGCCTAAAGATTTATGATTTTGTGTAATAATGGTGGACAAATAAGTTTAATGTTGCATAGTATTATGTTCTTGTGATGTAAGGATATTTGATGTTATGTTTACAATAAAATATGATGTTAGTTGAATCCGAAATTTATGGTATTGATTGTTATGAAAATCTTGGCATAATTATTAAATGATAATGGAACCTAGGAATGTGATGATCAAGATGTTTTGTGTTAATATATGTTTTGGGTATATTAGTATGTGAAATTGTGTTAAATTATATATGGTTTCATTAAGGTTGGATAGGTTGCATGAAAGATCAAATACGCCATAGTCATACATGTTGAGGGCATGGTTGTGACGTGCTTAAGGATTCATGAAAAAGACATGAAGTTGTATGCTTATACATCTTATCATGACTAGTTTGGCCATAAAGGGTCCAATGAAGGGATGCACGACTATACACTCACATGCTCGTGCAATTAGACTACTAAAGAAAAATGTTAAGCTTTAAAATTGAATGTTCATAAATTAGTCTAGCATGATGGAGAATCAGGGTAAGTAGGAGTACCAAGAATACCTAGGTAGAAAACTTACAAGTAAGGTATAAGATAAGAGAAGGTGAAAGCTAGATTTGAGCTTGACTTAGTTTAGCTTGAGAAGCATGCATGTATAGACATGCACATACTCTAGTTTGGTTAACCTTGGATTTCAGTCTCGCTTATGAGTCAGTATGTATCATAAGGATCATTTTAAAGGGGCACTTGTAAGATATCCTTACACGCCTATAATAAGGGCACTAAGAGTCCAAAATAAGACACATCCACTAATAGGTGGGTGTATAGAGCCATGGTAGGCCCAAGACTGAACATAGGGTTAATAGTAATCCAATAAAGCATGTAGGGAAAGAAGGATCATTTACATGGCTAGAGTGTATACTCCTTACTCGTCTCAGTATGATCAATATAATCAGAGTTAAGGTTGAGTTTAAAGTTAAGATCTAGTAAAGACAAGTTAATTTTTTTCACCTTATTCATTAAGGATATAGAGTCATTAAAGTGTAGGATCCAAGTAAATCCTAGATGTTAAAGTTAAAGAGGGAATTAAGGTTCAAAGTTTAAAATATAAGGTTAAGTTTTCTTATTTATTGAGTAAATTTCACTTATTTCCTTACTTTTCATTATTACAGGTTACATGGTCATAGTGGTTATAAGGCAAGGTGCAAGACAACAAATATAAGCTTAGTAGGGGCATTTTAGTCATTAAGATATCAGTTATCTATTGATGTTCATGGACCATGCTTATGCTACACATAGTTTGTTTAGGATTTCTATAATATATAATAGAGTTGAATTAGTGATTTGAGATAATCTTACGTGTTCAGTTATTTAATAATAATTGATGTATTTTTTTTATTATGTGGTGTGATTACAAATTGATTATTGTTTAAGAGTTGTAATTGCATGCTCTAATGGTCAAGTAGTTGTAGCATCTTTTCTCCTAAGGCAGTACTTTTGGAGGCAGGTATTACACTTCAAAAGTACTACCCTTTAGAGAGAAGAGCTATAAACTTAAACTAAATAGGCATGTAAAACTTTACCACATACAATCATTTATTCATAAAGTCAATTAAAACTTTCAATATTAACCTTCATTTATCAAAATAGTATGAAACATTAGTGGAATGTCATACATAAAACCAAACATCCACTGTATGATGTGTGTAGCAAATCTGTAAATAGTTTATACATAAATTAATTAAAACATAAGATCTAACAAGAAAATACCATAGTCCCTATGCTAGTTTTATGTTCGTTAACCTTTTTTAGTACTATAGCCTTTAAGATCATCTGTACTTTCAAACAAAGGAAGTAGAAAAATGAGTGATAAGTCACTCTATAAGTAAAAGATTCTACCTAAACTTTTTACTTAATCTTCATTTAACCTTTGGTTTAACCACCTTAACTTGGTCATCAAGAGTACACTTTTGGACTCCATCTAAAATGACTTGAATTTTATATTATACATAAACTTTCCTAAGAAACTCTATGGTCTTAGGTTTTCATTCTAAGAAACACTATAGTCCTATATAATCGTCTAAGATGCATTATAGATCTTCTACTAGAAATACTATTTATACCATAAAGTCTCGAATAAAAGTACTTAATTGAATAGAATTTGAACATTTATATCCATTAGATTAGGTTAAGATAGGGATTTGACACCGTGACCATGTGAATTATCATAGTCTCAATTCTTAACACCATTTGACTATTATAACATATCTAGGCTTTCTGTGAGCCAATGCACCTTATTATGGTATCATGTCCTACTATGGACCACTATGTCTTATTATAGACTATTATACCCTACTGTAAAAAATGTCTTACTATATGCAATATAGGAAGACAACCTCACAGATGCCCCACGAAGGAACCCTTATAGAACATATTCACTTATGAGAGAATTTAGTCTCATGTGCTAATTGAAAGAGATATGCATATGGATAAGCATACATGTATCTAGAGCCATTTAACTTAACTTAAGCTTGCTTAACTTTGACCCTAACTTTCCTTTATGCCTTATGGGTTGTCTCTTTTCCTTTGCATGGTTCGATATAACTATGTACCTTATATGTCCTTACTATCCTTCAAGACAACTTCTTTAAACTTGGGTTCAAGATTTAGCTTAATTCTTCACATTTCTTTAGATGCATGGTTCCACATTGTTAGGTAAACAATTGTGCATCTTTTCTCTTCATGCATGAATTAACCTTTCATGAACAATTTTACTTGTGACTTTATGTATGGGCATGCATGTTTGGGAGCATGGCCTTACTTTTATTCCTTATACATAACTTACCCATGCACTATTCCTTTAATCATGACACAATGTATGAGGGTGCATGTCTTATGCATAGGCATAAGTCCTTTGCCATGAACGACATTTATTATCTTCTTCATGGTTATGCTTAAACTAAAAGGTAAATTCATAATTATTGCTCACCCCTTTCTATATGGTCGTCTATGACCTAATCTACTTGGTATGGACGAGATAACATATGGGTATGCATAACTCGTTACACACTTACACATGACATCGTTCCATTAAATTTTAATGTAAGTTATTATCATGCCTATTCTTGGGATAGTGGTGCATGTGTGTATAAATTATTGTAATTAGCTTGTTTCTACTTGTTCCATGCCAAATCTTATCATATCAATTCCTTAAAGTCTCTAATATAGTTTAGATTAAGAAAGTAACATAAATATGCCTTAAATAACATATCACAACCACTAAAATCCTAACTTCATTTATAGGCTATTAACATCCAAAATCATCCTTAGTTGTATTCATATTGTCTATGAATGCTACATCTCTTTTACTATGGTTATTAACTTATTAACAAATCAAACATAATATATATATTATCTTTCTATCTAATCATAACAATAGGCCTCTTAAAACATGTCCATATTTCCATCAACATAACAAGAGATTCAAATTCATCCAAAAATACTCCTAACAAATAAATTTTCATCACAAATACTTTAGATTATAAAAAATTAAATAGGCTCCTACTTACTTGAATGCCTAAGCAAACAAATTTAATGCAACTTTATCTCTCTCATGGTGGACCCACAAGGAACCATCCTTTGAATGTTGACATCACTATTGTAATAAAAAAAATAGACCAACCTAGATTTCCTTTTCTCTATCTCTAGAAAATAGATTAAAAAGTATCATATTTTTATGGGATAATATCCTTCAAAATATGATAATATATCTTATATAAAATTTCAAGTTGAAATGCATGCATAGGCATGCCTCTTGCCATGCATGGTAATATGTCACTTTAAAATTTATAACATGGTATATTATCCAATAACTGATGTTGTATCAAATGAAGAATGTGTTCTCTTCAAGCACAATTATTCACTAACTTAGAAACTTAATAAAACACTTAAAACCTATGCAACAATCATACTTAACCATAAACATATACAAAATGATAGTTTTTCCCTTGAAATGTACCTATAGGTGTTATAGTAAGTTTGGTCAAAAAGAGTTTTACAATATAACGAAAACCATCATTATATATATTTTTAATTCATATCTTGAAATACACATTTTTTGCGTTTTCATCAACAATTACCCTTCCAGTTTCATGGTACCCAATTAGGATATGATAATTCATGTGTTTGTTAAAAACTCTATAAACCTACTTCATTAATTTTTTTCATAATAAATATATATTTTTATTAAATGGCTAAAATAACCTTATTTTAAAAGATCTTATTAGGTTATATTTTGGAGGAGATTCATTTATGCATGATTTATGATTTTGGATGCTAGCAACTCAAACAAGAATGACAAGAATAAATCCATGCAATGTTCACAAATGATGTCCAAGTTTTCATCCCTAATGCATGGCATTTCAAGGAGCTTCAGTTTATTAAATGGCTCTATAACAAGTTCAAAACTAGATGGAAGCTTAGTTAAATTGCCCGAAACAGAGGAGAAACAAAAACAAAGACAAAAAGAAAATTGTCTTTCTTGTTCAATGTCGCAACAAGAATTAGCCATAACGCCTAGGTTTTGTCCCAAACATGAATTTCATGCCTTTTCAAGGCATTCTTGTATGCTTTGGCCTGCAAAGCTTCTCTATTACACCACCTTTAAGACTTTTGAGTTTCCAATGATTTTCAACAACGTTAAAATGCATTAAACTTCAAATTCAAGAACAATCAATGAAACTTGAAAATTAAGCAAAGGTAATCCACTCATGATGAAACCATATGAAAAAAAATATAAGCATGTGAATCATAATAATTTAAATATGTCTATATTTAAATTATACAATGTAATTAGTTTTAACAGACTATTTAATTTGTCATTTAATCTTTTTCTTTTATTTGGCACATGTAACTTATAATATAGTTTTAGGCAAATTAGAGTTTGGTCATTTAACTATGGTTGTACCATACCTATAAAAAAGGCAAGCAAACTCATTTGTAATGGTCTTCTACGGTTGAAATAAATATTTGAAAAAAATTTTGTGATTTCTTTGTTCCATGATGTTTTGGTGGCTCACAAGAGATTTATCTTTCCTTTATCCATGCCCTTACAAGATAAGCTTGGTGGTGGAAGAACCTTGGTAATGAAATTCTTTCTTTATTCTCAGTTCACCTTCAAATTAGTAGAGTAATCTTTTATGTTTAAGGTTTTATAATCTTGCAAAAATTTGTCAAGTAAGTTAGATTTTATTTAAGTTAATGATAGTTCTTTTAGGCTTGAATTCTTTTTTCTTATAACTTATTACATACTGGTGTGTTGGATTTGAATCTCTTTCTCCTACCTTTCTTTAGTTGATGTTTGATGATATTTGAAGTTGGTTATTAGAGATTTGAACTTGCCTTTGTGTTGGACTTGAAGCTAAGACGAATATGACATGGGTTATAAATGAATACATGATTTTGGAACTTTTTAAGTGCTCGAATTTTAAGATGACATTTGTGTATTTTTCATCACCAAAAATACAAGATTAGGGTTATGATTCTTGATCAAATATAAATATCACACCTTGAGTCAATAACCCACGATAAAGTAGAAGAAAATTTTATCTCAATCACAAACATACCTAAAGGCCAAGTAGTCAGCTTCTTCTTCTTTCTATTCAAGACTTTGCAATGTCTTTTGTAGTGTTCAGTCTTCTTATAGAAGAAATAGATAATCTTTTCTTCTCCCACGCCTTTGATGGGCTACTTAGCAACGAAAGTCTGTGTCCATACTTAAGCCTAAGTTTTGAGCTGGCTTTAGCCCTCCTTTTAACTTTGGCTCGAGATCTTTTAGTATTAACCAAAAGTACATTAGATCTCTTCTTCATATCCTACACGGCAGTCGTAACTAAGCGTAGTAATTTCGTAAAGGTCAAATTTTTCTCACTCAAATTAAAGTTTACGACAAAATTTATCGATGAGGGAGGAAAAAAGTTCAACACTAGATCAATTAAGAGCTTGTTATCCATAATGAATCCCAAGCTCTTTAACTTCTCAAAATAGCCAATCATTTTTACTAGATGAGGGTTAAACTATGCATCCTCGCTCAACTTGCAACTGAATAATGTACTAGACACCTTATAATATTCAAGAATCTTTCAAGTTCTAAATATCTCATGTTGATATAAAAAAGTAAACCAAGTGTCCATATCCTTATACTACCTTTGCAACTCAAGTGTCATAGAGGTGAACATAAGGCACTACATATACTTATTATAAGCAACTTATTCCTCTTTCATGACATTGGTCCAAGTTTCAAGGTTTTTGACCCTTTAAGGATATATAACCTTTTTTTTTTTTTAATGTAGTACAATTTTGAGATTTTTATACTAGTAAAAAAAATTGGCACCTTCAAACCTATTTTTTTTTTCAAATATCAATCGCAAATTAATGTTAGTAGTCATGGTAGGTGTATTTGAATCTACATGTGCAAGTAAAGTTGATTAGTAATTATTTAATTACATTTAATGAAGAAGTTTATTTTAAATGCTTTCATTATTCTTCTTAAGCCAACAAACCTCACTATTAAGCTCTAGAGGTCCTGATAAACTTCTAAATGGTACTAAGATCATATCAAGTTGACTTAAACATTTACTTTGGCAAACAAGCCAAGCCAATACAATTAGGTAATCATTAAACCAATCAACAAAAGTCCATGATCTCAAGTTAATGTTATCTTAACAAACCATGAGACGTCAATTTTGATTTTGATTAATAATATGGTGGATACTAACATATCACTAGTATCAACAAATACATTCTTTACTTAGCCTGTAACATACTCTTCCTTCACTTGGGTGAACAAATAAAACATGTTAGTTAACTTAGACTTAACATAACCAATATTCAATTATCTATTTGGTAGAGTTTTACCTTTTTCTTTGGTAAGCAATATTCATGTTCAAATATGAGCTTAATCGAGATGTCATGTTGAAAGGTTCCCATGTTGACTTAATATTCATTAAGGGAGTTTTAATTATAGTTTGACCAATTTTAGTTAGCATGTAAGGTGATAATAAAAATTGAAACCTAAACATTCTCGTAAATGTAAAATATATGTTGGTATGTTACCTTAACTATTACTAAGCCCTTAAGCCTAAAGGAATCAACTTATCAACCTAGGTTTCCTGTTGTTTCATTCTTGAGAATTTAAGTATGGTACTCCTTCTTTTTGCTGTAGTCTTAATGTAATTCACAAAGTTAATTTCCTAGTTATATTTATTCTAAAAGGATAAATAGTAAATCTTTTAGTAATTTACAACAGTAAATGCAAAAACCTTAAGTTACATTCGATGGTAGGAAGATAAGAAAAAAAATTACATCCAAAAATTGAGAAATGGTATGGTGTGCATCCTTTGTTATAAAATACAATCTCAAATAAATTTGAAACATATATAAGCAAGTCTTGGCATATACATCGGGCATTATGCACACATACACCTATGTACATATTAATTAAAATTTAATTAAATTAATTCTAACTAAGATGGTTTCAAATTACATTTTACCCTTTTATATTTTTTAGAATTGCATTTCAACTCCAAACTCAAAAATTGAAATTTTCACCTTGTATGAGTATGTTGGTCATGTGTACCAGGCGTGTATTAGACCAAAACCTAAATTTCAATGAAAATACAAGCCTTAGCATGACCATGACACACAAGCAATACAAGAGCACATATATAGGAAAAAATTTACTTATGTACGAGGCATGTATTAAAATTATATGACTATACAACACATATAAAAGGCATGCACAAGGCCCTAAAGCCCTTGAATTCATGCATACATGATTGTATGTGACATGAACTTTAAAATCTTTTTGTGAAGAAAAAGCCAAAAGACTTCTCAAATTTTGGCATCAAGCCATTGAAGTGACACAAAATGACATGAAAGCTTGCATTACTCCAACCCCATTTTGTGCAATAATGCATCATATAGGGTATATTAAATGAATTCACCCATCTAAACTCAACAGTTCATTCAACCAAACATGAAAAGGAAAAAAATCAATAATCCAACACTCATTTTATGTATGCAACAACATGCATAATAAACCATATTTACATTTTACAAGAATGTTAATATCAAATTATATAAAATCAGATATAATCAACTAACTTTCAAAAACTATGCGAATATAAACAATCATATATAGTTTGAATGATGGCTCTAGTATTACTATTAGGTTGAAATCGATTTACCAAAACGGTGGCACAACAGAGTATACATTTTAAAATTTTGAAACAAAGTCTAAAACCACCATTCTAGTGATATACGCCAAAAACATTTAAATCAAACATTAGGTATTTGATAGTTATATACCTATTGTAAAACTCCTCCAAGTCTTTTCGTAGGAATAAAAATCCAAAGTTTGAATGCTATCTAACTCTCCTAAGGTAACACTTACGATAATCCACATAAAGCATGAAGTTCTAAAGGTCCAAACACAATTTTTATACTAGTATGTTGTATACATAAGTAGAAGGATCAATGTACACAAGCATGACACTAAGAGAGAATAGAAAAAGTTAGAAATGGAAGAAGAAATTGCATATTTATAGAAAAAATGATGCACGACCATGCATGTCACATGCATCGTTTTGTGTTTTGATGTTAGTGATACTTGGGTATGACAAGAAAATGCACGATTATACATCTCACGTAAATCTGAATCCCATAATCATCATGAAATTTGTTAATAGATAAAAACCCATGGATAGTTGTCAACCCACTATCATATATGGATATACACAATTGTGAATATTACATACACGGGTGTGCATATGCAAACTTGTCCAAATCTCTATCAGATTCAAACTTATCCAAATTTGATCTATATGCATGCCACTTGGCACCTATATGTAACACTATACCCTATCCTTCAAAGTACTACCATATTGATAATTAACCTTTAAAAAAAGTTATCGTTTTACACCCAAAAAAAAAAAAAAATCTTAACATTAAAACAATCATTACTAAAATAAAGTCATATTATATAAAACCATATTTGAAAAATGATACATTGTCTCAAATCCAAGTGTACAAAATTGTCTTTAAAGTAAAAATGTAAAATATATCATAAAACATAAGCAATGTCCTCGCTTCTTGAAACATCCTTGTCCGTACTACATAGGCTAACTTGCCGATAGCATAAGTACCTGCCTTTAACCTCATTGACCCTATACAACTGCAAGATAAAAGTAAAGGAAGTGAGTGAAAACACTAGTAAGTAGAAATAATTATCATATCTTAACAATTTATCTTTTATTCTTCACTTAACATTTTTCTTACTACAATGCTCTTATCTTATTTCCTTACTCTATCATTTACTAATCTTAGAATGACTAAGAAATTGTCTCAACTCACCTCTAAGGATAAAACTTAATCCTGTTAGACTATATGAAACTCTACATGATAACCTAAGCATGTAATAGTTATGCAACAAAACCATGTATCTATAAAACTAAAACTATTTGTAAACATAAAATTATAGTTGTATTGATCAAACTAGGTAAGACACAAAGATTACACTTTGGCTCATGAGTATATAATATACATACACTAGTATTCTACTATGAGCAAACATTCTATTGCAAATGCAACGTTCTACCATTACCTTTAGTTAATGTAACTCATAGTTGCACTTTCACATTTACTCTCATTAAAACATATCTCGTACTAAAGGTTATAAGAAAACATGGTAACTTGGATTGCTCATAAATTATGCACTCATAACTCAAAACATGTTATAAACTTCTCTCATGTAAAACCATGTTTGACATCCTTTCATGTAAACATCATGTATGCATACTGTACAATAACATTATTATGCTAACTCTTAGAAAACTAGTAAAACTCATTCAATTTGAAACACTTAAGAGAAAGCCTAAGAGTCATCTAAATAATTTATT